>CM062812.1:348407751-348814315 GCA_031772625.1 Pinus tabuliformis
GAAAATATTTGCCTCTCATATTCACTAGGCCATGATATTTATCATTTTGGCTCTGATACCAAATCTTAGGGTCATAGGTCACCGAGAGAAGTGGTGGTGTCTAAGGACATCGTTGCTTGATCCTACTATTCGACAGGATGATTTAACAATAAGCTTATTTGTCTTTGTTCCTTGTTATGGCAGTGGATGTATTCTTGGAGCATTTTGGCTCACCCACAATCATTAGTTGGATCATGGATATCATTGTGACTGTCCACTTTGTCGAGGGTTTTATTCAAAACTTGTAGGCATTCCTTGCATAAGCAATAAAAAACAAGATCTTGTTAACATCAGTTATTCTCCATAATGCCACAACTAGCATGCACCCAACCAATCATTTTCTATACTTTTTCCTCCTATACAGGGGGCACATGAAAAAGTTTTCTCTGTTGATTCGAGCACACTATAGAGTCATCGACTACTCTCCCATACTACACATAATTTTTGTACAACTTGACAATCCAAGGATCTTTGTTTTCTTTACCAATTTCATACACTGCCAACACAACTCTCTCGCTTGGTCCAACACACATAGATTCAATGGACATGTAATCCTCCACAAGGTAGAGGCAATAATCCACAATGCACATGTAATCATCCACATACTCAACACAACGCAACTTCCACTGGCAACCAATCTCTCACCTATGCCTATGACTCAACCATCATACAAGACGACCTTCAACTATTTCTCATTTGCAATGACACTCTAATTCAAAACCTCCTCGAAATTTCTATTTCTTTTACTCTGTGCTATTGCACCAATTTCCTCTACACTTGTTTCGACTCTCGACGGATGCACCATCTAACTTCTTGGTAACTCACATTAGCTAAATGGAAACTTTTTTTATATGGAATTCAATACAAAATGATTGGGACCACGTAAATATACCCGAGTCAAGTTTAAGGAGGAGATTGTTAAGGTGTACACATGTCAAATGCACTAAATCCTACATTCTATACAACTCCATATTCATTTTGTTCATATCCATACCGCCACTTCTCTCAGTGCTCTATGATCCTAACAACTCTTACAAAATCCATACCCAATGAATTCCTTGCCTGTTTTGAATAAAACCCTCAATGAAGTGGAATGTAGCAACGACAGTTATGATTCAAATGATGGTTGTGGGTGAGTCAAAACCTCCAAGAATACATCTTCTAGTTATGTATAAAGACCCCTTTTTCATGTACATTGTTCAACAATCATCTAAGTGAAATCTCACATTCCCTCCCTCAAGCTACGATACCAGGAAACTGCCACCCTAGTATCTCTCCAATTGCTCCATTCCACAACTTGATGACTCCATGGGCCATTGCACTCCATGTATGGCTATGAAAACTCTTAAGGGCTTACAACAATGTGTGCTCTTGTGCATCATGTATGTCTGAACATCAGGTCTTACAATTTCCTAGGGGAATATACCTCCATATCACAGAATTTCACAACTTGGACCAAAACCCTTAGGGTGTGCACACATCATACACATTGACTCCATTCTAACCACTCCATCTTCATTCATTATGTTCATATTCATACCACCACTTCTCTCAATGCTTTGTGATTCTAACATAATACTTAGTATAACCACTATTTAAAAAATTAAAAGGAGGGGGAGGCTAGAGTGGGAGGGGCCTTTTTTTGTCCAGATGGAAAAGTATGGAAAACATTTGCCTCTAGATTGGGAATAGCTACAATCAATTAGGCATAAGCATATGGATTATGGCAAGGGTTGAGATTGGAAACCATTGAAGGAATAACCCAATTATCTATTTTTGGGGACTCACTTATTACAATTTTAAAATGTATACATTGGGCCAAAAACAAGGACCAAGATATAAATCCAATATTGCAAAGATTTTTTTTAATATTTGATAAGTTCAAATTCATAGAATTCTTCCATATAAGGAGGGAAAACAATAGGCCGCAGATGATCAAGAAAATCAGGTTGTTACCTTGTAGCAAGGTGAACTTAGGTTGGATGAGGGTGCACTAACTAAATGTGACACTCCATGAAGTTATTTAAAGGAAGATCCTTGATTGACAGGAAGAAATCAGAGAAGAGTGAATTAACTAACATGATGATTAAATGCTTAATGTATATACTAGTACATTTTTTATGTGGAGGAAGGACCAGAGATTTGTTGGACCCTTCGTCCTCCATATGGACATTTCTGAACAAACATGACAGGACCAAGGACAGTTGGAAGGTCGTGAGATGGGATTCAACATAGAGAGGTAGCGAAGGAATGACGCCTTCTTAGTTCGAGGAGGATTTTTGTAGACTATTCGTGTGGGATTTTTTCTTGAGGAAAGAAGTAATGGAATTAAATCTAGTTATAGGAAGAACATTAATGAAGAGAATTGAAACAGAAGCGACCTCTATCACCGTTAATTTGGAATTGATCTGAACTATAAGGATATGGTTAGGGAGAGCATACACATTGTGGATTACAACTCACCCTCTCTATGATAATGTCATGGTTTCTTCGTCTAGGAATGGAATGAGAAACTTGCTCAAGAATTATTGTGTTTTTAAGAATGAAGTGGAAGCGATGATCTCGCGGATTGGAGGGAAAGTTTTAACTAAAGCCAGGTCACATTTTTCCCTTGTGTTGGGTCAGTTAGAAGGCTTAAGGAAGGACATGGAGATTGTCCAGACAACTTTGCAGATAATCATGACAAAGATTGAGAACTTGGTTTGGAAGGCGGAGAACTCATAAGAGAAAATGGGATTGTGGTAGTCTCAGTCCTAAAGCAAGCATTTGGTATTGGTGAGGGCGACAACAATGAGAAAGCTAGGGATGACTAGGGAATTCTTTCTTCGGAGATTCAACATGTGGCTGTGCAGAGTTATCCTCAGGATGCAAGGCAACAAGAGGAGGTCAAAGCGGCAAAGACGGAAGAAGCAAGATAACACACACTAGAATAAGACATTAATTAGTCTTTATTTATAGTAGTTAGACTATATATATAGTTTTTTTTTTTTTTTTATGTTACGCAAATATATAAAGCTTAATGGTGTTTTTTGGCGAACATATAAGCTAAATGTTGTAAAAATGTTGAGTTAAAACCTCTAAAAACTCTTGGCCTCCGGTCAAAACTATTTTAGAAAAATATAGAAATAAAATTGATGTTCAATATATTAGTTCTGGCCAAATTCCGACTTATTCAATAAAAATATAACCATTTCTTTTAAATAATAATAAGAATTAAGAATTCTACTCAAATTCTTGAACCTTAATTTTCAAATCGTTAATCTAATATAAATATAAATTATATTTTTAAAACGTTTTTTATTTCTTATTTCAGGATTTAAATTTAATTTTGATTTCAGTATGTGTCATGTTGATTTTCTCATAAATTATTTATTTACTTTCATCTTTTGAATAATATAAAAAAATTGAAACCCTTTATTTAATGTTTTTTAAATTCTATACATTACTATTAAATTTTATGAAGTTCAATGATACATTTGATATTGTCAAATAATAAAAATAAAAATCAAGTGAAGAATAGTTTAAAGGAAAAAATCCTCAAACAAAATTTATTCGGCCGTTATGAATACATGTCAAATATTTAACTTGTTGTTACCGATCATAACCCCATTTTTTTGGGTAGCAAAGATTAAATTCATAACATCTTAACAATACTAGCCGTTCCAAGCGGTTTTGCGTAAATTTAAAATAAAACATACCATGGCCAGGGAATTTGTCAGTACAAGCTCCATCCCTGCAATAGCAAATGAACGACACAGCCGTAGTTGAAACCAAAGTGTTGTAACCACATATCTATTTAATATAATGGAGAATATCCTAGAATAGGTTGAGTTGGTTCATGTAACTTCAGGATAGGAATTAGTTTCTATTTCTTAGGATGCTGTTCTAACTTCCCTAAAACGATGTTTTCTATTTAATGTGTAATGTGCATGAACAATGTAGAGCGTTCTGTAGAGCCAGACTCTCCTAGTTCAGACTCTCTTTCGTAGAGATGACTAGTGGGTTTTATTTTATTAATACAAACATTGCCATTTTTATCATGGTATTAGAGCGTGAGGGTTGAGGAACCTATACGCTGGCTGGTGGGTGGTTCTTTGAACCAGGATCATCGCAATTGTGAGGAGGATAACTGCGACAAATCCAAAATCATTGCTAGTTATGAGTGTACCTCTGTGATGAGTGCACTATAGCTCCTTTGCGCATATTTTAACCTTTTTTGTCGCAGGTATTTCGTGTACAACTGCGACGACGTCACAGAAAAGACAGACAAATTAGAGATGATCGTGTAAATCAGAGAAGCTGCGTGGGGAAGCCAAGAACAAGGTTGTAGCTATCAGAGAAGTTGCGTGGGGAAGCTAAGAACAAGGTTGTAGCTAACAATAGAAGGTTTTCTGGAGGCTGAGAAGTAAGCCACGGTGATCTGCAGGTGTGTTGCGAAGAGCAGTGAGTTGTCTCTATCACAAATCTGGGGTAAATTTAACATTTTTTACCTGTTGAATTTTATTTTAATCACCAAGATGAATAACAATATGTTTGAAGCATGATTGAATGAGCGTAATAAGCTCGATGGTTCCAATTATGCAGATTGGAAATTCAAGATGCAGACTCTGCTAAAGTGCAGAGTGCTTGGATGATCGCGAATGGGGATGAGCAGAGGCCTGCGGCTGGATCAGCATCGATCCCAGATTGGGAGAAGCGAGAAGGTAGAGAAAGGACACTATTGAAGATATCAGTGAAAGACTACATCATACCTCACATTAGAGAATGTAAGACAACTAACGAAATCTAGGGAATTCTGAAGGAGTTGTATGATATCAGGAATTCAAATCGTCTTTTGTTCCTCAAGAGTAAGATCCTATCCCTGAAGATGGAGGAGAATGAAACAATTGCTTCATTCGTTGCAAGGGTCAAAGATCTGAAGAACAAATTAGCACACATTGGTCATATAGTTGACGATACAGATCCTGTAACCATTACAATGAATGGTGTCACTGATGATTACCAAATGTTCATTACTGGGATAAATGCCAGAGAGAAGATCCCGAAACTTGAAGAGCTGATAGGAATTCTGATGCAAGAAGAAGAAAGAAGATCATATCTGAAGCCCAAGAGTGCCAATCTTGCATTGATGGCAAAGAAAAACTTCTTGAAAGGGAAATAAAGTCCACAATAGCAAAATGGAGAAAGCTCACACAAAAGACCCAATCAAACCCAAGGTATGCATCCGAATAGAAACTACTCTGAAACTCAATGTTTTTATTGCGGAAAATTGGGTCATATTGTCAGGGAGTGTAGGAAAAATAAATATCATGAAGAACAACAAAAGCAGAAAAGACATGTAGGTCATCTAGCGAATGGTGATCAGATGTAGAATTTCAGATTGTTCATGGCAAATCGTGATGAAAATGTTAATGCAGACATCTGGTATGTAGATTTAGGAGTCAACACACATGGCAGGGAATAAGGACTAGCTTGAAGATTTTAAAGAAATCAATGAAGGCGTCCATATTTACCTAGGTGATGACAGAAGTCATCAAATCAAAGGATGTGGGAAAGTTTATGTCATTCTACCTAGTGGTAATATCAAACAAATTTTTAATGTTATGTATGTGCCTGGTATAACAAAAAACTTGATTTCTGTATCCATGATTACAAATCAAGATCTGAAAGTTGAATTCTTTAAACCTAACTGTTATATTAAAGATCTGCTAGATGGAATGAAAACAATTGCTATAGGAATCAGAACAGGAGGTTTGTACAAGTTGGATGTAAGACCTGCACTAGTTCGAGCATTGACAACAGCGAGCCTCACTACAAAAGAGCTTTGGCATTAGAGATTTGGCCACATCAACTACAATGATTTGTTATTACTACAAAAGAAGGAAATGGTAAGAGATATTCCTATGCTAAAGCAAGTACATAATTATTGTGATGCCTGTACTTTAGGATATATGAATAGAGAAGAATTCCCTGTTCGAGTAGAAAAGAAACAGAGGGATGTACTTGAATTAGTGCACATAGATCTTTGTGGACCCATGCAGACAAAATCATTAGGAGGTGCACTGTATTTCCTACTGTTTATTGATGACTGTACGAAGTTTTCTTGGGTGTATTTCTTAAGTAAGAAGAGCCTTACATTCGAATACTTTAAGCAGTTTAAAAATATGATTGAAAGACAAACAAGGAAACAGATAAAAATTCTCCACTCTGATCAAGGGGGGGAATACAGAAAGGATGAGCTTATCAGGTATTGTAAAGATCATGGAATTTTGCAGCAGTTCACAGTACCCCATACTCCACAGCAGAATGGGGTAACAGAAAGAAATACCAAAACAATGGTGGAATGTGATAGAGGTACGCTGAAAGGTAAGAATCTTTCGAATGTTTTTGGGGCTGAAGCAGTGAATACTGCAATTTATTTGAAAAATAGGAGTCCTGCAAAAGGTCTTGAGTCTAAAACTCCTTTGGAAGCATTATATGGATATAATCCTGCAATAAAACACTTAAGAATATTTGGATCTAAAGCATTTACCCACATTCCAAAGGAAGATAGAAGAAAATTAGATTCAAAAGCCATCAGATGTACTTTTATAGGGTATTGTTCATCATATAAAGAATACAGATTATTTAATCCCTCTACTCACAATATCTTTGTTAGTAGAGATGTTAAATTCCATGAGTAGCATCATGAAGAATCTGATGAGCACTATGAGGAATGGGACATTTCGTACTTTGTGGAAGAAGAAGCAGAGAACAATCAGGGTCAGCAGCAGACAAAAGCAGACGATGAACAACAACAACAACAACAGGAAGAAATAAATGATGATCAAATAAGGTTTGAAGCCACCACCCCACGACTCAGGAGATCGGGTAGGAAAGCTCAAATGCCTGCGAGATATAAGGAAAATGCTTTTATAACTAGTATGATGAATGTGGTTGAACCGTCTAGTTATAAAGAAGAAAATGAATGTAGTGAATGGAAACAGTCATGGAACAGGAATATGATTCAATAATCAGAAATAACACTTGGGAATTGGTTGAACTTCCTAGAGGAAAACAAACCATAGGTTGTAAATAGTTATATAAATCGAAGATTAATGCAGATAGAACTATAGAAAAACTTAAAGCTAGGTTGGTAGCAAAGGGGTACTCACAAAAAGAAGGAATAGATTATGAAGAAACCTTTGCCCCTGTAGCTAAATTGAACAATATCAGAATGTTAATCGCTTTAGCTACTGAGAAACATTGGATGATGCACCAACTAGATGTAAAGTCTGCATTTTTGAATGGAGAACTAAAAGAAGAGGTTTATCTAGAGCAACCGGAAGGGTTTGTCCAGAAAGGAAAAGAACATTTAGTCTGTAGATTGAAGAAAGCACTTTATGGACTAAAACAAGCTCCCAGGTCTTGGTATGAGAAGATCGATTCATTTTTTTGCAAGCTGGGTGTAATAGAAGTAAGAATGACCCTAATGTTTACACCATGAAAGATGAACAAGGGTGCGTAGTGTTGATTTCATTATATGTAGATGATTTGATAATTACATGTGACGCTACATATCTAATCGATGAAATCAAGCAACAGATGTCACAGGAGTTTGAAATGAAGCAACTCGGTGAACTTAGATACTGTTTAGGTCTTGAGATCTGGAGAGATTCATGTCAAACATTTTTGTCCCTATGTCAAAGGCCTGTTAGAAAAGTTTAAGATGGATCAATGTAAGCCTACACCGGTACCATTGCAGTAGAACATCAAATTGCAGTGTGAGGATGGCTCAAAAGCGGTTGATGCAACACTTTATAGACAGCTGGTTGGGAGTCTAATCTACCTAACCACCACTAGACCTTATTTGGCTTATGCAGTCAGTGTGCTAAATCAATTTATGTCTAAGCCACTTGAAAGCCATTGGAATGCAACGAAAAGTGTTTTGCGGTATTTACAAGGGACTTTAGATTACGATATTATTTACACTGACTCTTTTGATGTTAGATTGGCAAGATTTGTAGATTCAGATTGGGCTGGAAATGTAGATGATCGCAGATCTATAACAGGTTATCCATTCAGCCTTGGATCCGGGGTGATCACATGGAGCAGCAAGAAGTAGAACACAGTCTTCTTCTCCTCAGTGGAAGTAGAGTATCAAACCATGTGTGCAGTAACATGCGAGGCAGTTTGGTTGCGGAGACTTCTCCAGGATCTTGGGGAAGAACATACAGACGCAACAACAATCAGATGTGACAATCAAAGTTCAATCAAACTTGCCAATAATCCAGTGTTTCACAAAAACACTAAACATATTGATACACAATTCCAGTTTGTCAGGGAGAAAGTGCAATCTAAAGAAATCCATTTGGAATATTGTAATACATGTGATAATGTTGCAGACATTTTCACTAAGCCTCTTGGAAGAGTTAAGTTTCAAATGTTTAGGAAGATATTAGGCATATTTGTGAACCCATTCTCCATTAAGGGGGAGTGTTGAAGATAATGGAGAATATCTTAGAATAGGTTGAGTTGGTTCACGTAACCTCCGGATAGAAATTAGTTTTTATTTCTTAGGATGTTGTTCTAACTTCCCTAAAACCATGTTTTCTATTTAATGCGTAATGTGCATGAACAATGTAGAGCGTTCTACAGAGCCAGACTCTCCTGATTCAGACTCCCTTTAATTAGTGGGTTTTATTTTATTAATACAAACATTGCCATTTTTATCATGACTGAACTATTAATGTCGCAAGAACCCATAATTATTCGGGAAATAACGCTGAAGTCGAATTATCCTTCTCATACGAGCAATAGACACTAGCATTACATCTCGGGAGATGTAAGTGATCCTGTTCCTTATATTTGTCAGGAATTCTGTAGCCGTTAATGTGAAGCCCGTGCCTTCAAATTCTAAAGACTGTATCGGATTATTAATATTGTGATCCAAAAATTGACAATTATGACCCCTTGTGATAACTAATGTATAAATCAATACATATGCCATAAGAGGCCATCACACGGCGCAGGGTGGGACGGATTCGGAAATCTTTAGCGCGAGGACTCTGAAGTGGATAATACTTTTGGAAAATTAACATCACGGTGAAGACTCTGAGGTGGGCAACAGCAGTTTCCGTGAATGTTACAACTTTGTGACCATGGAGTCACGAGTGAATATAACAGATATGGTAGGCTGACACTATAACCAATACACTAATATGAATGGTATTTCCAGCGTGAATGTTACAACTTTGTGACCATGGAGTCACGAGTGAATATAACAGATATGGTAGGCTGACACTATAACCAATACACTAATATGAATGGTATTTCCAGCAATCTGATCCACACAAATATGGATAACACTGTTCGAAGTATAAATATCGGTAGATTTTGCTGATACGATGTATATGACTATTGGGACCCTAGAAATATTAAAAATATGAAAAGTCCAAGTTAGGACGTAAGAAGCACGTTTTTGCAAGCGAATATCAAAATGTCGAAAAGTAGCTGCACGCTACATGGATGTAGACATTTATCTTGTTTGTACTGAAAAAGCAAGTAAATAAACCAAAGACCAAACAGCGAAAACAATGCAGATTAGAAAGTAAGAAATAAGATTTTCGTAAAACAGGAGAAAAGGCTTCCTTGTTGCAGTCGGATGGTAGATTAGCTATATAAATTAACCCCTCGATAAAATTATATAGATATTAATCCATTAAAAACCTGTATGGATACATATTATAGTGTCATATATATATAAACTAAATTATAATAATAATCATCATTATTGTTAATCGAGTTGATACAGTTTGAGTGGGCCTAATGGTTAAGAGCATGTGTTTCCTCCTAAGAGGTCACAGGTTCAAAACCAGAGGGGGTAGAGTATGTATGCCTTCGTAGACTTAGCAGTCAAATCGCTGCGCGGAGGTGGGTCCCTTGTCCCACAAACAAGCGGGTCTCATACACCAATTTGGTGTCTGGCTTGGCTGTGACCTTAAAAATAGATATTATTATATTATAATAATAATAATTATTATTATTATTATTATTAAGTTATGTTCTTTTAAATAATTTATCTCAAATTAACTAATTAAAGAAAATGTCATATCAACACATATCATATTGGGTATGTGATATTGGTAAGTCATAGTATTGTAACAAAAACTATTTACAAGTTAATAAACTAGCAATTGCACCACATGTTGCAAAGGAAACACCGTAAGGCGATAACATATGAAAGAGTGGTATAAAAGTCATCACAAGTAGCAAATGTGAGATAAAGAGAAAGTGAGGGACATATCCATAAGGTATCACCTCCCAAAGCCTAAGGCAATCAAAATGTCAGGAGTTCATGGCAGCCAAGAAGAAACAGAGAACCAAAGAAGTTATTTAAGACATGAAATAAATTAAAGAACTCCTAAAACAAGAAAGAAATGATTCACCTATTGTATCACATCTTCTAGATATAAATTTGAGCAGAAGATCTCGAACCAATATTAGGCGATCAGGGACAAAATGTTTCTGGACTAAGGAGAAAGAACACTAATTATAGAAGAGAATTCCAAACTAAATCCAATAGAGGACCGTTTTTGTCAATGTAACAGTTCTCTTTTTCCCTTCATTGGCCCTTTTCTCATATCACATGGGAATCATGTCAACAACCATAATTACTTAATAGAAATCTATATAATCCCATCAATTTTGGTAATACCAACTTTGCCTCAGTGAAAAGAGTATTGAGCTTAGGATCATACAACGATGTAGACACGATCCTTAAGTGTATTGAACAACTTTAAAAATGTGTAAAACAATTTGTTATAGTCTATTTTTCTTAGTACTAATTAGATTCTAGAATGAATAACGACGAATTTGAATTTTAAATCAATTTACATTCTAGAATTATAAATGACAAATTTAATTTTTAAATCAATGTAAATTCTAGAATGATGAATGATGAGTATGGATCAATGTATTTCATTATTTAATTCAATTATGTATGGACCAATATATTTATGTTTTCATTATTGAATATGAATTTGAATTATATATATATATATATTGAAAAAAAATTGTATACCCTTGTGTCTCTCTATCCCCCCTAAATTTTCCTAAAATTTGAAGGTACTCCCACACGTCCCGCCTGTGCATCTTCGTGCACCTGTGTTGCCTGTCCCAAAGCATTGGTGGAACATTGATAATAACAACTAAAACCCTAAATTTTATAACCTAAGTCACTAAGGTGACTTTATCAAAAATATAAGTGTTACATTCTAACACCAAAAAGTGGGACATTCGAATGCCCACTACAATGAATTTTCATGACAAAACATCAAAGCTACAAACTCTTTAGCAATTTATCAAAGATTTCTTCTATATATCAATGTGAAAAAGGGTCAAATCACCATTGAGTTTTAATTTCTTAGCACATTTTTTGTTTTTATTTCATGTTTATCATTTCTAGCATTTAACTTAAAGATAAGGACCCCTTTATCCCCCCATCCCCCATGGGGTGTCTCCACATGTCCCCATAGTGCATTTCCCCACTCCCAGATCCCCACATCCTAAAAACATAGTGAAACATTGATATGATCTTCAAATGAGGATTAGAAAGCAATGATAGAAGAAAATGAGATGAGCCTGGATTAGGCAGTAATGCTAGAAAAAAAAATAAGACAAGAGCCCAAAGAGAATACCAAATGGATCTATGAAGATTTCAAACATATGAATTTTGAAAATTGTAATCCCAAGACTCTAATAGAAACTTGTGAAAGTTCAAGAATGAAATGTGAGAAAGCAATGAGAACAAAAATACTAAGATGAAATCACACAATTACAACAAATACAAGTGTTTATTACCCCTAACATTAAAAAACTCTACTATACATTAGATGTATGTATACTATTACATAGGAAACAAAATTGGTATATATATAGATTGAAGGAAAAAATTAAAATAAGAAATGCCAAAAGATATGTACAATATCCAATCCATGTATGGCATCATTCACACCTTTGACTTTAAGCATGATCTCACAACCAAAACTCTGACCTAAATGTCACGTGTGGTATTTTAAAACTAACAAAAGAACAATATATAATGGTGTTGTCCCTTAAATCACACATAAAAACAATCATGAAAATTAAGACGCATCACAATATGTAACAAACCACATCCCCGTGAGTATGCTTGCATTAGTAAAAAAATTGGTAGTTTACAATATAAGCACCCCATCTGAGCATCCAATGTAGGCCATCCAAATGTCTTCCCATTGCACAAATTCCTTCTTTTCAAAAATCCAAAAAAGTTAAAATCATTATCTGATTATTAGTTTACAAAATTGAGTATATTATCTCACTCATAGTTCACAAAGTTAAAAACAGTATCCAATTGATACTGTAAAAGGTAAATTTATTATCATGGTTACAAATTAATTGTTTTGAGATTTTAAAATGATGCCCCTTCCACACCTAAAACAACTCTAGCCCCTTTCACAATATGACGAACCCTTGAACCAAAGTGGGCATAGTTGAAGTTATATTACACAACTATTAAGCTTTTTTTAACTATAAACCACTCAAAAAAAAAAGAATTTTTTTATATCCTTTCTCTCATGAAAACAAAAAAGAACTAGATAACTACAGGCAGTATATGAGCTTTAGCATATGAGACTAAACTAACACCTCTAGTTGTCTTTATTTCTCTATGAAAAAGGTACTTTTCCTATGTACAGTTGGTTTTATTTCGATAGAGTAGCTACAATTTCTTGCCACTTATGAGGTAATAACTCCTTGTTTGCACTTTTTTTGTTCATATTAATATAATATTATTATCTTCACAACAAGGAGTTCCATAAAAAATGCCCCCATAGGTCTCACGATACTTTTCCACACAGCTTAAAACTTAAACTTTGTGAGATCAGCTTGCAATTTCTCTATTGGTTCACTTCATACTCCACAAATCACTACTAAAAATGTGAGAATGAAAATCTTATCAATGAGATATATTTAATTTATTTTGCACACGAGTTCACAAACACCTTAAAATGGTCATCATATTCATGCACATTGATGAAAATGTTTTATTGAATGTATATCCAATCAATGCCATGCAAATACTAAGACTGATGAGAAGCCTTATGTAAACCTTGAACACAATGCATTTGAAGTGTTGACATAATTGTATCATGAAACAACATTTAGTTATAAAGTGCACTAGACTCAAAATTTGTTTCCAACCGTGATGTTGATCTAAATTCTCAATGAAACTCTAAATAAAGCCACAAAACAAACTAACTTTCTTGGAAATTTTAAGCTCACGCAATTCATTTTATGCAGTTGGAAAATGTGTGGCGATTGTTCCAACCACGGTCTTATCAGGGTAATATTATCATTACCCGTTATAACCAAGATTGTTTTCATCATTATTATCACGATGCTTTGTAATAGCAAGACTTCTACCTCCGAAATCAAATCATTCAACCAAGAGTACAACCACTCTTCTTCCTTGTGGAAGAGTACAAGAAAATGTAGCTTGATTTATCATCTTGTGGGATTTTCATATTGGTCAGTCAGTTTGTTGTGTGAAGTAATACTAAGTTTATATATTTTAGGTGATCCGAATTGGATCCTAAAGAACTCTCTAAGTTTTCATAACTCTGTAATATTCATGCCAAAGTTTCAAAGACTTACAAAGGTCGAGTTTATCATAAATATCCTCAAACAGTTGTAATTTGTGAGCAGTGCCAAGCAATGAGGACCCTTGGTCAAACGCACCGACCGTTGGCCCACGGTAACGCGCATTGCCACGAAACAACAAAACGGGAAGCCTTTTTGAGAAACGAGGGAGGTTTCTGATATGCGATTGGCGGCAAGTTCCTAATCTCATATCGCGGGGCAAACCCCTCAGAGAAGAAAAAGCCTCGAGAGACTTGGACCCGAAAAGTCAAAAACCGTACAGAATTTTCCAATTCCATTAGAGGCGGGTCCCATACGAAAATCTGCAGGATATCAGAAAGGCTTCGAGCAGTAAGCGGTTTCAACCAAGTCTCGGCTGATGCCACACACTAGGTGCCACGCATCTGGCGGAAGAGAGAGAAAACCGCTCACATTGGACGGGTAAACGTCATGCAACTTACCTGCCCGATATGGACAGAGACCATAGGATCTGGAGGCTCCAGATCGACGGCGGACATGCAATTCGATGGATGACCGGATTCAATGGGGTAAACAGGCTAAGTTGTATAAAGTTTGAAGTCCGACATGAACGATGAGTTGGCAAAAGAATCATGTTCGCGGGCAATCTGGGAGTTAAACGGAAATAACGATCGTTCAAACATTTCCAAGAGAACTGACACTCAGTTCATTATGAAACAGGTGGCCACCTCCCTATAAGGCATTACACAGTGATGATGATTCCGAACAGAGGAATTCAAATGGATAGAGGCAGGAGAACCAGAGCATCGGGAAGCGAAAACGAACAGTCGAAAAGAAGATTGGCTTTAAAGCCACAAACTGACAGAAACAAAAAAAGCAAGGAGAGTTAATCAAGGCAGAAAGCCAAGAGTAGAGAACAGAGAGAAGAAGCGGAGCTGACCTAAAGGCAGCATCGAGCCAAATAGAGCTAGAGAGAGTCAGAGAGTCTGTGTACTCCAGAGAAGGCTTAAGAGGTTCAATCGAACTCCTTTGTACATACCTGTCATGTATGAGTCTCAGATTGGGCTCATACTACTGTGACCCATAGAGGTCGAGTTTCAGTAAGGAGAGTTTGTGTACTCCAGAGACTTGGGGGATCCAAGTCCAGTCCTACTGATTTATATCTGTTGAGTGAGACTCAAATTGAGCTCACTGTTGTAAAAACTCTTCTTTGGAAACATAATAGAGAGGCCACCACTGAAGGCTGGACTAACAGATGTAGCCCAGGAGTATTGGGTGAACTCCTTATTAAACTTGTCGTGTTTACATGTTTTCCTGTTATGTTTTCTCTAACTGCTTCAGTGTCTATGTATTTCACAATCTTATCGATCCGTTGCATAAAGTAACATAGGCACATCCATGCACATGAGCCTGTAATACCTTTAATTATTTGTCCTGGATAAATTCTAGATCAAGTGGTATCAGAGCTGTAGGTTACTAAGGTTAGACAAGCTTGTGCTGGATTTTTTTGTTGAATGCTAACTAGTTCAAAGCTTAAATTAGGAGAAGGAGATTTGGTTGAAACTAATGCTAAAATTAGAAGAGTCTATCCTAAGAGGAAAATGTCATAATAAAGTCCCTTGGAATCAAAACCTCAGTTCATGGATAGTTTCCTAACCATGAGAGCCATGGTAGAGGAAATGTATAGAGAATTTAAGGAAGGTAGAGAGGAAGATGCATCAAACTCCAAACGAGATAAAGGAGCAAAAGAATCTATCCTCCATGACTACTCTAAAGGCAAAGGGAAAGAAGAAAAGATTCCCACACCTCCTAGTAGCCCTGAAAACAAAAAGAAGATAGCTTTAATTAAATTAGATGTTAAATTTGATTTACCAATATATGATGTAGAGTTGAATGCAGAGAAGCTGGATAATTGGATTAGACAGATTGATGTTTATTGCAGAGTGCAAAGCATTGATTCAGACAATAGTAAGATTCAGCTGGCCAGCCTATGCCTTGGAGGCACTGCCTTGGTATGGCGGGAAGACAGGACAGAAGCTGACATGAAGAGGCATGGTAAAATTCTTTCTGTCTGGAGTGAATTTGTTTCTGCAATTAAAAAACGGTTCTATCCACTAGCTTATATGAAGCAAGCCATGATGAGTTGGCAAACTGTTCGACAATTAAAAGGGAAAAGTGTACAAAGTTACACTCAAGAATTTAGGAAAAGAGCTTTGATTCTAGGAATTTATTTAGACGCACCTGAAACTCTACTGAGGTATATAGGTGGTCTACACAGCTACTTAAGGCACACAATTCTCATGTTTAATCCCACTAGCATAGACGAGGTATTTGTTCAAGCTACACATCTAGAGGCTAGAGGCAAGAATGTGAACCCAGAAGTTGGGGGATCATCAAAACCCACTGCAAGCAAGAATAAGGAGAAAAGAAATAGAAATGGAAAGAGAGGAAGACAAATACTGTACAAAAGACCAAATCTTCATGCACTCACTGTAAGAATGATGGGCATGATGATGAAAACTACTGGATTCTACATCCGAAGTTGAAACCAAAGAAGTACGATGGCAAGAAGAAGAAGACTATTGCAACTATTAAAAAAGATTTGGGGTTAGATTCAGGAGATGAAACAACAATTGCAGCCACAGGTATAAAAGGTTGTCCGCTTTAGAGAATGTAGAAATCAAGAAGCAGGTACAGGAGCTGCTTGAGAAAGGGTTCATAAGACCTAGCACATCGCCTTGTGGGTCTCCAATTGTCTTGGTGAAAAAGAAAGATGGCTCATGGAGAATGTGCACTGATTACCGAGCACTGAATAAGATAATGATAAAAAAATCCTTATCCCCTTCCTCTCATAGATGATCTATTAGATCAGTTGAAAGAAGCTATTTACTTTTCCAAGTTGGACTTGCATAGTGGCTACCATCAAGTCAGAGTTGCAGAGCAAGATGCATGGAAGACTGCTTTCAAAACAAAGCAGGGATTGTATGAGTGGTTGGTTATGCCTTTTGGCTTAACTAATGCTCCTGCTATTTTCATGAGAATAATGAATGATGTACTCAGACCTTGCATTGATGATTTTGTCATTGTATATTTGGATGACATTCTTATATTTAGTAAAACATGGGAAGAACATTTAAAGCATGTCAAGCAGACTCTAGATGTTTTGAAAAAAGAGAATCTTCATGTTAAACTCTCAAAATGTGAATTTGGCAAAACATCTTTGAATTATTTGGATCATATTGTAGCGGGTGGTGAATTGAAGATAGATCCCTCTAAGGTTGCAGTCATTGTAAACTGACCTACACCCAAATCTGCTACAGAAGTTAGAAGATTCTTAGGAGCAGCACAGTATTGGAGAAAGTTTGTTTCTAACTTTTCCTTGATTGAAACTCCCTTACATGCTTTAACAGGATTGAACAAGGTGTTTCAGTGGGGAGGCAAACAACAGAAAGCCTTAGACACCTTAAAAGAAAAGATTAGTACAACACCAGTACTAGCACTTCTCAATCTTCAAAGACCATTTGAGACTGAAATGGATGCCAGTGACTATGCCATGGGAGCAATGTTGATGCAGCACGGTAAACCCATATGTTATCATTCTGAGACATTTAATTCTGCAGTAGTTAACTATCCCACATATGATAAAGAATTGTATGCATTAGTACAGAGTGTGAAAAAGTGGAAACATTATTTAATGGGCAAAGAGATAGTTATACACACTAATCATCAACCACTTCAATATTTTCACTCACAAACTAAGTTGCAACAATCAAGGCACTATAGGTGGATGGGTTTTCTACAACAGTTTCATCTTGTCATCAAATATAAAAATGGCATACACAACAAAGTTGTAGATATGTTGTCCAGACCAATCATAAATGCATCCACTATACTTAAGTATAATTCAGTAGTGCATGAAAGCTACATTGAACAGTATGCTCAAGATATAGATTTTAAGGATGTATATGCAACTTCAAGTCAAGTCAAACAAGTAGGAATAATTGGATTATCATGTTAAGGACCAACTCTTGTATCATTTGGGAAAGTTATGCATTCCTCAAACAGAAAGAGTAAAGATAACTCGAGAAGCACACACTTCTCTAATATCATGTCACTTTGGTATAAGTAAAACAGTTGCACAGCTGCAAAGATTTTGTTGTTGGACAAAAATGAATGAGACAATTTCTAGATATGTAAGAGGGTGTACCATGTGTGCTAAAAGCAAACCTAGCAATAGAAAACTAGGCTTGTACACTCCACTAGCAGTTTCTTCTCATCCTTGGGAAAGTGTTTCTATGGACTTCGTTGGGGGAATGCCTAAATCTATAAAAGGTCATGGCTATTTATTGTTGTTGTGGATAGGTTCAGCAAAATGTGTATTTTAATACCTTGTAACAAACAGATTACAGCTGAACAAACTGTAAAGTTATTATTTCAGCATCTATGGGTTCATTTTGGATTACTCGCTTCCATTATATCTAATCAAGATACCCTATTTTTTGGGAAATTCTAGTCAAGTTTGTGGGAATTAATGGACACCAAACTGAAGAAGAGCACGGTTTTTCATCCATAAATAGACGACCAAATAGAAGTGGTCAACAAGACAGTGATCCAGTTGCTCAGAGGCTATTGCATTAAGCATCCCAAGCTTTGGAATGAACATTTATGTTATGTACAACATGCTTACAACCAAGCTAAACATTCTTCTACAGAGAGATCTCCTTTTGAGACATGTTTTGGTTTCACACCAAGGTCTCCCTCAGTCGATGGACACAGTGATGTGGACAAGGCAACCAAGTTCATCAAACAAATCCAAGAGATTCACTAGGCAGTATAGGAATAGCTGGAAAAGAGCCAAGCCAAGTACAAGGCAAGGCATGATAAGCATCAGACTAAGCCTAGTTTCCAAGTTGGTGATCAAGTCGGGTTGTATATCAGCAAAGATAGAATGTAAGGTGAAGGTAAGAAGCTGAAGCCAATAAGGTATGGACCTTTCAAGATACTTGAGAAAATTGGTGAGAATGTTTTTCGCCTTGATTTACCAGCTTACATGTACATCTACTCAGTTGTTAATGCAGATAGCTTGAGACTATTTGAATCTTCATTGATTGAATATCCCGAAGATCATAGTCAATTGCCTTCTATTGATGATCTGTTACCTTAATATCTCAATGAGTTGCAGGAAGATACAGTTCAGGACAGGAAGGTGAGAACTACGCGCAGGGGAGATGTTGAGTACCTAAGGATTAGACTCAAAGGTTCAAAACCAAGCAGTGTGAAATGGATAGAAATTGGGCAAGCGAGGAATCTGTACCCTCACTTGATTGATGCTTAAAAACCAACTTTTGGTGGTCCAAAATATTTTTCAATGGGAAGGTCATGATCCGAATTGGATCCTAAAGAACTCTCTAAGTTTTCATAACTCTGTAAAATTCATGCCAAAGTTTCAAAGACTTACAAAGGTCGAGTTTATCAGAAATATCCTCAAACAATTGTAATTTGTGAGCAGCGCCAAGCAACGAGGATCCTCAGTCAAGCGCGCCGACCGTTGGCCCATTGTAATGCATGCTGCCACGAAACAGCAAAACGGGAAGCCTTTTTGAGAAACGGGGGAAGTTTCTGATATGCGATTAGCGACAAGTCACTAATCGTATATTGTCAGGAAAACCCCTCAGAGAAGAAATAACCCCGAGCGAACCGGACCTGAAAAGTCAAAAACAGTACGAAATTCGCCGATTCCGTCAGAGGCGGGTCCCACACGAAAACCGACAGGATATCAGAAAGGCTTTCTAGTGGTAAGCAGTTTCAACCGAGTCCCACCCGATGCCACACACTAGGTGCCACGCGTCCAACAGAAGAGAGAGAAAACCACTCACATCGGACAGGTAAACGTCATGCAACTTACCCGCTCAATATGGACGGAGACCGTAGGATCTGGAGGCTCCAGATTGACGGCGGACATGCAATCCGATGGATGATCAGATTCAATGGGGTAAACAGACTGAGTTGTATAAATTTTGAAGTCTGGCATGAACGATGAGTTGGCAGAGGAATCATGTTCATGGGAAATCTGGGAGTTAAACGGAAATAACGATCGTTCAAACATTTCCAATATAACTGACACTCAGTTCGTTATGAAACAGGTGGCCACCTCCCTGTAAGCTGTTACACAGTGATGATGACACCGAACAGAGGAATTCAAATAGACAGAGGCAGAAGAACCAGAGCGTCGGGAAGCGGAAACAAACAGTCAGAAAGCAGATTGGCTTTAAAACCACGAACTGACAGAAACAAAAAAAGCAAGGAGAGTTAGTCAAGGCAAAAAGCCAAGAGCAAAGAACAGAGAGAAGAAGTCGAGTTGACCTGAAGGCAGCATCAAGCCAGACAGAGCCAGAGAGAGTCAGAGAGTCTATGTACTCCAGGGAAGGCTTGAGAGGTTCAAGTGAACTCCTCTATACATACTTGTCATGTATGAGTCTCAGATTGGGCTCATACTACTATGACCGATAGAGGTCGAGTTTCAGTAAGTAGAGTCTGTGTACTCTAGAGACTTGGGGGATCAAAGTCCAGTCCTAATGATTTCTATCTGTTGAGTGAGACTCAAATTGAACTCAATGTTGTAAAAACTCTGCTTTGAAAACATAATAGAGAGGCCACCACTGAAGGCTGGACTAGGAGACGTAGCCCAGGAGTATTGGGTGAACTCCTTATTAAACTTGTCCTATTTACATGTTTTCCTGTTATATTTTCTCTAACTGCTTCAGTGTCTATGTATTTCGCAATCTTATTAATCCGTTGCATAAAGTAACATAGGCACATCCATGCACATGAGCCTGTAATACCTTTAATTCTTTGTCATTGGATAAATTCTAGATCATTATGTCTAGCAAACAAAGCCAATGGGAAAACCATTTGCAAGTAAATATCTATGAATTCTCCTTTCCACCCAAGTATTATATAGAAAAACAGTTTGTACATGCAATAGCTACATGCATCCTACAAGCTTATATTCTATTGTAGTAGATTTTAGACATTCCAATAGGATTATCATAGTTAAGAACAATAGCCACACAAGTCATGACCCAAGTGGATCAAAACCCAGCCAATGTCCATTAAAAATAATATGGGTGGATGGTGCAAGGTGATACTCTATGATCTTAGAGGGGAAAAGTAGCATTGTATGCTTGGTGCCTTGTGATAGCACCAAAAAATCTGGCAGCATCATATGTCCTTTTGAGGGGTCTCCATTTAGCAAAGGAATCTAAGCTAAGATCATTGATTATATTAGGTGAATTCTTCGGAAAATGTCAGCGGTGGATAGCAAGCTTGATGTAATCATAACTCGAAAGTTTTGAACTAAAAAGGAGGCAAGCACACTAAGAAAAATATCATTCTACCATGTGAAGATACAACTCAATGTAGAGGTTGATCTTTAGGTCAAGGAGGCCACCAAACTAACCAAACGTGGGTTTCAAAAAAATTGGGTGCACTCACAATGCAACACCCACTAAGGTATTGGATTAAATTCACACATCATTCCACATTTACTACCCTCATGATTCAGTATCAAACATGCCAACGCCATTAGATTCGGATGAGAGCCTCTCTCACATGCAAGAATTAACAACAACCTTGTTTACTAAATGATTCAGTAAGAAAATTTGTTAACTGTGGGATAATGGGATATGGAAGAAAAGGAATTGGGAATACATACAATTGAGACCTTCAAGTATCATATCCCACTACAAACACCTTAAAAACCCCTTCTCTCCACCCTCAAAACATTCAGTGCTAAACAATGGAATTCTTAGCGGCAGGTATCTCTATTCCTACGAAGTTATCCATCAAAAAACGGACCTAGCAACTACAAAACTCATAAAAGATACCAAATTATTCAATCAGAGGCAACAATTTATATTGAAGGGCAGGAATTTTGTTTTCGGTACACTTAACTTCGATCTCAAGATCGAAAGCTAAATAATGGCATTCTGAGTTTGCACAGGTTTCCTGGAACTTTGTGAATTATGAATTGATGATGACATTGTGTCTCCAATTCAAACCCCGCCAAGTCGCTAGAGCGGCTTATTTCCAGAAACAGATAGCTTGATCCATTATTAGAAATTGAAAAAATGATCAATTGTGTACACCATGTTCTCTTTTTTATTGGATGTCTCAACCTACACATTGTTTATTTCTGCATCAACTTCAACAACTAGATTGCTTTCTGGCATGGGTAGAATTACCTCGTTTGTGACACAAGCAGAACCTTTCTCCGGAAGGGTCAGTAAGTCTCCACCTTGAGTACTTTCAGGTCAACCTTTCGATGCAACTATAGATTGCTCCAATGTCTTGGTTTTGACTATTCTTGTAATTTCAAAAACATCTGGACAATAATCAATATAGGTCTTCTCACTATGACCTAGAGTTTGATGTGCATTACTCTGTAATTTGGCAGTTGGGATACACACCCCTTTTGATGTAGCTACGGAATGCACCAATGTATTGGTTTTGATAGTTCTTGTAATTTGAAAAACATCGGGACATTAATAATTTAAGGCTTTATCACTAACATTCTCACTATGAATTGGAGTTTGATGTGAATTATTCTACACTTTGGCAGTTGGGATATTCAAACTAGAAAACATGTCAATGCTAGATATACTTGTGATGTCCACTAATTCACCAGTTAGACCTTTCGATGTAGCTTCAATATGTTTTAGTGTCTTTTTTTTCACAATGCTTGTCATTTCAGGAACATCTAGATAGTAGTTAGTACAGGGATTTCCACTTTCATTTTCATTGTGAATTGATGCTTAATGTGTTTGATTATGTGCCCCATCAGGTGGCCTATTTAAATAAAATATCTTCTAGATGATTGAGATTCTTGCATTGTTCACCAAGTTTTCAGGTGGAATTTTTCTTGCAATATGGTCTAATGTATTCATTTCTAGAGTGCTTGGCATTTCTAAAATGTTTTGAAAGTAATCAATAGGGACCTTCTCACTACAAACTAGAGTTTGATATGTACTTTTCTCCCCGACGATAGATAAAATGTTCAAACCAGTTAAAAAGTTGATGTTGGAGGTACTTTTGATGTTCTCTAAATTAATTTTCCTACTGCCTGTTTGGCATAGATCAGTGGTCACATTTTTTTCTATGGAGCCTAGACTAGGAACTGAATTGCCTGTACTACATACCTCAGATTTCATTAAATCATTCCCACAACTCCTAAGGTGAAAAAAATTCCTCCATAAATTTATAGGACTGATAGCCTCCACCTACAACACTGATTCTTTAAGATGATGGTTCTTCTAGCCTTTTCTGCTCACCAAGGCAACCTGCAACACCTCCCGTAGTTTTGGACCTGAGGAAACCCTATACGCCCTAAGGTATTTTCACGTGTGAACATTAGAAGAAAAATTACAAACTTTCAAAATCTTGATATGTTTCTCCGTATGTCAAATATCCATCTTTATATAGCCTTTCCAAGAGGCTCCATTATCCCTCTCTAGGCTGAATGTTCCTTAGATAGTTGAATTGGTCTTGGGAGCCTTCTAAACATTTATATTTTCAAGATATTTTTTCTTTCCTTGATACAAATTCCAAAAATTGTATTTTACAATATGACAAGGACTCTTGACCCATGAAAAACCCTAAGAGAATTCAATGGATGCTTGACCTAGTGACAAAGTGACTTGAGCATGGAACCCATGCTTTAAAAAAATCAGTTTATTTATTCTTTTGATAGATTCATAAGAATTACATCATGAGATGAGTTAAATGACAATTATGAAGACCAGAACTAGTTACATTCATCAACATATCAAAGTATGTGGGTAATTTTTGGTAATGGAAGATTAAATGCAATTAGATTATGTTGGGTTCTCAATTTATTGAGTGAATTCATTGGTTAGGATGAATAGGTTCTCAACTTCTCAAGTTTTTAAATATTACTTGAATATTTTAAACACAAAGAACTTCCTTATAACTCACTTTTAGTAATATAATGTTCTTGTGTTTTCTTAAAAATATTTCTCAACATCCCTTATGACACTCACTAACAATTTCTCTCATTTGATGGAGTGTTATAGGACGTTCAACAAAACAAGTATTTATCAAATATATCTTTGTCAAGTCACAAAAGTTTAGGTAGGATAGAAGAAAATGACCAAACATCTGCCACTTTGTCTAGTAGGCGAATATCAACTAGAGGTATTATAAGAAAATTCCATAGACGCATGGAAATTTTTCTCACTAAAGGGGGCTCATATTCTTATGATAATGAAAGCATATATGACATTGAGGTTCCCTTTAGTCATAAACATGTAGTGAAACGATGGTCACCTAAGGATCTTCTTGGAATAAACATTGATTTTTTTTTCAATGAAAGGATATACCGCATTGCCCCATCGTCATTACATGGTTTGGGGCTATTTTCCATGGATGGCATAAAGGTATGTTATAGAGGATTAAAAAAATTGTTGGAGTATGTCAGACCCTATTACAACTATAATGATTGGGTATGGCTAGTCCAATATACCAAAACTACACAAACATATGGAGTGGCCACAAATTATATACAACTTAAGGACAATGATGAAAATAAAGTCACAACTATGTATATTAAGGGAAGGCCAAAATAAGTAGGGAATATTGTAGGGTTTATAAATAGTACGTGATCTATCACCATAAATGAGAAACCCAATTTCATATTCGAGGGACGTGAAGGAAACTCTATATTTGTATGTGTCATTAAATGAATAGCCACAGGGGAAAAGTTACTCATTCATTACAATTTAAATAGAATAAATGAAAATATTGTTATTATGGGGGTTGTATGTATTCAATTTTACCCGACTTGTAAGCAATGTTTATTGTGTGTTATGATTTTCATTTACCACATTATATTGTTAGACATCTTGTAAGTTGACGAAACATTTTAATATGTCATGGTTAAAATATTGTGTCAGGTTGACTAATATCAAAGAACGCCAACCTCACAGTAGGTAAACATCAATTTAGTTGTGCATAAAATAATATAACCACGAGATATAGATATAAGTAGCATTTTATCCATTATAGAGTTTGTCAAATTCATATTTTTAGGCATCATATAACTAAATGAAAGATTCACTATGCTTATGACCAACATGAGCAAATGCATTCCTTCATCCTTTTCAAAATATTTTTTCTATAAAATATTGAATATATACTGATCATGTCATAATGCCACTTGCAAAAGCCTCCCAAGATGATAAAGTTTTTATAAATTTAGAAACTTTTATATTGGCCATGATATGTTTTGAAGCTTCTATATAAATTTATACATATGTGAGTAGTGGTTTTCTTATTAATATAATGATGATTAAAAGTGGATGAATTATAAATTACACTTATTTGATAAATACGGTGATAAGGGGAAGGCACAAACCTTAGAGAATTCCACAAATGCTCATGAGGAAGATGTTATTGAAGAAGCAATTTTTATGTCCTTCGAAACAATCTAAGCAATAATGAATCTTCAAATGAAAGGAAACCCAAAAATTAATTCTTTAGTTTTGAATGAGCCTTAAATTGATGAGATGAAATGCAAAGACAAAACCTTGATGCAACAATTTATTTAGTATGCGGTGAGAAACTCATTTAATTATCCCATTTCTTTGTTTATGATTGATTTATCTCATTCTTTATAGGAAAAATCTCTATTTTACAGGCATTTTTGGAGTAGCACGATCCTCATGCTACAACTATGGGGGTTAGGGTTAGTAGCATCTTTGATGCTCCACCTAAGAGTAATTCACCAGACATTGAGACTAAAAGACCCGCTCAACCACCCACAATAGGATCTGCACCCCTTAAACAACATACGTCAAGATGTAGACATGATGTTGTGGATGCATAGCATGATCTTATTGCATAAGTTGAAGTGAGATTTCCTAGATCTTCCCATGTTACTAGCACAAGATGACTACCAATCACGTTTTTGGTAGATGATACCAATGTCTGCATGAATATAGAGAAACTTCCAGCCATTTAAGAAGTGTTTTAAATATTAATTACAAACTAAATGAAATTAACATATAGCATGTCATTATTTTAAACCTTGTATATTGTTTTGCAGGGAATGATGTATTTTACAGGAAATTGTATGACATAAGGTTGCAATTATTTCAGCTGACCATTCATACAAATTGGAAACCCCAAATTTCCATGTTAAAATATGAAATTATTACGAGGATGGTTATCCTATTTGGTAACCGTACCTTCAACATAACTATAGTTACCTCAAAGGGATGCCAACATTTAAAATATATGAGGGACCAGTATAGGTCTCAATTGGAAAGGGCCAGGTCGCATGAGCTCCCTCCATCGATTCTAGAGATGCAGTGCAGAGCACTTTTGGTAGATGCAAATTAGAACACACTTCAAAAACCAAGGAACACACCACCTAGACCAGGAAGGTATGAGGCACTTTTAATAATATAATTATGATGCTTTATCATCATTGCGACATCTAATTAAGTTTTTCAATGTTTTAAATATAGGTTCCCTGATACTTCAAAAGCGACGATGTCTAGAATAGCCAAACATGGGCAATATCATCTTGGCTGGGGTGGTTACTCGAAAGTTGCTGCAAAAATTGTAAGTATATAAAAAAAAAATTGCATCCAAATTATAAATTGTTAAAATTTTTAATTTAATATCACATAAAAAGAAAAAATCATGTTTTAATGCGAAATTGGGGTCGCAATTCAAAGAGGCTCCAATGGAGGAAGACCAAAAGTTTTCTTTCAAGTATGTATATCAAGCTATGGTTGAACGAAGGACAATATTGGTGTCTTCAACATCTTCCACCACCCAAACTAACACTCAGGAAAATTTAAGGAATGAAGAACATTTATAAATCATTACTTGTACAATCTACTGGCTATTATTTTTGGCCATAAAGTAATGTGCTTGATTGTAAAAGTCAGGCAATTAATGTAGGTACAACACATGAGCCTACTGACGGTGGAGTGCCTTATCTTGAGACTGATGTTCAGCTTGGTACTGGAGGTATTTCATGTGCTATAAAACTTTTAGTATGGAATGCAATTAAAAATACTTAAATTCAAATGGTGTATTAATTATAACCTTTCTTGTTTCTATACCAGAGCATGTACAATATGTGGCTAGAGAAGAGGAGGAACATATGGCCACATACGAAAGTATTCTAGTTCCCTCCAATACCAAAGCAGGTAAAGAACACTATACAAGTCTTTTTATTAATAAAACAGTTTTAATAATAATAACTATAAATATGAATTTAACATTTAGTTCTTATTGCAGTTGATGCTCAGCCCCACTTGTAGCAGCATAATCGTAGGACTAGGTCAGTAGCAGGACATATTACATTAGAGACCACAACAACTAAAGACGGACAAGATCATGAAAACCTGGTTAATTACATATGAAAAAATAGAAAGAAAGCTTATAAAAAATGACTTAACTTTTTTATTTAGAGCCTATATTTTTTAGTACCACATTTTTTACTAAGTGGTTGAATTCCTCATGGCATGTACACATGTAATTTTAGACTATCTTAATAAAACGTTGTGCTTTTTCCATTGCAAAAAAAATCAGAATGATTTTGTTTCATATTGTGTAAACATATTTTTTGTGATATAAGGATGGTGTAGAATACCATATATTTGATAAATTTCTGGTATAAGTCAATTAACTATGTTACAAACACCAATAGCCTATAATCAGACTCCTGTGTTAAAATAAGCCTTTACACTATCTATGCCCATGATAGGTCAACCATCTACTAATTTTTATACCTATTCCACTCTACCAAACACTACCACACTCCTAATTTAGGTGCTAGCTACTCCTGCTTCAATGCCTAATCACAACAATTTGTGATTGTGATGATAATTTAAGTACATATGTGTGTAATGTCCATGATGGGACATATGAATTTTTGACCACAAATTATTTGTCAATGATTATAACCTTAAATGGGCTAGTAGTAGTCTACCTCATCATATCAAAATGACCCGACATATGAAAATTTACAATTTGTGTTATCATCGCTTCACATTATCTCATGAATGATCCTTTCTACAGATTATATGCATGAATTTAAAGATCCCCTACTTATAAATTATACTTTTTTCAGTTGTTCTCACAATCAATCATATGCTAGGTAGAGGGGATAGTTTGCCAGAAATTCATGCATATAATCTATAGAAGGGGTCATTTATGAGACAATGTGAAGTGATGAAGATAAACATGGTAAATTTCCATCTACTGGGTCATTTTGAGATGGTGATGATAGACCAGTGCTAACCCATTAACTCATTGATGGGAAATGTGTAGAGGACGTTTCATACATCCCATCATGGACATTACACTCATGTGTACTTAAATTGTCATCCTAATGACAAACTGTTGTGAGTTGACAGCTAATATATGTTATAATTTTGTTAGATTAATACAGATTAGAAAATGCAACCAATATATATATTGGTTACAATAAATATGGTAGAAAATATAGTAGTCATTCCAACAATGTCGACCAGGCCATAAAAAATAAAGAAAAAGAAATTATTGTAATAGTTATATGATTAGAAACATCACGTACTATCTTATGAAAACATATTTTTGATGATTAATTTTTTTGAGATGAAGTATTTTGTGTCTATGAATAATGAATGAATGAATGTATGTTATATGTTAATGAATAATTTCTATATGTATCTTTATGTACATGACGTTGTTTTATATTATGTAAACGTATTTTTTATGATAATTTTTTTTGAGATGAAGTATTTTGTGTCTGCAATTAATGAATGGATATTATATGTTAATGCATAATTACTATATGTCTCTTTATGTACATTATATTGTTTCATATTATGTAAAGCATATTTTTTATAATCAAATTTATTGAAATGAGGGGCCATGAGAGGTTCCACCTTCATGTGGTTGTACCTCTTCAGTAGAGAATAAATTAGGACTTGGATAATCTTGGATAAAAACACCCTCAATCCATTAAAGAAACAATAAGGTCAATGTTGAGTTCGGTGTTGCTTCGTCGAGTGGAGGGAGGTTTGCTCCAAGATTAAACTACTCCAAGAATTTATTCTCGAAACCAGTAGGAACTCATTTAGGTATTCATGCATGTAAGTCTTTTTAATTATTATTTGTTCATGCAAATAAACTTAATATTTGATAAAAGTTTATCTATGTTTTCCACATTGGTCTCATTAATATGTGTAGGTCAACTAGTTTCAATTTAGATGTTGAAGTGGAACAACTATTTGAAGACAATAGCTAAAAATTGTCAGGGTTTAGGTGAGACAACAAAATTTGTTTGATACTTGTATTATATTTCTTGGCTGAGTGGGAGTTACATAAAGTTTTATAAGAAATAAAAAACTTTTCCATGAAAAAAATCATGTAGTATTTGTCTTTCTTTGACAATTGTGTTTGTATTTGAGTGAAAGACCATAAATTGTCATTTTTCATGCAGGGCAGTAGGAGAAACTCTTACTGTATTAATTAAGCATAAGGCACTAATATTATTTTTCTTCTATTTTATTAATTTTTTATCTCATCTAACTTCTCCTCCTTCCTTTTTTTGTACGTACTATCATTCACATATTTGGATTTGAAATGATAACTACGGTCGGAGTCATATAGGAGAAAAAAAATTCATCGAAGTACTGCTCAAATTTAGCACACCGGGAATTTGGCTACCAGGTGCATGATTTAGTTTTGGGTTGCATTTGATTTCAAGAATTTTTTTATTTCTACAATGAAAATCTTCCCAGACCATATATGTTGGGAAAAACTAGTGCAAGTAGAATTAGGGTTTCTTTTATAATTTTTTCTCTTATTATATTGACAATTCTTGTGACATAATGTTAGTTCATCATCATCATCATTATTTTGTGTTCTTTATCAAGACAATTCCAATAAATAAGATAACAATGCAAACAATAACAACATAAGTAGGCTCCAGGCCATGGGAAACCCTTCCACAAGGGGAAAACCCAAAAATTTCTCTTCTTATAGAAATTCAAGGAATACTTCCAAGGCCAGTGATTAAGACAACTCACCAAGTGATAGGCCAACCACCCAAACAACAATGCTTCCCTCTATAACTCGGTTTATTTCTCTTATCAAGATCAAAATCTGAACAAAGATAACTTTCTTCACATACATGCAAGATTTCCAAACAAAGAATTAATGCACCAGACAAACAAACATACCTTCTTTCTTTCATCGCTATCATTCACCTCTTTCTAGCTCTGAAGGTGAGTATGAATTCTTGAAGAGATGAAATTACATGTGTAACTCAAATGAGGTCCAATACCTCTCCTTTGTTAATAAATCTAAGGCATTATGTGAGTTAGATTCGTCAATTTGATTTCTCTTATATTTACATTTACTTGTGAAGTTATATGTTGATTATGCTAGTGTTCCTTTCTTCAAATAAATGCCAACATGAACATCACAAAGACAATAACACAATATGTAGGTGCACAACTAGGGAAAAACCATTATGAAGAAGAAAACCTTTTCAACTCTTTCTCTAGTAGATTAAATTAGGTTGAGACACACTTGACCCTTTGATTAAAGAAATAGACTTACTCTAACCACCAACCTAGTTACAGCTACAAATTGTCTTTGCAATCATGGTTCTTGTCTCCTTCTGTTTCAGCTTCAATATTTTGACCCATAATCTACAATACTCTTGGTCCTCCTACTTTAGAAATCTCAACCTTCCTTCTTCAGAAATCTTGGCTTCCTTCTACAATAGTTTCAGCCCTTTCTATAATCATATCTGTAACAAGGAACTTCCACCTACCTTTAATTATTTCTGCAATTCACATTTTTTACTTCCTCTATATAATAGTCTTCTAATATTCTTAGATTCCTCTCCATTTCTCAGTCCTATAATAGTTTCTCTTACTTCTTGAATGAATCCTTCACTTCTCTCCTTCAAATGGTTAAATAGTAGGTTATTTACACATATTTGTCACTTTGCATTTGAGCTGACATTAAAAATTTGACTTGAATCCGACTTGATTATCTTCTATTCAGAGGCCACCTTTGCAGGATGAATGCTAATCCTTTTGGGAGAAGGAACTTATTTAGTGGAGGATATATTTAGACACAAAAACATTTTTTTTTTCTTAACCTTAAGTACCCCAAGAAGAGTCTCTTACAGAAATGACTTTGACTTTGAATCAACAAAAGTTTGGCTTCACAATGCCCAAAAAATGTATTTGAAGGTAAATATTTAAGAAATTAGATTTCAGAGGCATGCTTCTTGCTCATGCAGTGTTGTATTTTCTATAATGATTATGTTGTCAAAGGAACATTTATTGTTAACAAAATATTTCCATGTAAAATGAACCATTTTCGAGAGTTGATGATAAAAGTTGAAGAGATGAAAATTATGTTTGTTACCCAAGTATCAACTCCCTAGAAATTTGTGGAATGATATATAAGTCGAGCACAACATCTCTTTCAAGACGTTTAATCACATTGCTTACTTATGGAGGGGTTACAAAACATTTATTTATTAATATTGTAATCAATGTTATAGAAAAAATTCAAAATGAACTTAAAGATCAAACAAAAGCTTGGAAAGTTGTAGAGAAATATAGAGATTTGGATTGAAGGCCACATAAGTTTAGAATTTTAACATGTGGAATTAATTTGCATGAATTAATTCTTATTGGATTGACCGGAACCACCCTTGGGGTACCATGAATGAAATGTGAAGCAACGATCTCAAAATAGGTATCTAGAATAAGCACATGCTCCTAATGGCAATGCAAGGGAAAAACTATGGATATCTTTGGACATAGAACCTATTATAGTTTACGAAAAATGAGGTCGTTATTTAGTCCCTTTATTCTCATAGGATATAGAGAGGAAAAGCGTATAAGCTCACCAGTTAGCGAAATATTCACATGATAATGGTAAAATACCTTAACAATTAAATATAAGGTTAGTATATGCGTTTCATTCTTGGTACCTTTATGTGTTGCATTTAACATGCTATTCAAACATTAATGATCATTCGATGTCCAAGAATTCTATCGATTGCACTTGAATAAATAAACTTATCTATGTGGAGTCATTGCTAGCTTTGTTTGATCCCTGTTGAATCAATCATAAAATACAAGCTCCTAGGGACCTCTTGATTAAATCTGATTTTTATTAGAGTAGGGACCTTCTTATCAACTCAGAGTTTTATTGAACTTTTTATTCTCTAATTTCTATTATTGACGTAGTGTTTATTTATGATTAGTCATAGTTCACATTTACAGTATGGTTCACACTTATTTCTGGATCTTGCTCTCATGTCCCGTAGCTCATAAATAATATGGTTCACACTTATGCTTTGAGGCTCCCACTCTATAGATCTATTTCTAAGGTTCACTCTCTATGGTTTGTGACGATCTCAAAATGACATTATAGTATATATATGTGATATTTCATTCTTTGTGGAAGAATATTCTAGGACGTTGAAGTCTTCCTCTTTATGTAGTCTTCCAAGGGCTTGACTAGGCCTCTTGAGGCCGACTTCATATTTGTTGGCCAAGATGTCACTTTTTTCCACCAAGAATAATTTGAATAAGAGGGCCAAATTGAATTCCTGAAGTAATTGTTAGGATGGTTGAATTCACCACCGTAATAACCACCTAATTGCCTAGAAAATGTATTCGGTCAACTTCAGAAGTGATCACAAGAGGGAGAGTGAATATCTCTCCAATTTGCGACAAGAGTATCAACACAAACAAATATATAAGCAATCGAAGTCATTATATCAATGAACCCTTGAGGAGAACCAAACTACAGATAATATAACCTTCTTAAGCTTCTTCACCCTTATAGATATACCCTATAATAGAAGACCAAAATATTTGCAATTGCGGATAGAATTTGATGAGCTTGGTGGCAATTAAAATGATAGCAAAAACCCCCTTAAGCACAATTGAGGAGTATCCTAGTTAATGAGTCCTGGAAATTTTCAACCATATTAGGTAATAATATACAACATAAATAAAATATAATGTTAGTTCAGGAGGAAAAATTTAGTGGGAATAACCCCCCAGCTCAAAATAGGAGTGCTTTTATCAAAAAGTTCAACTTTTAAGAGCATATGTTCTTAACTCCGAAGAGCTCCCACAAATATGCGAATCTTTTTTGCATGTAAATATTGGTGAATATGTCTATATAATACCAAAGAGAATGGAAATACTTTATATCAATTACTCATTTATTCATCTTATCTCTGATGTAGTGCATGTCAACCTTAATGTGCTTGGGTAGTCATCTCTAAACACAGTGTCTATAAAACATGAGTGTATTTTGGTTAACACATCATATCACTATAGGAAGTTTAACTTGTACACTAAAATGCCCCAAAATGTCTTAGAAGCAATGGATAGAATAAAAATTTTCAGTATACCCCTATAGTCTTCCTCTACTAATGAAAGAGTAGTAGTTGTATGATTCTTGCTTGACCAACATATGGGATTAAAACCAAGTTAGAAAACATATCTTAATGTGGATTTGCAATATGTTATTTAACTATCCTAACTTGAATCTATGTAAGCAACAATATATAAGGAAGACCTTACTGCATAGTGTAAACCATAACTTGTAGTCACATGTCTAATAATCATCTTACCTTCTTCCTAGTTTAGCTCATATTGCTCATGCATGTATCCAGAAAGTGATCCAACTACCTAGGAGATTATTATTGTAAAATGTGTAAGGTATAAATACTCCTAATCAACTATTTATATATAGTAGGGTACACTAATGTTGTAGCATTTCCATCCTTTAGATTAACTCTCAAAAGAAAAGAAGTGGGAACATCCTTGCAACTAATCATCTAAAATATGTCAAAAATGTTACTAGCATTTATGGAATGAATCAAATTGATCCAATAATCATCTTGGATGATATCCAAACAAAGAAAAAATGAAAAAAATCCCATATTAGTCATGGCAGACCTATCTGTAGGAAGAGGTGCCAATTCCCAAGTGTTGATCTCCATTAAGTAGTTGTACTCCTCTCTTGTAGTTTCTTCACAAGAGGGGTTCCCCTGAACCTCTGCATAGGTTTGAAGTTTTGATCCAAAAATAAAATAGCAATGGATATCACGTTAAATATCCATGATGGCTATATCTTACAGGGGCTCCACAAACTATGAATTGGGTCTCTATGGATTGGTAGGATCAACTGCTAGATCACCAACTACCTAAATTGTTTGTTATACCCTTTAAGGCCTTTGCTATATATCTACAATTTGTTCTACTATTTTGAAATATTACGATCCAAAATTTGATCAAATTATGATATAATGAAATATCACTAATATTCATTAAAAGTAGTGGTGGAGAGGACGGATTAGGATACAATGGAAGTTATTATAAGGACCTTCTTCAAATCTACCACTTCTATGGATGGAAAAAGTATTTATTGAAGAGTCTAATAATTTGTATATCTTAGTTCAGAGGCGGTAGACAATTTTTTCCCATACTTGCAGAGTGCTACTGAGGTGTGATGCTGCCCTTGCTAGGGTTTCTGAGTAAACCTGCCGCCCTTCTCCTTTGCACCCTCGGCTTTCCCGTTCCTCTTCGCCACTGATCATCCCATCATGGTTCCGCCGTCCGGAGGGGCGGGCTCTGCCCCCCCTCCTGCATCAGATCCTTCCTCTGACAATCCAATAAACGCATAAGCTCCAGTCAGTTTTGGCCTTGCCCCAACTAACGGACCCCACACTGATCGGTCAATGACAACAATGGACACGCTGCTGCAGGCCAGGAGGCAGCCAAAGAGAAAAGTACAGATCAAAACAACTCGACGTCACGGCCAAAAGCGTCTTCTACAACATGCATTCCCAAGTCTACAGAAATAATTAAAATAGATCTTCCCAGTGATTGGATTAACACTCAAATCCAATATATGAGTGATCATGCACTCATAGGCAAGTTCCTTGGATTTTGGCCAACAGAAAAGGCCTTGCATGGATGGATAGCCTCCAAATGGAAGCCTAAAGGACAAGTCACCCTGCAGCTAGGTCCCAAAGGTTTCTTCACTGCTATCTTCACCTGCCTAGAAGACAAAACTCGCATCTTCGAAGGAGGTCCGTACTTCTTCAACTCTGCAGGCCTATATCTTTGTCAATGGAAAGCGAGGTTCAATCCAGATAAAGAGGATCTCAACTGGGCTCCCGTATGGATATGCATGTATTCTCTTCCCTCGGAATACTCGAACGAGGAACCTTAAAGGACATTGGCAATAGCCTGGGAGTCTTCATCCAAGTTGCTGAGGAAACTAAATACCAAAGATACACCTCCTATGCCAGGATCTGTGTACACATGCATCTGGCTAAAGAACTCACGAATTCGGTAAGTTTATTTCATGACGATTTTGAATGAGTCCAAACAATAGACTACGAGCATATTCCTTTTCGTTGCAGAAAGTGCCATGAACTTGGCCATCTCTTCAGGGACTTCCCTTTGAATCTTTAGTCTAAAGCTCGTGTAACTAAGGCAAGCAAAGATGCAGAAGGATTTACAAGGGTTCCTAGGTGCAGAAAGCAAGCCAAGAAACACCCAGTTGCTGCAGCAGATCCCAAGAATCCTAAAACTCGGAATAGTTTTGGAATCTTGTCTTCTCCAAAAATCTTAGAGGATCACACATTCATCCCACCTTCAGATCCTTCCCCTTCCACTCCTACGCCTCCCCCAAATCCTTCAGCTTCGTCCTCAAATTCCGCTCTAATCAGAACCCCCGTCTCAATCTCCACTAACAAAAATCAAGCTTCAGATACAGCCCTACAATCTTCCACCATGGAGATCGATGCATCTCTAGCTCTCAACATTCATCAAAGGTTAGATGAGGAGGAACAGTACAAACCGACACACATGGAGGAGGAACCAAAAAGTGTAGATCTAGAAGGTTTGGATATTCTCAAATTGGAAGCAGCGTGTCGACAAAAAGATTTCAGTGACATACCCCCAAGGGAGATCGAAAGACTTGAAGGAGTTCTAATCAAAGCACAGCAAAACAAATATCTTGGCATTCAGGCAGGCAGTCCTTGGGATGGTAAAAAGATACTGAAAGATTCGAAAAAACGAGGGCGTAAAACGGATCTGCAAAGGACTATCATTATTGGAGAAATGCTGGTGGACTCTGGAAGATTCCCCAAGCTGACCAAGTTCTTTAAATCTCTTCCCCATGGTTCCTCATGAAGCTAATCTCATGGAATGTGAGAGGGCTTAATAGCCTTGCAAAACACCGAATGTTAAAAAATATGATCCAGCAAGAAAAGCCTTCATTAGTCTTTCTACAAGAAACCAAAGGCAACAACATTGTACTGGAGAAAATTCTAAACAAAGTTTGGACAAGATGTCGCTCAGTCTCTGTGGATGCATCAGGTGCTTCTGGAGGGCTGGCAATCTTATGGAACCCTCAAATTCTCTCCCTTCAAGATTTTCATGCCTCTCACTTCTTCATTCAAACTACTTTCCACCTAATTGGGACCAATATCCATGGTCTTCTCACTAATGTGTATTTTCCTCAAGATCTACAAAAAAAGTTGGATTTGTTGAACACACTCACAGCTCTTAACTCTGGCAGGAGCCATCCCCTCTGGATAAGTGGTGGTGACTTCAATATCATTACAGCGCTGGAGGAAAAATCAGGAGGTTGAGCAAGATTGGAAGGGGACAGCATTGGCTTTAAAGACTTTATATACAGGAATCAGCTCATGGACCTTCAGACTTCGAATGGTATGTATACATGGACCAATAAATGAAGAGGATCCCAGCATATAGCTTCCAGACTAGATCGATTCCTTCTGTCGGATAATGCCATTCACCTTGGTGGAGACTTCCATGCATCCATCATGCCTCAAGTAGGCTCAGATCACTGGCCCATAATGCTACAGTGGTCACGTCTAGAGTCAAAGAGAAACAGACCTTTCCGCTTCGAATCCTTCTGGTTTTCTCATCCTAACTTCAAAGAAGTGGTCATAGATGCCTGGAAATCCTTCTCTCCCCTCACAGGAGCCAAGATGTTTCAATTTCAACAAAAGCTAAAATACCTTAAACAAGTGCTGAAATCTTGGAATCGCACTCAGTTTGGTAACATATTTGATCAACGAAAAGCGCTGGAGCAGCAAATGAACACACTGCAACAATGTATCATCTCTGAGGGGAGAACGGAGGATTATGCACTACAGGAGCAGGCCCTCCTAAATCAGATTGAAACATGAAGGCAGCAAGAAGAGACTCTCTGGTGACAAAAATCCAGGATCAGATGGCTTAAGGATGGGGAGAAAAATACTAAATTCTTTCATAGGTCAACCATTCAAAGAAGAATGCACAACAACATTGCTTTCATCAACAATCAGCAAGGGGAACGTCTGGAGGTGCATGAAGACGTGGCACAAGAATTCCAAGATTACTTTCAGGACATTCTTAGAGAACCACCAGGCAGCAGAAATTAAGCAATACAAACTATAGTGCAACACATTCCTAAAATCATAAATGAGGATCACAACAATAGGCTTCTCCAGCCTATTTCCATGAAGGAAGTGGAGGATGCAATGGCCCAACTCAAGGATGGTAAAGCGCCCGGACTTGACAAATTCACAGCCAATTTCTTTCATGCTTTTTGGGAGCACATCAAAACAGAGGTATGCGAGCTCGTGGATGAATCTCAATTGATGCACTGGGTTCTTCCTTCCCTAAACATGACCTTTATAGCGCTCGTTCCTAAAATGGAAGAATACAAAACTCCCGATAAATACAGGCCGATTGCGCTATGTAATGTAATCTACAAGCTTATATCTAAAGTCGTGGCAAACAAGCTCAAACCTCTCCTCCATCTCCTCATTTCTCCAGAGAAGACAAGATATGTAGAAGGGCGCTAGATTCTGGATGGTATCATTCTCTCCCACGAAGTGATCCACTCCCTCAAGATATTGAAAAAACCAGGTATGATTCTCAAACTAGATCTCTCCAAAGCTTTCGACAAGCTCAGCTGGACCTATATTAAACACATCTTACTAGCATTCAGCTTCAATGCTACTTGGACGTGATGGATAATGAATCTCATTTCCTCCCCCTACTTTTCCATCATTATAAATGGCTCCCCTTCCCCTCCATTTCATCCTTCTCAGGGTATCCGTCAAGGAGACCCTCTTTCCCTGTTCCTTTTTGTTCTCATGGCCAAAGGGCTAAGCCACCTTCTTCATTCTGCATCTAATTCTCACTCTTTAAAGGGCATCTCGCTGCATGGTCAATCCCCCATTACTCACGAATAGTTTGCTGACGATAATATGCTTTTTGGTCATCCATCAGTGCAAGAAGCGCCTGCCTTCAAACTCTTGCTCAATCTCTTTTCAGAAGCTTCTGGCGCATCCATCAATGCCTCCAAATCCCAACTCTTTTTCTTCCATACTCCCATTCTCACTCAAACGAATATAGCAAGGATTTTGGGCTTTTCGATAGCCAAGCTTCCTTCAAAAGATTTGGGAGCTCCCCTGTTTGAATCTGCCATCGAACATGCTTCCTAGAGGACCCTCCTTGACAACTTAGAAATGAGGCTCTCCTCTTGGACTTACCACTCTCTCAACATTGCAAGCAGGATCATCCTTATCAAATCTATTCTCCAATCCATGCCTCTATATCTGTTCTTAATCCTGGCTACCCCGAAATGGGTTCTTAAAGAAGGAGTTCTTCCAAAATCAGTGGGGGGCTAGGGCTGAGGGACCCCCTCCACAGCAACAACATCATGGGGGTGTGCATATGGTGGAATTGGATCTCTAAACCGCACACTCCCTGGGGTCATCTCTAGCAGGCCAAATACGCTCCAGGAAGTCCAAAGGAGGAGCTAATCTGATTCAGCTCAACCACTCCTGGCTCGCTGATCTGGAATGCTACCAAAATACATAGCGCCTTTATTCAAGCGCACAACTTCTGGGAAATCCACTCAGGCACCACTGCAAGATTTTGGGAAGATTCCTGGCAACAACTTCCCAAACTTGCCTCTCTCTTTCATAAACCCAAGTGGCAAGTAACCATGCAGCAAAATGAGCAAATCCATGTCCATCAATTCTGGCAGCAGCATTCTCCCCAAGGTTTTCAACTTTGGAGACTGGCGAACACTTGGCAAGCCAACTGGCAGGAGGAAACCTATGATGAGATTGACCATGAGCTCAAACTCAGGAAAATCAAACTTTCTGATTAGAAGGACCGATTGAGATGGGGATACACTACCAAGGGCCTGTTCACTACCAAGGAAGCTTATCAAATCCTTTATCAACCTATGCAGATTATAAAAGATCAACTTTGGGACCAAGTCTGGCAACCAAACATCTGGCCTAAGGTCTCCACTTTCCTTTGGCTTCTAAGCAAACAAAGGATCCTCATATGGGACAACCTACAAAAGCGAGGATTCATTGGGCCTTCCAAATGTTCCAACTGAAATCTTCACTCAGAGAACATTAAACATCTCTTGGATACTTCCCCATTAGCAGCTCAAATGTGGGAAAGGACAGCTCAGTGCAATAGAAGAACAGGTAGAAGAGAGGGAGACATAGTAAATACCATCAGGAACTAGCCTCAGAACCCTTTTCAAAGTCCTCTTCTTAATGCCCTCTGGCACCTCCTTCTAGGCTTCATCTACTGGATCATCTGGAAGGAAAGAAACAACAGGATCTTCAAAAATCACAGTTCGCCTCTTGATACTCTTTGGTTCCTTCTCAAGCAGAATCTTCAAGAAACTTTAGCTCTCAGACAATGGCAAGACCCAGATATGCCAGTATCACGCTAGGAATGTCTCATTCTCACCAATTGGAACCTAGATCTCACCTCTGTAGATCATATCAAGCCCAGCACTTCAATTCACTCTGAGTCTGCACAATTTTGGTCACCTCCTGCCATCTACCCTTACAAGCTGAACTTTGATGGAGCGGCTAAGGGCAATCCTAGGCCGGTTGGCTATGGTGGCATCTTTAGAAATGTGGAAGGCTCAGTTTTTCATATTTATCACGGATCGCTGGGTAGAGATACCAACAACGCTACCGAGCTGGAAAGCTTATGGAAAGGTATACACATAGCAGAAACCAAAAAATTGCTCCCTCTAGATGTAGAAGGTGATTCACAAATTCTAATAAAGGCTGCTATCCAGATACAATCAGGATCCTCAGCTGCAAAGGTTGCTTCGAGTTGGAGGCTTCTAAGTAGACTAGAACAAATTGAAGAATGGCTCAAAACTCCTCGCAGCATATCCTTCAAGAACATTCGGCGAACAACGAATAAGGTAGCAGACAGACTGGCTAATCAAGAGGCCGATCAACAGCTTCCATTCTTCTCTTGTCCTTTGAATATTTCCAATGATATACAACTCAAACGTGACTGCACTCTCCTAGTGCAACAAGATCTATCCCTCCCAGATGTGGGTGGATAATTTGGTGAGCAGCACAACGACAACGTGGAGGGTGGGCGCATGGATAATCACCATCGCCAGCTAGCCTTGCATGGGGTATGAGTTAATGACTCAGTACAAAAACTTAATTGATGTATTAACGTAGCTCCTGTCCTCCCTCCAGTTTGATAGTTTAACTATAATGGTGCTCTGCTTGTTTTTCACTCCTGCTCCTCCCTTGCGCTCAAGCTGGTCTAGCGAGATTGAAGCTCCTCACTCTTGAGACAGATCAGGATACTGTCTGGCTCGGGATCAAGGCGTTGCTATCCATCAGTGCTTTCATGCTTCTAATAATCAGTTTAGCATCTTCCTTCGTCGCCCCCTCTCAGTCTCCTTCGCTACTGTTTGTTCCGCTCCTCCTGCAAACTTCAAAATGCCCAGAGTGCGCTCAAGGATGAGCAGCAGAAGAGGTAGCTCCCATGGTCATGTCTCCCGCCAGCCTTCCTCCACGACCTCGGACCCTTTGTCTGAAGCTTCAGACTTTGGCTTTGATAGATACCCTGTGACTATAAGTGGTCGAGGCAGGGGACAAGGGCAATTCATCACAGAAGCGTGCTCTCACCACTCCCAATCTCACATGACTCGCTTTCGCTTCCCTTGCTCTCTGGGCAATTCTTCCTTCATTGCGTCAGTCACCATTGAGCTGTGTGAAGACACCGTTGGTCTGGGGGTTGTTGGCCCAGGGGCTCCCTTGGCGCTGAGTAAGGCAGACAAGAACAAATCCTCGCAGATTGAGATTACTCAGCGAAAGGACCAAGGTGGCTCAGCAACATAGGAAACGACAATTCATACCGGTCCGAGCACTCCTGCAGGTGGTGGTTCTTCAAGTAAAGAGGGCCAACCCTCTTAGTTCCAAGACCCTGACCAATTCGGCTGCCGCATTATTGAAGAGTCGCCTCCAACCTCGCATGAAGATTAATCAGGTCTACACCTTCTGGTTTTGTTCAGTTGCTGTAAGAAGATGGCCAATCCCTTACGGTTCCAAATTCATTTCTTGCTTTACAATTCTCAGACTCAGGTCTTTTGCAAATTTTGACTTGTCGGTTTCCCCTGCATGGGCGGCACTCTCCAGTCTTTTGGTCATTGTCTTGGTCACTGTTTTTTGGTCACTGTTTTTCTGGTTAATGTCTTGGGTCAACCTGTTTATGGGTCATCTTTCGGTCAAAAAAGGGCTGCGAAGTACTGAGTTTTTGTTTGGCTCCAAACACTCTGTCCCAGTTTTCAGTTACAGTCTCCACATACATCAAGTTTTAAAGCAAGTCATTATGCAGGTTTTCTGGTCAGATTTTCAAGCGATATTTTGTAAGCATGCCCTCTATTGGGCTAGAACTCTTGAGGCCACAACCTCTTTGTAATCATATTTTGTATTAATATAGGAGTAGCGAAATTCAGAAAAAAAAAAAAATATAATTATATCTTAACACCATCTAAATATCCCATGAATATGCACTTCCTACTTTGAGGACTGATGGACTTCCTCCTATTAGAGGGAATCCTAGCCCATTCCCATGAACCAAAATATTTAAAGTGAATAACATATAGTTTCTTTTGTATAAATAATGAATGCCAAGCCTATATTATATTCTTATTTTAAAACGCAGACCACCATCGAATATTGGATGAAAAAGGCCAATCATCGAATATTCGATCGTTATAGGTAGGAGTACCATCGGATAATTGCTGCCCGAATTGACAGATAGAAGTATCTATAGTTTAGCACTCCTGTCAGATAGAACTCTCATCCGTCGCATATCTAACACCTCACCACTTACCTACGATTGTCGATGTGATAACATTCTTGTTGCATAATTCACCTATATTGTCGACAACATGACGCCTCAATGTTGGGTTGTGTTATATTCTTTCCACGACTAACCCATGTAGTTTACGGGGGGGTTAGAGGAGGGGCAGGGTCCCCCCTTCGTTGTGATGGCTACACAGTAGGGGGTTCACAGGGGGTTTGAGGGGGGAAGTTAGCGCCCCTCTACAGTGTCCATGGCAGTGCCCCAAGGAAATTTTTTTTGGACCCTATATTAGGTTGGGCGAACCTACCTATGGTTTTGTGCATGGTTTTGACACATGTTTTTGGATGTGATGGTTTTCGGTCCATGGTATTGGATGTGTCGGCATGTATAAATATGTATTGTAGCATTGAAAGGAATATAATGAAAATTCAAGCTCGTAGTCCCAGTTTTGGGATCCACGGGAAAATCTCTGTGTATATGTGTTTTATGCGTTATGCTCTCACATTGTTTATTTTTTGTGTTTTAGAATTCGTATGCAGGTAATTTCTGTACAGGGTTAAAACCTACATATGGTATTGGAGTTATTTTGGCTTCAAGGGGACACCTTTTTTGTTGAGGGGTTTCACTTGGGCCTGTGGTAGACCATGTTTAGTGGGATATCTACGGGATAGATTCTGGTGGTGAAAGAAGATGGCGAGTAGTGGAAAGATAGAGATCGAGAAATTTAATGGTCAGAGTTTTGAGTTATGGAAACTCAAGGTGGAGGATCTGTTGGTGGTTAAAGATCAGTGGATCACGATAGATCTGGGTACTAAACCAACGGGAGTGTCCGATAAAGAATGGAAGAAGTTGGATCAGAAGGCAAAGAGCACAATACAATTGTGTGTCTCAGATTCAATGTTGCTGAATGTATTAGGGGAAGGTATGGCTAAGGCTTTGTGGGAGAAGTTAGGGACTTTGTACCATTCTAAGTCTCTGATGAATAAAGTGCTCCTATGGGAAAAGTTGTATAACCTGAGGATTAAAGATGGAGACTCAGTGACAGAGCATTTGAATGCATTTAACACTGTGGTAAGTCAGTTATTATATGTTGATATTAAAATTTCAGATGAAGATAAGTGCATAATTTATTGTGTTCTCTACCAAATTCGTGGGATATTCTGGTTATTGCAAAAGGTAGCAATGTAACTGCCCTACAGTTTGATGAAATAGTCTCATCCTTGTTGATGGAGAAGATGAGACGGAAAAATATGGAGAGCAAGAATGGTGATGCCTTGTCTGTACGGTGATGGTCCTAGAACAGAAACAAAAATAAGTCATCGAGTGAGAGATCTAAATCTAGAGGGAGATCTAAATCTCTAGGAAAACCTATAAAGGTGGTTTGCTGGAAATGTGGAAAGGAAGGGCACTTCAAAAGGGACTGTAAATCTAAAGCTCTTGATAAAGGAATGGGATCTGATGATGCTCCTTCTACAGAGGTGAAAACCACCTCAGATGAAGGTGGGTATGTGTACTTGGCTTCTTCAAGTACACATGTATATCATGAGGCATGGTTGATTGACTCAGGTGCATCCTTTCACTTCACTCCCCATAGAGAGTGGTACTACGAGTATGAGAAATACGATGGTGGTGATGTCTTCTTAAGGGGTGATAGGAAGGCTAGAATCATTGGTCGTGGAAAAGTAAAGTTGAAGTTGCAAGGTGGAAGGGTTAGAACACTTTCGAGTGTTCTACATATTTGTGCATTGGCCAAAAATCTGATTTCTGTAAGCAATATGGATGATGCAGGTGTAAGAAGAGTGTTCGAGAAGGATACCTGCAAGATGGTTTGGGGAGCACTAGTATCGATGCGGGGAGTTCGGATTGGAACTCTGTACAAGCTCTAAGGTAGCAGTGTTGTTGATGGGTGCAACAGTTCTGTGGTTCCTGAAAGTAGAGCATAAAATCTAGTGGTCTCTGGAGAGAAGACCATTCTGTGGCATCAAAGGCTTGGACATATTGGAGAGAAGGGCCTTCGAATACTTCATGGTAAAGGTATGGTAGAAGGTATGAGTAATAGCTCTCTGGATTTTGATTTATGTGAAAATTGTGTATATGGGAAGCAGAATTAGGTGACTTTCCCCTCTAGTGGTAAGAGGGCGAAACAGATATTAGAACTTGTGCACAGTGACGTGTCTGGACCTGTGAAGGTTCCATCACTGGGTAAGTCTGTGTACTATGTGCCATTTATAGATGACTTCTCAAGGAATATGTGGATATATTTCCTTAAGAATAAATATGATGTCTTTGACAGGTTTATAGAATTTAAGGCTCTGGTGGAAAACCATATAGAGAAGAAGATAAAGGTGTTGAGGTCAGATAATGGTGGAGAGTTTTACAGCAAGGAAATTGAAGAATTCGTTAAGAAGTGTGGTATAGCACAACAGAAGACTACTCCATACACAGCTGAGGAAAATGGAGTTGCAAAAAGAATGAACAAGACGTTGATGGAAAGGGCAAGAAGCATGCTTAGTGGTGCTGGGTTAGGACAGGAATTCTGGGAAAAGGTTGTGGAGATAGCATGTTACCTAGTCAACAAATCACCCTCATCAGCATTGGAGGATAAGACTCCACAAGAGGTATGGACTAGTAAGAAACCCTCTCTTTCAAATCTGATGGTATTTGAATGTGATTCATATGTACATGTTCCAAAGGAGAAAATAACCAAGTTGGATAGTAAATTTGAAAAGTGCATCTTTATTAGGTATAAGGATGGTTTAAAGGGTTATAAGATTTGGAAGCCAGTAACAAGGAAGGTTGTGTACAACCAAGATGTGGTGTTCAGAGAGGTGAAATATGTTATTAAACATGAATTCCAACCAAATGAACCTGAGAAGATAGACTTTGAGCTTAAGGAGGAAGAATCAAACTCTACAACAGAGGAGGAATCAAAAGATGAAGAGCCACAAACTTCGGGTGTGAGAAGATCAGTTCAAGAAAGAAGGCAGCTAGAAAGGTATAGTCCATCTGCTTTCTATTCAAATTTTTCTTTATCTGTCACTGATGATGTTCCCAGAACTGTGAAGGAAACAGTAGATTCAGAGGATGGAAAACTCTAGAAAGAGGCCATGGTTGATGAAATGGCATCTTCGCACAAAAATGAGGCTTGGGATCTGGTGGAGTTGTCGGCTGGAAGGAAACCCATTGGCAACAAATGGGTGTTCAAGAAGAAGACGAATGCAGAAGGAAAGGTGGAGAAATACAAAGCTCAGTTGGTAGCAAAAGGTTATTCCCAGATGTTGGGAATTGATTTTGGTGATATTTTTTCTCCTGTTGCCAAGGTAGCTTCTATTAGATTAGTTTTATCTGTTGTTGCTGCTTTTGATTTTGAGGTAGCATAGATGGATGTGAAGACAACATTTCTTCACGAGATCTGGAAGAGAGATCTACATGAAGGAAGCTGAAGGCTTTACGGTGAAGTGTAACAAAGAATTGGTATGCAAGTTAAAGAAGTCTTTGTATGGGCTAAAATAGTCACCAAGGATGTGGTATCAGAAATTTGATACACTTATATTAGGACTTGGCTTCACCAAAAGCAAAGCAAATCACTGTGTGTATTTTAAATTAATTGGTGATTGTGTTATTTATCTGGTCTTGTATGTGGATGACATGTTTCTGCTTGGAAATGACAAAGAAATTATCTAGGATTTGAAGACCCAATTGTCCTCCAAATTTGACATGAAAGATCTTGGTGCTGCAAACTATATTTTGGGCATGGAAATTAAAAGAGATTGGGCAAAGAGGAAGCTCTGGTAATACAACAAGAAGTATGTCGAGACATTATTACATAGGTTTAATATGCAGGATAGTAAACCGGTGAAGGTTCCTATTCATGTAGGTGTAAAGTTATCTGTTGAACAGTGTCCCAAGACACAAGAAGAGGAAAAGGACATGTCCCGTGTTCCATATGCAAGTGCAGTTGGTAGCTTGATGTATGCAATGGTCTGTACTAGACCAGACATTTCACATGGAGTGGGAGTATTGAGCAGTTTTATGTCAAAACCAGGGGAGGAGCATTGGATATCAGTGAAGCAAGTTTTCATGTATTTGTGTGGCACTAGTGATTATGGTTTATGGTACCAAGGAAGACCAGGATTGGGCAGAGTTTTGGATATTCATAGCCTTGTTGATGTAGACTGGGTTAGAGATCTGGATCAGAGAAGATCTACAAGTGGGTATGTGTTTAACCTCTTTGGAGGTGCAGTCAGTTGGATCAGTAAGAAACATTCTATAGTGGCATTATCAACTATAGAGGCAAAATACATACAAACACTCATGCAAGCAAGGAAGCAGTTTGGTTTGCAGAGATTGTGTTTAAGTATGGGGTTTGTACAGAGAGCTGTAAGGATAGACTGTGACAACCAAAGTGCAATTTTCTTGGCAAGGAACCATTCTTACCATTCAAAGACAAATCACATTGATGTTCAATATCACTTTGTGAGGGATATGATAGAAGACAAAAAGGTGTTGCTGGTAAAGGTGGACACTTTGAAGAATACTGCAGATGCATTGAAAAAATCTATGAGCTCTAAGAAGTTCTCTTGGTGTAGAGAAACAATGGGCATTTCAGGGCTAGATAAATGACTAAGCTCTCTTATGGCCCCCTGTGGAAAGAAAACAACAAGTGGGAGAATATTGGGTTGTGTTATAATCTTTCCACAACTATCCCACATAGTTTACGGGGGGGGGGTTGAAGCCCGCCTTCGTTTCATCGACTGCGCATACGGGGTCGGGGGCAACGCCCCAAGGAATTTTTTTTTGGACCTTATATTAGGTTGGGCCAACCTACCTATGGTTTTGTGCATGGTTTTAGCACGTGGTTTTGGATGCGATGGTTTTCGGTCCATGGTATTAGATGCTTCGAGATGTATAAATATGTATTGTAACATTGAAAGGACTATAATGAAAAATCAAGCTGGTAGTCCCAGTTTTGGGATCCAGGGGAAAATATCTATGTATATGTGTTTTATGTGTTATGCTCTCGCATTGTTTATTTTGTGTGTTTTAGAATTCATATGTAGGTAATTTTTGTACAGGCTTAAAACCTAAAGTAGTTTAGCACTCCTGTAAGATAGAACTCTCGTCTGTTGCATATCCAACGCCTCACCACTGACCTACGAGTGTCGATGCGATAACATTCTTGTTGCATAATTTACCTATATTGTTGACAACATGATAACTAAACGTTGTTTTTTCCCTTCAGACAAAATGACCTATGTGTCGAATATCTAATTGTGGATTGGCACAAAACCTTCTGGATATTTGACATTCGATTTGTCACATATCCGATCATTTTTACCATCACAAAACAAAATTCTAAACATTAGTTTTTTAATGACCGTTTTTGCCTTTTTATGTGTCAGATAATAGACATCTGTGTCATCAAATATCCGATGGTTACTAAAATGTCAACTACTCGACACAATTCCAACAACGATTTGACGGGAACCTATGTGTCGGATATCTGATTCCAATAATTCGCATATCTGACTAATAGTCGTCATGATTTGGCCCCATTTGTACTAGTCATAGAAATAATGAAACTGAGAGCCCTCTTGGATAGTGTTAACTTTGACTAGTCCTTCAGCTGACGAATGCCACCTGGGCCACTGAACCACTACCACATGAAGCATGAAAAATATTCTTACAATTCTATCATGCCACGTGGCACATTGTGTCTTTGTCATTAATCATAGGTCAGTTCCGACGCAGAGTAAATGTCTTGTACAACAGGAAGACCAACCATAGATGAAAAACAATGCATTAGTGAACATAAAGCAGTTTCAAACATGTGGACCAACTTGATACAATGGTTGAAAGAAGTCAAACGACTACGAAACCATCACATAGTCAATAGTCAATCATTCAGAATAAAGCTAATTCCACATAGGTAGACCATAGGTTTCTCTAACTTTTAATACAGTAAAAACTTCTTCTGGGTAGAACTTCGTACACATATATATGGTGTTAACTTGGAATAAGACGTCCAACTAAACATTCAAGATACGCAGGCTAACACAAGTTTATTTATAGAACTGTCAAATAGTAAATGTCACAGTTAATATTATGCTCATAATCGTACATTACATTATCTTTATTTCCCTGCAAATAGATGATTTGGTGGTGGTCTACCCTAATCATCATACGTTGAACATCATTATGAAATAATACTCAAGGGATCTCAACTAATGAGAATGTAAATAAATATAATTCAAAAAAATTTAAGAAATAAATTGTTTTTTCTTTCTAATGTTCACCTTATAAATTGTCTCTTTAATTTTTGGTCAACTAGCAATTAATTAAAGAGTCAACGCAATTCAATTGCATTATATCCTTGGAGTGACATGAATAATAATGGGCCAATTTATTTGTTTATCATATTATAGATATATAATGTTGGAATACCATATAATATGTAAAATATGTTTATATGCCATAAGTATTAATTAAATATATATTTATAATATAATATATGGGAACATATATGTAATTTTTCGTTATATTGGTATGCTATATGGGTCATGTTATATACATATAACAGTTAACCTATGGTCACATGGAGTATGTGGTTGAGTACAATGCTTATGGAGGGGTTGCAGTGGGCCCATTCTATTTTAAAAGTACTTATTTCATTGTATGTATTGAAATAATTAAGCATATGACGAAGGGTAGGCCCACACATTATTTTTGTTTAAAGTATGATGATTTGATAATGTTGCATGCGTGGTCAGAGCCATGCATGACAAGGTCCCACATGGCATATATATATATATATATATATATATATATATATATATATATATATATCGATAGATAGATATATGCGAAAATATTTTTATGTCAATTAGTAAGCATGTGCATGTTTGTTGCATGCTGTTTGACAACAAATTGCTACAATATATGTGAAATAGTTAATATGGGAATCTAATCGAGGTTGTTGTGATGTTGATTATGTAGCTATCAGAGCAACAATCATACGTGACATAGGCATTCTGGGTCTATGATCATGAAGTACTTAGCAAGGTGGATCACCCAAGAGACTATTATTCAAAGAAGGGGATGCCTTAGCCTGGAAGGGCGAGTGAAACTTGACAACATGATTAATATGTTGGAATGAAAAGAGGGTTATTTAAGGGCTTGAATGGTACCTAGAAGCCTATTTGGATGGCCTAGGAAAAGGAGTAGTTGGAGGCTATTATGGCTTGGTACCCTGACCAGTGAAGAGTAATAAATATGCATTTAGTAATGGGAAAATATATACCCATGAAGTTAGTAGCATATCATCCCTGACGGATAATTCTTGGTTTCAACCTATTGTATTAGTATATATGTGCTTTATTTATGAATCAAAATTATTTTAAGGATACAATATTCTTGGTGCAGACATGAAAATAATGTGATGGTTTCTTTGTTGAGTCATGTGGGTATATGTTAAGGGAATAAGACCTGGAGCACCTCAATTAAGTGAAGTACTTAGTAGTGGACTAGGCAGTGAGTTATGGGTTGAACTCTAAAAGTAATAGAAGCGTGATTATTCAACTAATCATACTTGATTTGATGCACCTTAGTTGAGAGCCTAGGTGGTTGAGAGCTTGGGACTTTGCTTTATAGCTATGGTAACTATGGAGTTCTAGCATGGACTTAATTTGATGAGAGCCAATGAGTCCTCAGTTTAGACTCTATAACTGACTAATTAGTCGGTGAACCCTGTGAATGGAATCTATAACTAACTGAGGCCAAGTCATTCAGCTACCCATGCTAAATTGTCCAATGCTTCCTATTTATGTAAGCTCATAAGCAATTTTGGGAGCTTGGTGGCTCAGGGCTAGGGCTCAAATAGTCATGGAGACATCATTCCATTGACTCTTGAAAGACAAGTAAAAATTTTGTTGCATACTCTATTCTTTCATACTGAAGATATATGATTATGTGTTAAAATATGTAATAATACAATATTATGGATAGATTATTGATTTAATGGGTAGAAAAATTATTGTTGGCTAGTAACTAAATATACTAGTACATGTGCCAATTAATCTCCCTGGTAAATTGGGCATAGGTTGTAGCAAGACTACAATACATTTTGTAATAGGTGTTACAACTCGTTACACAAGATTATAACAAGTGTTATCGCAAGATGGTAATGGGTATGTCATAGGTTAAGACAAACCTTTGACATGTCATGACAGGTTTTCTGTGCAAGTCGTTACAAGACTTCTGACAAGCCTTGACAAGTCATAGGACCATGCAGAAGTATGAAACAATTATTGATAGTTTGGGGAAAGGTTATACCATATGTCATGATAGGTTTGGTACAACTTCAGAAACAATTTCGATTAAAGTTTTACTAGAAGTTCAAGCTATCATTAATCACTATCATAAAGAAAATAGTTAAGTTAGTTTAGATTTGGAGAGGAAAATGCTTAAAATTGAATACAAATGCAAAGAATTAGAGTAAGGAGAAGCTTGATATACTTTTAACAGACTACAAATGTTTTGGAAATCAAATGATATGAAAACCTCTACAGCAATTATGTCATTTGAGCATGCATTAGAGAAATTTTGGAGTCTAAAATGGGTCTCCTAAGGAATATTTTAAAATTTTAGTGGAAATAATAAAATAAGACTATATTACATCATCAAATTTTAGAGGGAAAAAAAAAACCTACTTTTTTCAACTTGTATTTTCAGCTTATCTCACTACGGTTTTACACAAATTTTGAGTGGGAGCACTTATTGGATGTAGAATTTAATTTCTCATCGAAGGAGTAATCATGTTGCATATTTCTAATGGACCTTGCTATACGAAAAATGAGAAATACATGGAAAAACATGATTGCAAACACAATTTTAATTTATTTCTGATTTTTCATGTAGTAGTGTCCATCGAAAGCATGGAACATGGGCACTCTTTGGATGAGGAATTAAATTATGCATCAAACGAGCGCTCACCAAAATGAAAAATAAATGAAAAGACGTGATTGCAGTCACGTTTCCCATGTATTTCTCATTTTTTACATAGCAGGGTCCAAAAGTATGGAATATGGGTACTCTTTGGACGAGGAATTAAATTATGCATCCAACAAGTGGTCCTTCTTGAAATTTGGGTAAAGTTATAGGGATATAAGTTGGAAATACAAGTTGAAAAAAATGTTTTCTTTTTTAATCTTTTTACTTTTTTACTCCAAAAAATGCCAATCATCCCCCATGGTTGACATCATCATCTTCAACCCTATTGGTTGTTATAAAGATTTTTTTGGCTTTACATTTTTGTTTTGGAGCCCATTTTTTCCTCAAAATTTCTCTAATTTTAACTGTTAATTGCATGTAGGAATTGTATACAACAAAAGTAGTAAGTAAGATTGTAGGGCAATTATTTGCAAGAGTACAACTAGAAATTGTACATTGGAACGATATACAATGTTGTACTGTAATAAAAATGCTTCTTAGTTGAGACACAATAATGCCAGAATGGAATAATTTTTTGTAGCATTGCCACATTACAGGAATGTTGTAGAATTATGTTCAGTGTTTAGCAGAATGTTTGCATGCATATGACTAATGTTGTTTTTTTGAAACCCCATATGACATATGACCATGTTAACATTTAAAGCCCATTTATTTTTCAGTTGAACACTACCTCCAAATATTAAGTTTCTTATCAATCTCAATTAATGAAAAATTTTATTATAAATACTTTATTGCTAATTTTCTTTTATATTTTAAAATTAAAATAATAATTATTAAAATTATAAAATATTTATAATTTATATAATAAAATAATGATTTGTTAATCCAAAATCAATAGGCTTATTTCAAATTTACAATATAAAATAAACAATTTATAATATAAAATAAAGAGTGAGTAACAAAGGAAATCTCTAATAAAATACAATTTTTTTATTAAATTACTGATAATTTTTTCGGCACAACATAACTAATTGTAAATTTATAATATAAACTAAACAATGAATAACTTATGCTTTTTTTTTGAGTAAAAAATGTTCTATTAATTCTGCAAAATATTACATTTGATACTCAGAAAAACCTTTGCTCTCCAAGCCTCAATCCAACCAAATTTGTTGTCAAGGATAAGAATGCAAAATTCCTTTAAGGAAAACCTACCATGCTTCCCATAAAGACCATAAACAAACCAGCTAGATAGCCCATAAAACACACGAAATGAATATACAACCAACCAACTTCACAAAACTGGAGGTACATTTGGTGCATTACTAACACTAGGACCAGGATGATCAAAATCTTGATGGGCCTCGAACTCAACATGGGTCAAACATGCCTTCAAATCATCTAAATTGTCATTGGTTCAACTCTGGCCTCTGAGTAGGAAAGTTAGATGATCATGAATGTCCCAATGATTTTTTTGCATATCATTAAGAAATGCAAGCACTTCATTCCTGTTTTCATGGCATTGTCGATGCATGTCCTCAAGTGTGGTCAAGATAAGATGAATTTGCATGTCAAGCAATCCAAAGAAAATGGCTAAACGACACGGCATGGGGATTCGACCGAGTCATGCTCCAAGTATTCACCTAGCTCTACTCGGTCGATCCCCATGGTTTCATCTACACTTACTTGATCACCTCTTCCCCTTGGTGGGCCATGAGGCTCCATCACCCTCCAAGCCTGGCCTCTCTACCATAGCATAACAACCCGAACACTAGGGCTACCACACTAATTATACTCCATGATTTTTTACCTAGGCTCTACCTCTTGAAGCCCAATTTGAAGGATGGCATTGTCAGTCACACCAAAATACACCAATGCCACCTTGAGCCATCTAAATACCCCCGCTTAACAAGTGCTCCAGGGTTAAACCCAAGCGGAGACAACCTGTTCTAGAGTGGACCCTTGCACTTCTACAAACCCCAAAGAAACTCCAGCCACCAGAAACCCAGAGCCAAAATTGTCTTGGCTTGTTATGCACATTCCAAACAGAATTCACTACAAAACAAATATATAAAGCACAATTGAAACACACCACCACAGAAAGGGCCAAAAGGAACCAAGTACAAGTAGGGAAACCAATAAGAAAACTTACTAGCAACCTTCAAAGCATTTCTAGAACTGTCACCACAGGCAAAAAGAGCACTTCAACTCCACTCAGTTTTGACAGCCAACCACCAAGAGAGGCTTCGGGTGCCTTATCACGAGGGCCCTAAATGAAACGACAAATTCCACTATTAGAGGAACATTGAGAACCCCAACACCAATAGTAACTACCCATAGTAAGTTTTTCAAGAGAGAGATCATGCACAAGTTGGTAACCTATACATACTCCACGATGTTTACACCACCCTCCATATCTCCAACAACCTAAAAGAAAAAGAAAAAAACCAAACATACCAACACCCTTTAAAACTTGTTGTGGCCTTCTCAAAGATTATGAGCCACACCTGCGTGCTATCCAGATCACCTCCCTTATACTCATTGTCTATCATTCACGCAAGTCGAGGTGATCACCTCCCTTGTACTAACTATCTATCATTCACACAAGTCGAGGTCCTCCACCCCATCGAGGTAATGAATAACTTCTTTTAATATATAAAGGAAATATATAATAAAATACATGATTTTTTAAAACTATATATAAAATTTCCTTAAAAAATATACAATATAATTACAATTTATTTTATTTGATACACTTTTTCAAATCAAAATTATTATTATTCTAGTCATCCAATCATGATATATATATTTTGAGTAATTTAATTATTATATTATTCATATTATTTTAATTATATATTTAATAATATATTTATACTTTTTATGGTAAATCATTTTTTCATAAATTTTTATTTCATAAAATAAAACAATTAATATATTGTTGGAGTAATTAACTCATATTTGTGTTTTCCAGAAGTTTGTTAAATCTACCAGAACTTTTAGATTCCATTTAAATAGGTGGTTGAGATATTTTCTCAGAAAAAAATAATTGAGTAGTTGAGATATTCAATCTATCGTAAGTTAAGCTTAATGTATAAATATGTGGAATAATGTTACGCGTGAACAATGTACTCTTTCCTATTTTCTAAAAGATACTCCATACAAAAAATCAGGTACATTTGAAAGCCACCAAAGTTTTTTTTCTTTAATGATATACGGGCTCCAAACTAATATACGATGGAAATATGACCTTCGGTTTTGAGCTTAAACAACTCGTAAAATATAGTTTGTCTCAACCCCAACCCTATGACGGATTTATTCCTGACCGCATTGGGGAATATAGACGTAAATTCCTTTGCTACACATCTGTGCAACTACCCATTTATGTGGCCACATGACATTCAAATTCCAACAATATACGTGTGCCTATTCGATGAAGAACAAACAAATTATAAAAACGATTATTCTATTCAGGCGATTGTAAACAAAAAATTATGAAAATGATTATCGTATTCGAGCGATTGTAGAAAATATTACATTATGCACGGTCTAAGGTGTATACACTCACCTGTTGGGGATTTTTCTGGCAAAATTCCAAAAACAAAAAAAAACACAGAACAGAGAACAAAGCTCTGTTTCCTCCACGGGATCTTAGTGCAGTGAAGCTTTAAAAAAAAATTCTGAGCAGACAGAGATTTCACACACAAACAAATTTCTATTCATTGATAAAAGCAACTGCTGTTACAAACTTCTTTCTCTCTCTCAGAGGGATTCACCAAGAACATTTAACCAAAAAAAAATTACTCTGTCTTCTTCTAAGATTTTACACTGCTGTGTGTAAAGATCTCTTTTACATTCACTGCTGTAAAAACAAACTTCAACTACAGAAAAATTACTTTCACTGTTGTGTGGAAATTACACACGCTGCTGCGTTCTTTTGCATCTTCAGAACTATGTATTCGCACTGCTGTGCCTTCTCTAATTCAATTACACTGTTGTGTATTACAATTCTATTACATGGGCGCTGCTGCGTCTCCCCTCTTCACTCTCATAAAAAAAAGGAAAAGAAAACATTACATATATATGACAACCAAGAGAAATTAATTCACGTTTTCACTTGCCATGCTTCCGTAAAAGAAATAATGAAAATTAAATGCTTTTACCAACTATTACTTCACCCCATACTCCCGCTGAAATAAAATTAAAAACTTCACCAAAACTTACCAACTCACAGTAAATTACATTTACTATTTTACTGACATTTACTGACGGTAAGTGAAACTTTTACTTCACGTAAAATTCGTTTGATGCAGACTTGTACTCAACGTTGACTTCATTTAAATCACATCGCAGAATCCCATTTGGTCGGAACACAAAATTGGAGCACACACATATGGTGCGATCTGCGATATGCGATCGGATCGCATCGCACCATCGCAGTCGAAGAAATCAAGTGAACAAAATAGACGGTGACAAGGTGAGTTTGCGATTTGCGATATGCGATGGATCGCATCGCAAATAAAATAAACTTGCAGTTGAAATTATATTTCAACACTCCCCTTTAATTTCAACTGCTGGGTTATCAATCATACCCAGACATTTCCTCAAATACTCAAAACTTTTCTGGTCCAATGGCTTTGTCAGAATGTCAGCAACCTGTTCCTGAGTGCTGCAATGTTGTAAAACAATTTCTCCATTGTTCACCAATTCTCTGATGTAATGGAACCTTGTATCAATGTGTTTCGTTCGTTTGTGAAACACAGAATTCTTGGACAACGCAATAGCTGAGCTATTGTCACAAAAAATAACTGTTTCTTTTGCCTGCTCTTGGCCTAAGCTCCTCAACATTCTTCTCATCCAAACTGCTTGACATGCTGCTGCTGTAGCTGCCACATATTCAGCCTCTGCTGTAGACAATGCTACAATGGACTGCTTCTTAGAAGCCCATGAAATGGCTCCTGAACCCATATGAAAAACATAACCGAAAGTGTTTTTCTGATCATCTACACTTCCAGCCCAATCACTATCAGTGTATCCAACCAAATCTGAATGTTCTGAGACATTATATAAAATTCCAAACATTTTGGTACCTTTGACATACCTCAAAATTCTCTTTGCTACCTGCCAATGTGCCTCCTTTGGCCCCTCCATGAATCTGGAAATTAAACTAATAGCAAACATTATATCTGGCCTAGTTGCAGTTAAATACATAAGGCTGCCAACTATGCTCTTATACAAGCTAGGATCAAAATCCTTGCTGTTGTCCTCTTTGCTGAGTTTTAATCCCATTACTGTGGGAGTGATCGCTGCTTTGCATTCTTGCATGTTAAATCTGCCCAACACTTGATTTACATATCTAGCTTGTGAGATAAAAATTCCTTTTTCATTTTGATCTACTTCTATGCCTAAGAAGTATCGCAATAAGCCCATGTCAGTCATTTCAAATTCCTCTTTCATGACTGATTTAAAATTCTCGATGAGTTGATTATCATTACCTGTGAAAATAACATCATCAACATATAAGACAACAATTAAAATTTTACCATATTTTTCTTTGATGTAGATGGTGGGTTCTCCTTCACATTTGTCAAATTCATTTTCTAGTAGATAGGAATCTATCCTACTATACCACGCTCTTGGTACTTGCTTCAGCCCATAAAGAGCTTTCTTCAATCTGCATACTTTGTGTTCTTGGCCTTTCTTCTCATAGCCTAGAGGCTGCTCAATATAAACCTCCTCCTTTAACACTCCATTTAGGAATGCCGACTTTACATCCATTTGGTAGACTTTCCATTTGTTTTGTGCTGCTATGGACAACACTGCTCTCACGGTTTCCATTCTTGCAACCGGAGCGAAAGTCTCCTCATAATCTCTCCCATATTGCTGCTTGTATCCTTTGACAACAAGCCTTGCCTTGTGTCTTTCAATTTTGCCTTCAGCATTGCATTTGGTCTTATAGACCCATTTAACTCCAATAACTTCTTTACCTTTTGGTAGCTCAACCAAATCCCATGTCTTGTTTCTTTCTATGGCATTCATCTCCTCATCCATAGCTTCTATCCATTTCTTATCTTTAATAGCATCTTCGAAATGAATAGGATCATCAACATGACAATACAAGGCAAATAAGGAATTCATTCCTTCATTATAAATGTCACTTAAGTTTCTGAATTTCTTACCTCTTTCACTTGGTGTGCAAGTGCTTGAAGATGCACTTGAATTTCCTCCTTGTGGTGTGCTTGGAGAAGCACTCTCATTTCTCCTCAAAGGTGTTCCTCACTGTCCTTGTGTTGGCGCTGCTGTTTGGGGATGTATTTCAACGATCTCCTCATCATCTTCATCATGAGACAAATAGTTTTTAACATTAACTGTTTTCTCTATGCTTCCATCCCAAGCTTCCTCCTCAATAAACTGAACATCTCTACTCACAAAGAACTTCTTGGTGTATGGGATATACAACCTGTAAGCTTTGGATTCCTCACTGTATCCAATGAAGATACATTTCTCCCCTTTGCTATCCAACTTCTTCCTTAGCTGACCTGGAATGTGTGCATAGGCCACACATCCAAAAACTTTCAAGTGGGTGACACCTTGCTTTCTCCCACTCCATGCCTCTTCTGGCACTTTGTTCATCATAGCTTTTGTAGGACACCTATTCAAGATATATACTGCACAGTTTACGGCTTCAGCCCAGTAATCATTTGGCAAATGCTTTGCCTTCAGCATGCTCCTCGCCATATCCATAATGGTTCTGTTCTTCCTTTCAGCAACTCCATTTTGCTGTGGGGTGTACCTTGCTGTAAACTGCTTGTGAATTCCATTTTCTCTATAGAAACATAAAAATTCTTTGGAGATATACTCACCTCCTCTGTCTGTTCTCAAAACTTTGATGCACAACCCACTTTGATTTTCCACGAGTGCTTTGAAATTTCGGAATTTTTCAAACACTTCACTTTTATTCTTCAATAAATAAACCCAAGTTTTTCTTGTAAAATCATCAATAAATGTTAGAGAATATTGGCTACCTGCTAAAGATGGGGTTTGCATTGGTCCACATAAATCTGAGTGGACAATTTCCAAGGTTGCCTTTGCCCTTATGCTTTTCCCTGATGGAAAAATTTCTCTGTGTTGTTTTCCCAATATGCAGCCTTCACAAAGGCTGTCCGGTTTCTCTATCAATGGTAATCCTCTTATCATTCCTTTTCTGCTCAACAAGTTAAGACCTCCAAAGTTGAGATGTCCAAATCTTAAGTGCCACAACCAATTTTCATCTTTTGGTTGGCTTTGGAAAGCCTCTTGGGTAACTGCTGCCATTGCATCTTTGTTTTTCAAATCTGCTCTTATTCTAAGAGGGAACACCCTGTTCCTCGTCATCCTCACTTCAGCAATACATCTTTTGCTGGGTGTAATATCCATGATGGTGCATACATCATTCACAAAGAAAACATTGTAACCCTTTTGAATAAGCTGTCCAATACTCAAGAGGTTACATCTCATTCCAGGAACATAATAGACATCTGCTATGGTTTTCTTTTCACCTTGCTTTGTAAATATTTTAACTTCTCCTTTACCCATAACAGAAATTTTGCTGTTAGTTCCAAGTGTGACTTGTGACTTCACACTTTGATCTAAAGCAGAAAACAAAGCTATGTTTCGTGTCATATGGTTGCTGCAACCGGAGTCTAGAAACCATATATCTTCACTATTTGTTTCAGCCATATTACAAGCTAACAATACATTATCTTGGCTGAAATTTTCTCTAGTAATATTTGCACTAGAGCTATTACTCACATCATGCTGCTTCTTTCTACATTCACTGGCATAATGGCCATATTTTTTACAATAATAACATTGGACATTGGGTTTTTCATACCTTTGTCCTTGAGTATGATGTTGTCCTCCTTGTTGGCTTCTTCCTTGACCTTGGTTCTGATTTGGATTGTTGCCTCTTCCTTGAGCATTTGCAGGGCTGTTCCTTCCACCTCTGTTCTGGCTTCTGCCTCTTCCTCTCTTGTTTCCTCTGCCTTGACCTCTTCCTCTTCCAAAGGACATCTGGGTCTTGAAGGCTTGCTCTAGAGATGAGTTTTCATTTCTACTCAATCTCTGCTCATGTGTTATCAGTGATGCATGAAGTTCATCAACTGAAAAGTTTGAGAGATCCTTTGCCTCTTCTATGGTGGTGACAATCACATGAAACCTTGAGGGTAGGCACCTCAATAGTTTCTCCACAATCCTCCTTTCTTCAAGTATCTCTCCATGAGATCTTATTTGTGTGACCAGGCCAATTACTTGAGTGAAAAATGAGTCAATATTGTCTGACTCCTTCATGTTCAGATTCTCAAAATCTTTCCTCAGTAACTGTAGTTTTGTTGTCTTCACTCTCTACATGCCTTGATAGGTTGTTTTAAGAGTTTGCCATGCTTCTTTGGATGTCTTAGCTGCTGCTAACCTTGGAAACACGCTTCCATGAACTGCCTGATACAAGAAGAAGAGGGCTTTTGAGTCCTTCTTCTTGCAGCTCTTTAACAGATCCTTCTCTCCCTGAGTTAGTGCATTAAACTCATTTTCATCTGTTGGTTGTTCAAAACCATCTTCAACTATTTCCCATAAGTCTTGGGAAGCAAACAAGGCTTTCATTGTTATTGCCCAATAGTCATAGTTTTTACCATCAAATAGTGGGAGCTGCATACCCATGCTATTGCTGATGCTGGTGCCAGCCATTTTTGCACTACTTGACTATGCTTCAAATACTTCACTATGTATTTAAAATAACAGACTGTCTTCAACAGCAACACACAAAAAAAACTTGAGAAATACCATGGATTCTTTTGCTTGAGTCTTCACACTGCTGGAGAAGTTGCTGCAATAAGAATTCTTCCTTCAGCTTCTTTGAACTCTTCAAAGAACCTAGACAAGCTTTGATACCACTGTTGGGGATTTTTCTGGCAAAATTCCAAAAACAAAAAAAACACAGAACAGAGAACAAAGCTCTGTTTCCTCCACAGGATCTTAGCGCAGTGAAGCTTTAAAAAAAAATTCTGAGCAGACAGAGATTTCACACACAAACAAATTTCTATTCATTGATAAAAGCAACTGCTGTTACAAACTTCTTCCTCTCTCTCAGAGGGATTCACCAAGAACATTTAACCAAAAAAAAATTACTCTGTCTTCTTCTGAGATTTTACACTGATGTGTGTAAAGATCTCTTTTACATTCACTTCTGTAAAAACAGACTTCAACTACAGAAAAATTATTTTCACTACTGTGTGGAAATTACACACGCTGTTGCGTTCTTTTGCATCTTCAGAACTATGTATTCGCACTGCTGTGCCTTCTCTAATTCAATTACACTGCTGTGTATTACAATTCTATTACATGGGCGCTGTTGCGTCTCCCCTCTTCACTCTCATAAAAAAAAACAAAAGAAAACATTACATATATATGACAACCAAGAGAAATTACTTCACGTTTTCACTTGCCATGCTTCCATAAAAGAAATAATGAAAATTAAATGCTTTTACCAACTATTACTTCACCCCATACTCCCACTGAAATAAAATTAAAAACTTCACCAAAACTTACCAACTCACAGTAAATTACATTTACTATTTTACTGACATTTACTGACGGTAAGTAAAACTTTTACTTCACGTAAAATTCATTTGATGCAGACTTGTACTCAACGTTGACTTCATTTAAATCGCATCGCAGAATCCCATTTGGTCGGAACACAAAATTGGAGCACACACATATGGTGCGATCTGCGATATGCGATCGGATCGCATCGCACCATCGCAGTCGGAGAAATCAAGTGAACAAAACAGAGGGTGACAAGGTGAGTTTGCGATTTGCGATTTTTGATATGAGTTTACACTGCTGTGTATTATAATTCTATTACATGGGCGCTGCTGCGTCTCCCCTCTTCACACTCTTATGCACAAAAAAAAACATTACATATATATATGACAACCAAAAGGAAATTACTTCACGTTTTTACTGGCCATGCTTCCGTAAAAGACACTAAAAATTAAATGGTTTTACCAACTTTTCTTGTGCCCATACTCCCGTTGAAAATAAAATTAAAAACTTCACCAAAACTTACCAACCCACAGTAAATACCATTTACTGTTTTACTGACATTTAGTGGCGGTAAGTAAAAACTTTTACTTCACGTAAAATTTCATTTAATGTTGGCCTATACTTCACCCATTGACTTCATTTAAATTGCATCGCAGAATCCCATTTGGTCGGAAGACAAAATTGGGGCACACACATATGATGCGATCTGCGATATGCGATCGGATCGCACCGCACCATCGCAATCGCTAGAAAACACAACACATATCGGAGGGTGACAAGGTGAGTTGCGATTTGCGATATGCGATAGATCGCATCACAAATAAAATAAACTTGCAGTTGAAATTATATTTCAACATCACTGCACCTTTTTAGGAAGCGAGCATACTCACTGCATGTTTTCAGGAAGCGAGCATACTCACTCAACTTTCCCTATAGTTGTCACCGAATCATTCTCACAAATTATGGCATGGAGTGAGAGGATCGATTTCGCAACAATGCGAAGACTTTGAAATAGCTTGCTCTACAGGCTTTCAGGAAGCGAAAATACTCATTGCATGTTCTCAGGAAACAAATCATGGCTTGGGGACTGTCACTGCACATTGTTGGAGGTCATTAGCTTTCTCCATGGTTTTCCGGGGATCGATTTCGCAACAGTGCGAAGACTGGTTTGCAAAAGACGATCAAATATAGAAAGCTACGATATAAATTCAACTAAAGGAGAATTTACACTGGAAGAGAGCATAGGATTTTCAGGCGTAGCCGAGGAATTGAAGGGTAACGGAGGATTAAGAACGTCCTCTCCATTTCCTTGTAACATTTGGACAACCCTCGTCATACAAGGACGATCTCTGGAGTTGTACTGAATGCACCACAATCCAACTTTTGCAAGTCTCCTCGCCTTCTCCTCATCTGTAGCTTCTATTTCCCCACCTCTCAATCTCATCCCCAACTCGCCGCTCTCAATCAGCTTGAAGGCCCACTCGGGGAAGTATAACTGACTGGACCGGTTTACCTGGACATCGATATTCTTTCTGCCGCCAACAATCTCTAGCAACAACATGCCGAAACTATAGACATCTGATTTATCAGTAACAAGACCCATATCTCTCGACCACACCTCTGGCGCAACATATCCGGGCGTCCCTCTCGGCACCGTGATCAAAATATGATCTTCTCCCTTCCCACACAATTTTGCTAGACCAAAATCAGCAACTTTGGGGGTGAAGTCGGCATCGAGCAATATATTTTGAGGTTTGATGTCGAAGTGTATGATGCGTTTTTCGCAATCGTGATGTAAATAAGCAATTCCACGAGCCACACCCAAAGCAATTGAATACAATTGCTCCCACCTTAAAATTTCCCCATTCTCTCTTTTGTAAAATATAAACTTCTCTAGAGATCCATTAACCATGTATTCATAGACCAGTGCGCTTGTACGGCTTTCGAAGCAGTATCCCAACAACCGAACCAAATTGATGTGATGAACCCGTCCAATTGTGGTGACTTCATTCATGAATTCTGTTTCGCTGTGTCTATGGCTATCAAGAAGCTTAACAGCCATTAAAGCGCCGTTCCAGAGCTTTCCCTTGTACACCACCCCATAACCTCCTTCTCCCAACTTTTCTGCAAAATTGTTCGTGATCTTCTTAAGGTCTAAGAGTGAATATCTGGTTGGCATCAGCACTTCATAAGCATAATCTTGTAGGAATTTCTCAACCTTTGTAGTAGAGCTATCAGGAGGATGGCTTTTCTTCTTGGCATAAGACGTTAAGAACAGCGATACTATTGCTATCAGCCCAACTCCACCAAAGATGCAACCTGCAGTAGAATGGAGAGATTTGTATGAATTTGACCCCATGAGAATAGTAAAAATTAACAAGATATAACTTAAGAGTGATTTTCAATTTGAAGAAATCATAGTTTTAAGAGTGGAAATTAAGCGCAGCAAATCCAATGAAGCAACCTGCGGTGGAATGAAGATATTGATCTATCAATGTGATTATCGGTACATGCCCAAGAGAATAACAGAAACCAATTCTCGGTAGCGATAAAGCGGAGAAACAGAAGAGGAAGAAATAATAAATTTACCTATTATTTTAATGGCTTTGTTTCGAGGACCATTACTGGAAGAATTCATATCTGCTTTGTTTCGAGGACCATAACTAGAAGGATTCATATCTGCATCTAACAAGATTGCTTCCAGTTCAGATGTACGTCTATTGATATTAATGTTGAAATCTTTAAAATGACGGGAATGAAGATGAGCCCTATAACACCTTCAATTCATAATACTTTAAATAAATTAGCGGTTGTAAGTGGTTTTGCAGAAATTTAAGATAAAGCATACCATGGCAAGGGCATTTGTCAGTACTGGGTCCATCGATACAATAGCAAACGAACGGAGGAGGTGCAGTTGAAACCGAAGTGTTGTAACCGCATATTCCATAACTCCCCTCACATGACGTACACCTTTCATATTCGATTCCAACTGCAACTGGTTGTATTAGGGGAGAGATTCCTATTGTTGTGCAGGGACCAGTAATTGATATAGTACTGGTCCCACCAAACCACCAGTGATTGAGACTTTTGAAACCAAAATTTAAACAGAAATAAATAACATTATGTATAAATAAGTATTAAATTATGTCCAAAAATCACCCATACATTGACTGGGCCCACAACTGTCCATAAATAGTATTTTACTACTTAATACTGCAAAACATATTGACCCAAGTAGAAAATAGCTAGAGCCATAAAGGCTTCCAAACTGGTCTATTCCAGAAGTACAAAACAGCAGTCACTTCAACCCCCACTCATCAGAACTGCAACTTTGCATCCCAAATAAATATGCCTACTTGCACATAACAAAAGGAATGTATGTCAGCCATAACTGCTTTGTTGTTCAACAACTAAACACCCTATGTTCAATAAATGACACCCAACCCAATAACAATTAAATCCACTTTGTTCAATAAATGACACCCAGACCCAATAACTGCAATAAATGACACCCAACTCACTCTATTTCTCATTAAAACAGATCAAAGCACATGGATCAACAAATAAACAATTCCCAACCATTAGATCACATCAAATCAAATCCACACCACACATTCAAAATGAAGCCATTGCAATCCATGTGCATCCATGTCCACCAATTAAAATCAAGTCCCCAAAACTATAAAAGAAGTCCACCCATTGTTGAAGTTGCATCTTATGCTTTCAAACTATTCAGCAAACTTGAAGACAACATCACAAAACAGTGGCCAATATATTCAAGTTAGTTATATGAATTACAACTCATTCTTCTTATAGTTCCGTTTTCATTGTTTTCATTTATCAGATTTCTTACATTACAGTTCTGTGCATAGGGTTATGGTTAACCTATACAGTTACAGTTAACTTTTTTTATACAGAGTTTATGTATGTGTTCTAGCTTATTATATCATCAGCTTCATAGTGATTACAGCTTACATATCACAGAGGTTACGTATGGCGTGTTAGTACTGTAGTCACAGCTTGTTTAGCTTACAGGAATTGAAGCTTAGCTTACAAGAATTGAACCTATTGAATACAGTCGTATCCATCTAATCAACGTCACAGGTTGTTTACCTTACAGGAATTGAACCTTAGCTTACAGGAATTATTCGATCATCAGCTTCATAGTGATTACAGCTTACATATCACAGAGGTTACGTATGTCGTGTTAGTACTGTAGTCATAGCTTGTTTAGCTTACAGGAATTGAACCTTAGCTTACAGGGATTGAGCGATTATTATGGCTTGGGTTCTATGCAGAATGAGATAAAACATAGAACAAAAATGAATTGTAACATTAATGACTTTGATAAACTTAGTAATTTTTCACATATTTTCAGACCTTGACAATCATCATTGGGACATCACATTGAAACATAATCGAAAGACATGTATTTTCAGAAGCATGAAGCTATTGAGAAAGCAAAAATTTTGGTATTGAGTCGAAAGAATGCAAATAAGTGAATTTCTACTACTGATGAATGGACCATAGAACTGAGGAATGGTTTCTTAGAATGGAAGCCCGAGCAGATGACCATTTCTCTTTATTGGATTAGATGACTGTAAGATTTTAGATAATGAGAAAACACAATTAAAAGTAACATAGCAGATGACAGTCTTATTGGCCTTCATATCTTTTCACCTCGTTGAGCTCGAGACCTTAGGGTATGGAGAGCCCGAGCCATACGGAATTGTAAAAGTTGGACCAAAGGAATGGGGATTTACATAATTCAGCACTGTAAATTAAGTCACAGAAAATGGAGAGAAATCTTGGAGCAGAGATTGTTCTTCTCAATATTCAAAATAACTAAATAAATTAAAAATAACTAAATAAATTATATGGAAAATATAAAAAATAAATGACTGCAACGAAGCTCGATTAAACTGAAGTAAAACCAATTGTCTATGACACCTAGGAGACCATAGAATCAAATGTGATAGTGATTACAGCTTACATATGTCGTGTTAGTACTGTAGTCATAGCTTGTTTAGCTTACAAGAATTGAACCTTAGCTTACAGGAATTGAACCTATTGAATACATCTCATTCATCTTATCACTATTAAGCTCTATACGCTAAAAAGCTCGTATTAGTATCTGAGCATGGTTTCAGTTCACCCTTATCTATGAGTGAGCTAGAACAAATCTCTGTATAATTACATATGTTATATGTATATTGAAGATGAATCCAGTCTATTAGGGAGATAACCAACCTATGATACAGGTACTTTATCATATCTATACATGTATTTCTTAGGTTAGTACTGATAGGTCAACCTTTAGATGATGTTACTTATAAAATATCTGTGCTATTACTTATGCCGAGTGTTATGAGAACGAGACAAGCAAGTGATTATGTAAACAAGCATGGTTAGAAAGAGTCATGTGTAACTACTGTGTTCTAATTCCATAGCTTGTCATAAGCTTAGATAAGGTACAAAGGTGACAAGCTAATCAATATACAACATGATATCTCGGGGTTCTCACTCTTAGTCATTCCTATTATATAAATACCTTTTTTCTTATTGCTATATAGAGTACCGTTCTCTCCATAATCAATACTTAATCAATACATATGGATAGACTGTAATCACTATATACGCATATCCTAATGTAATACATAATCAATACATATGGATACACTGTAATCACTGTATACGCATATCCTAATGTAATACATATGGATAGACTGTAATCACTGTATACGCATATCCTAATGTAACAAGCTCTATTTCCTCATTACTTTGATTTCCATGGTTCTACTTATGGCACTGATTCAACCATTAGTAATGATTACACTCTACTCTATAGGGTAAGTACATATTGAATAGACCTACTTATTACCTGTATTCCCTAATCTTTAACAGATATAAGGAGAATTACGTAATTCATACATGTTTACATACCTCATTGGTTTAGCGGTATAAAGCTGTTGAAAGTAAATGGAAAATGATATATGAAAACAGTGACATACATGTTGATAATTTCCTGTAATAGAGGAAAAGTATTTTTGCAGAAGTAATAAAGCATAATTTGACATATATTCTAATGTCTAAATGCAACATACATGTTGATAATTTCCTGTAATAGAGGAAAAGTAATTTTTGCAGAAGTAATAAAGCATAATTTGACATATATTCTAATGTCTAAATGCAACATACATGTTGATAATTTCCTGTAATAGAGGAAAAGTAATTTTTGCAGAAGTAATAAAGCATAATTTGACATATATTCTAATGTCTAAATGCATGCAATAATTTTACAAGTTGTTGCATCTATGGAAAAAGGAAGTTACTCTGCTCGTACAAGGAGAAGTGGCAGGAGAGTGACAAGGGGTGCGCAGCTGCGATGCACATCGTCTGATGATGACAGGCCAGCTGATGTCAATGCCGGCAATGCACCAGGGAACATTGTTGAAGATGACCATGTGACAGCCGCTGATGTTAACACACCATCAGCCACAGAACCACCATCAACAACAGTCCAAGGGGCAAGCTCAACTAAAAAGATCAGTGCTATAAGAGGATGGACAAAAGAACAAATGTTAGTTGCAATTGACGACATAGAGTTTAATGGATACTCAGTTCAGGCATCTCCAAAAAAACATGGTATTGCTCCCTCATCAATACATTATTGGATAAATGGACTGACTCATACAAAACGTAGAGGGCCTCTTACAGTTATGACTGAGGAGGAGGAGGCCAAGGTGGTTGAGTGGTGTAAAGAGATGGCCCAACTGGGACATGGGCTAGAGTTGATACAACTCAAATCAACAGTTGCTCAAATCTGTCAAGGGAGGCCAAACCCATTCAAAGATGGGTTTCCTGGTAAATCATGGTGGTTTGGGTTTAAAAAAAGGCATCCAGAACTTGTATTGCGTACTGCTGAGGGCCTTGACATAGACAGAGCATTAAATTTGCGCCTTGCAGTTGTGCAAAAATTCTATGACACACTTTCTAGTGCTTACGATAAACATTCTTATGGAGCAGACCATATATGGAACTGTGATGAAACAGGTTTACAGGCAGGGAGGAATTGTGGAATGCGGGTAATTGCCAAGAGAGGGAGCCGAAATGTGCCAAAGATTTTGCCCAAGAGCATGGAGTGGATAACTATTTTATGTTGTGTTAATGCAATAGGTACTTCAATCCCAGGATTTTATCTATTCAAAGGTAAAAATCAACTGAAAAACTATATACAGAACTGTGAACCAGGTGCATGCATGGCTGCACATCCCCATGCATGGATGACTAAAGAACTGTTTCTAAGTTGGCTTTTTCACTTTGCTGCATCGGTACCAGGTGGCGTCTCGCCTAATAACAGACACCTTTTGATATTAGATGGCCATGGGAGCCACATGGCTGTACAAAAAATTGAGGAAGCAAACAATTTAGGCATCGACCTGTTGAAATTGCCCGCTCATACCACTCATAGGCTGCAACCCCTTGATGTTAGTGTGTTTGGCCCTTTCAAGAACTATTTCAGGTCAGAGCGTGCTGCATGGATGGCAAAGAATCCAAGGGTTGAGGTGAAAAGGTTTGAGCTAGCAGAGCTTGCAAGTAAAGATTTTAAAAGGGCTTTGACACCATCAAATATCAAGGCTGGCTTTAGGAGGACAGGAATCTGGCCACTGAACTATGATGCTCTTATGCATGATACTGGTTGTAGCCAAGCGTTTCATGTGGATGGTCAGGAAGAAGGGAATGTCCAAACAGGTGTTGAAGTGCAAGAAGTAGATGACCAAGACGATGTTGTTGCAGCTGGTAATATGATTTCCCTGTCTCAAGGACACTTATATGCTGAAGATGATGGAACTGTATGTGAAACACAATATAACAATGAACAAATTCCTAGTAACATGGAGATTGTTCCACCAACTCAAGAACATGAAATTCCTGTTGCTGATATTGCTAATGATATTGTTGAACATGCAGTTGACAATGACCAATTGACATTGCCAAGCCAAGTAACCCCTCCTTCATGGCTAGCAGAAGCAATGATCAATATGAATGCACATAGTGTCTCAGCAACCAATGAAGAAGGCATGAACATGCCCTCACAACCAGCAGAATTGAATAGTAAAATTGTTCATTTTTTTGTGGACAATAGATCAATGGAAGAAGATGAAGGACATAATGAGGCATCAAATGAAGATAATGATATGGTTCAATCAGTTCCAACAGATACTGAAAGAGAAGTACCAAGCAATGACATGTAGGTGGGAGGGGTGGAGAAGACACTTGGACGATTCCCAAAGCTACCAGTAGAGAGAGTATCAATGAAAAAAAAGCAAGGTGCACCGGGTAGTCTTCGTCTAGGCCGAAGCTCACAGTTACTCACCTCAGAGGACTATATAAACCTGTTAGTTGAGTCAGGAAAAAAAAAATTTGAAATGCAAGTATTAAAACAGAAAAAGAAGGATATAGTCAAGGAGAAGAAGGTAGCAAGGATTGTTGCAGCACAACGTAGAGCAGAAGAAAGGATTGAAAGAGATAAAGCAAGGCAAGTTAAGGACCAACAAAAGCAAATGGCAAGACAGGAAAAGGAAAAATGAAAGGCACAACAAATGCTTGAAAAGGAACAAGGGATGATCAGCGATACAAGAATAGCTGATGAAACCAGGATTATTTCAAACTCATTGGACTCCATTGCAGACAATACACCATTATTCCAAGATCTCATAAACATTCAAGTGCCCCACTATCAAACTGAGGGTTTACCCACTTGCCTTGTTCCTACCAGAGCTGGTGTCAATTCTCTGTATGCTCATTACACACTTCCACTTAATGCAGGGGTCACTAGGGAAAATGTGAGGTATGGGTACTCAGTACCTCCATGGTTGGAAGCTGCAAATTGGAATCAATCATATGGCATCAATCAACCATTTCCTAATCAGCCCTTGACTGGTAGGCCAACCTACCTGGCTCAAGAAGGTAACTCTGGGAGTTTTGGCACTCAAGATTCTCAGGGTCATAAAGAATAGGGGTGCCATATGTTTTTGGTTCTAACCACATTATGATGTGGATTTTGGATGGATTGTATATTTTTCTTGGCACATAAACATTTTGGCTTACAACACTAGATTGTATCTTTTTCTTGTCACAGAAATATTTTGGCTTACAACACTAGATTGTATCTTTTTCTTGTCCCAAGAAACATTTTGGCTAACAACCTAGTAGTGATTTCTTGTGGCAACCTAACTGTGTTTTGATAAGAAATTTTCAATGGAATATGTCTTTCTATAAAATATTAATTATGATAAAACTATTTCTATAAGTTATTCTGTGCGCCCTCCCCGCCACATCAGAAAACCACGCGTAAAAGCACATGGAGCCGGTACAACACCTGTCCACCATGGAGCTCATGTGTTGGCCATCATATCATTGCATAAAACTTTGTGTTCGCGCCATTTCACAGGTTTGTTTGGGGTCATTGCTGCGATGTTTGGGAATTCAATAATAACATTTCAAGTTGCATATGAAAAAGGCTAAATATAGAAATCAAATGACCAGACAGTCTTATTATGATTGAGAGATTGAGTATGAAAAAGGATAAATACAGAAATCAATGAGGAGGCAATCTACCTCATAATAAGTTTTATTAAATGTGAAAAAGCCACTAATAATTTTATTGATTGAGGGGACACTTGAGAAATTGAGAGCACTCATTATCAAGTTGCATACGAAAAAGGCTAAATATAGAAATCAAATGACCAGACAATCTTATTATGATTGAGAGCACTCATTATCAAGTTGAGTATGAAAAAGGCTAAATACAGAAATCAATGAGGAGGCAATGTACCTCATAATAAGTTTTATTAAATGTGAAAAAGCCACTAATAATTTTATTCATTGAGGGGACACTTGAGAAATTGAGAGCACTCATTATCAAGTTGCTCTCATTATCAAGTTGAGCATGAAAAAGGCTAAATAAGTGGACCGTTATCTAAAGGAACATCATTCAACTTGATAGCTCATGCTTCAACGATAATTCTTACAAAGCAATTTCTACCCATTGTATTCTGTAATAGCTACTCAGTGAACCCCAAGACGGGCTGGAAACAGAGACTACTTCAGATATTCACACAATGAGTAAAATATTATATCATATACTAATTTACATTAGAACTTTGAAGTGAACAGCTGAATCAGAGGGACCTAGGAATAAGTCATATTTGCTCATTTACATGATCCACATCCTTAATTAAATTAAAATGAAAAGTAAGGCCACTGAATGTGCAAGCCCCATTCTTGGGAGCAATTGGAGGGATGACGTTGTTTGCTGGAAGTGAAGGAGGGAGAAGTATAGCTTTGTCCACTCAACTCCCTCACAATCAGATGGAAACCCTGAGATAGATACTCTTGATCATCCCGTATTGAACATTCTTTCGATTTCTATATGTGGTTCCATATTAATATGTCTCGGTTCTTCTACTTAGTGGACAGTTCACACCTCAATGGCTCAATGGCTAGACAGTTCGCACCTCAATGGCTCAATGGCTTTTCATGTGGTCAATAAATTTTGACATCAAATGTTAGGAGAGATGGGTTTGACACTCAACCCATTAATATTTGGATGATCTTTTCTCTAAGAGCATTTTATACATTGTATTTTTTATGCCTTCGATCTCAACATTGAAGGCATCAAATTTGTAGCACTGTACAAAGCTCTAAACTCACTTATGGCTCCAATAAGTGGACCTTTATCTAAAGGAACATCATTCAACTTGATAGCTCATGCTTCAACCATAATGCTTACAAAGCAATTTCTACCCATTGTATTCTGTAATAGCTAGTCAGTGAACCCTAAGACGGGTTGGAAACAGAGACTACTTCAGATATTCACACAATGAGTAAACTATTATATCATATACTAATTTACATTAGAACTTTGAAGTGAACAAATGAATCAGCAGGACCTAGGAATAAGTCATATTTGCTCATTTACATGATCCACGTCCTTAATTAAATTAAAATGAAAAGTCACTAATACAGTAAGGTTTTATCGTTGGAGCCCGAGAAGGGTTAGTTATTGAAATTAATTTTATGTATGAGAACATAATTCATTACTAAAAATATTTATTCTCTTATCTCTATAACCATCAGTAACCGGTTTTGGAATCGACTGTAAAATGTGTGAACTCCTTTTTTTTTCAGAGAAAAAAGCATCACAGATTATATTGACAATATAAAAAACATCATAAGATACAAAAGGGTGGCATATGATAGCCACTGTCCGAGACATCTCGAGGAAAGGCAAATGTCAAAGGTCCGAAAACATATACATCAGGTTCAGGAAAATAGCAAAAAGCATCAAAATTAATAACCAGGAGTAACAAATTCCAGAAACGAACAAGACTTCTCTTCCTCCATAGTTAAATAACTGCAATGGTAGACTTATACTGCCCCATACATATGGCCATTAAAGAATTTGTTATTTTCAACGCAACCAAAAAAAACCCTAAATTTGCTTAAACTGTAAATATACTCAAATTAGTCAATTGTGAGCAGCGTCAACATGGAAACAAAAAGGACTGTGTATACAGGATATCCATATTGCAAAACATATACATTAGGTTCAGGAAAATAACAAAAACACCAAAATTAATAAGCAGGAGTAACAAATTCCAGAGACGAACAGGACTTCTCTTCCTCCATAGTTAAATAACTGCAATGGTAGCCCATACATATGGCCATTAAAGAATTTGTTATTTTCAGCGCAACCAAAAAAAACCCCAAATTTGCTTAAACTATAAATATACTCAAATCAGTCAATTGAGAGCAGCGTCAGCATGGAAACAAAAAGGACTGTGTATACAGGATATCCATATTGCAAAACATATACATCAGGTTCAGGAAAATAGCAAAAAGCACCAAAATTAATAACTAGGAGTAACAAATTCCAGAAACGAACAGGACTTCTCTTCCTCCATAGTTAAATAACTGCAATGGTAGACTTATACTGCCCCATACATATGGCCATTAAAGAATTTGTTATTTTCAGCGCAACCAAACAAACCCCAAATTTGCTTAAACTGTAAATATACTCAAATTAGTCAATTGAGAGCAGCGACAGAGGGTTTCGAGGCTTCATTTCAAATACAAAGAGTGAAGTTCCTGACAGAAGCTTTCACGGATGAGGAGAAGATAAGTTAGGCAAGTCAATTGAGAGCAGCGACAAAGGGTTTCGAGGGTTCGCTTGGGGTCATTACTGCGATGTTCGAGTTTCCCTTTGTCTTTCTGCTCGGGGGTCGAGGGCACGGGACGGCCGAGGAGCACGGGACGGCCTTGGATAGCACCGAAAACAGCAAAAATAACAGCGAGGGCACGGGACGGCCGAGGATAGCACAGGACGGCCTAGGATAGCACCGAAAACAGCAAAAATAACAGCGAGGGCACCGGACGGCCGAGGATAGCATGGGACGGCCTAGGATAACAGCGAAAACAACGAAATTTCAGATAAACCCTAAACCTTCAACAACAAACAGCATCAAAATATCCCATAAACCCTAAACCCTCGGAAAAAAATCCTCAAAAAAATGCCATAAAATGCCATAAAAGTTTACAAAATATCCAAAAATAGAGATGCTTGTGTTGAAAAACACAGAGAATGCTGGTAGGATTAAAATCCTACCGGATACATGGTTGCCGACCTCCCCCACCTTCCCCGGAGCTCGCCAGACCTTTTCCACACCTGCAACAACCTTTTGCACACCTGCAACGAGAAGAAAAATATATATTAGCGAACAAAAAACCACAAAAACACCACCACAAAACAACAAATTAACAACAAAACACCATTTGACCTCGAGCTCAGTAAAACAGCGACTGACTCCTCCCCAAACAACAAAATCGTCGAATAAGACCAGCAACAGAGAAATGCTAAACAACTGGCATTCCAGAACGACCAAGAACTCCAGGCGGAAAAGCACAAGAAAAGCAGAAGTGTTGTGCCAACCACAAACCCTGAAACTCTAGCAAACATTCCCACCAACACCTGCATACCAGGCGAAGCGCACAGGTCCACAAACCCTGTCAATCGAACAAACGCCTCAAATAGCACACGAATAAACGAAGAAGCGCGCAGGTTCCGGGGCCGTCCCGTGCCATCTTCGGCGGGGGGCTTCGCCCAACAGCCGGCCCCGAGCAGAAAGACAAAGGGAAACTCATACATCGCAGCAATGACCCCAAACGAACCTGTGAAATGGCGCGAACACAAAGTTTTATGGGTTGATACGGTAGCCAACACATGGAGCTCCACGGTGGATAGGTGTCGTACTGGCTCCATGTGGTTTTACGCGTGGTTTTCTGACGTGGCGGGGAGGGCGCACATGTAATGGCAACCCTCCCCTAGTGCCACATAAACTGGTACTTGTTCCATAGAACACGCCGAAGTCTAATTTTTGTACGAGTAATAGACACTACTACTAGCATTACATTTCGGGAGAGATAAGTGATCTTGTTCCTTACATTTGTACACTTATAGGGTAATGTTCTCTCTAGCCTTAAATCTGAAGAGAGTGCCTGCAAATTCTGAAGACTGTATCCGACTATTTTTGCTATCATTCAAGAATTGACAATTCTGACCTCTAGTAATAACTAATGTAGTCGCAGGAAGAAGCGTTGTTAGTAATGTGTAATTCCAGCCACGAATCAGGATAACAAAACTAGAGTTCTACACACAGTTGATCTGGAAGCTAGGGTGGCCGCATCCATGGCTTCCTACACCGAAAGGATAATGTATACGCGCAGTCCCGCATTTACTAGTATTTAGACAATACTGATATTGCGCGTCCAAGCTTAAGGAGTAGGGGAATAGAGAGGCACAGCCGAGAGTAGCGATAAGGAAGAAGAGGTATTGAGGCAGTGAATGAAGAAGGCTTTGAGATGAACAGATGATTCCCTGAGCAGGAAACGAGATGATAGGCATCGAATACGCGTTCGGAAGACAAAAATGATCACGAACTGCAACAGAGTGAGCTAGGTATTCTTAGATGATAGTAATTCTCAAATAATTCAAGAACGTCTCTTAAATTGAAGGAATCAAGTTCAGACTTTAAATTAATTTTTAGCAAAACATCAAATAATTTAATCTAGTTCCATCGCTTCTCCTGTCCCTTCCCCATCCAAGTATATGTATCTCGGGGGCTTGTCAGATACATATGCCGTAAGAGATGCCATCACACTGCGGACGGATTCGGAATTTTCTTAGCAATTTTCCTAGCAGGAAGAACATTGTTATTGGAGTTGTTTTTAGTGTGATTCCTTTTATGGCGATTCTTTGAGCTTGACAGCAGCGGTTTCCGTGAATGTAACGACTCGGTAGAGTCACGACTCACGAGTGAATATATTAGATATGGTTAGCTGACACTATAACCAATACACCCTTCAATTCATAGATATGAATGCTAGAATGGTATTTTCGGGCTCCGGCTTTCTCATCCACACACGTGGATAAGACTATTCGAAGCATAAATATCGGTAGACCTTGCTAATACAATGTATATGACTATTGGGAATGTAGAAATATTCAAAATATGAGAAGTCTAAGTTAAGCCGTAAGAAGCACGTTTCCTCGAGCAAATATCAAAATGTTGAAAAGTTGTTGCAGACCACATGGATGTGGACATTATCTCTTGTTTCTACTAAAAAACAAAGTAAATAAACCAAAGACTAAACAACGAAAACAACGCATATTAGAAGAGGAATATTTTGGTAAACTAAGAGAAAAGGCTTCCTTATTCAAGTGTATAGATGAAACTTTTAGAAAAATGAGACGGTAGATTATTTATATAAATTTAGAAGTGGATTAATTTAGATATATAAATATGATTACATTAAAAGTATTAATGTAGTTTATATGAGTCCAAAGTTTAATTTGTAATCAGCATTGATAAATACACCAATTATATTTATCATTGAAATAAATATATTATTATTATCATTATAATTAAAATAATTGTAATTATTATTATTATTTATTATTAAATGTTATTTATTATTATTTAATTTGAAATTATTTAATATAAATATAAACTTTACCAATATGAACTATTAGATTAATAAACTCTAAGGATTGATATTATAAACCTAAGAGAAAAATAAACCCAAAGGGTTAATAATAAAACCCTAAGGGATTATAAACCCAAAAGAATAATATTTAACCAAGGGATTATTACTAAAAAACAATAGGGTTTATATTCACTTTGGTTTATAGTATTAATCTTTTGGGTTTATTATTCCCTTGGCTTTATAATATCAATCCCTTGGGTATATTAATCTAAGTGTTCATATTCCTAAGGTATAATATTATTCATAGGTTTATAATATTAATCCCTTAGGTTCAATATAAATCATGGTCAACCAAGGGTTTATATAGTTTAAATTTATCATACTATTCCCTTGGGTTTAATAATATTAGTCTCTTTGGTCCACTTGGGATAGCTCAATTGGCAATGGCTATGGAAATGAAGTCTTGCCGAGCCAAAAGTCTTGGGTTCAAAAATTTTGTTATCCCCCATATGAGGGTGAGAAGTTGGACATGAAGAATATGTAGAACTACCAGGGTTACAATAAAAATAAAAATAAAAAATTAATATTAGTCCCTTTGGTTTATAATACCTTGGGGTTCTAGTATTAACCCTTGGGTTTATAATAGCAATCCCTTTGATTTACTAATTTAAGAGTTCATATTCCTAGGATATAATACTAAAACCCCAAGAGATTATGAAGCAAAGACAATAATATTAACCAAATGGATAATAAACCCAAGGGATTAATACCAAAATCCCAAGGAATTATTAACCCAACAAAATAATATTAAACCTAATGTTAAACCCTAGGGATTAATATTATAAACCCAAGGTATATAAACCCTAATAAAAATATTATAAACCCTAAAATAAACATGGTTTTTCATGGTTGACAATGGTTGATTTTCATTTTGAGACAATCCTTTTCACACTGCAACGTTGGACCATGGTTGACCATGATCAACCATCTTCATTCAAGGTTTTATAATATGTATCTTATGGTTTATATACTTTGCGTTTATAATATTAATTCCTTTGGGTTTATAATCCCTTAGGTTTAATACTAAAACGCCAACGAATTATACACCCTAGGGAATAATATTAAACCCTAAGGATTAATATTAATTACAAACCCAATAAATAATATTATACCATGGGAATATTATACCATTGACTTTTTAATATAAAACCCAATGGAATAAAATTAAACCAGCATAATTAATATGATAAACCCAAGGTATATAAGCCCTAAGATATTAAATACCCTCGAATAAACATGGTTGGTCATGATCAACCATCATCCAACATTGTGACAACGATTGTATCAAAATGAAAATAAACCATTTTCAACCATGGTCAACAATATTTATAAATCCATTGTATATAAACCCTTGGTTGACCCTGATTTATATTGAAACTAAGGATTAATATTATAAACATATGAATAATATAATACCCCTATGAATATGAACCCTTAGATTAATATACCCAAGGGATTGATATTATAAACCCAAGGGATTAATATTAGAAAACCAAGGGATATAAACCTTAGGTGTTTTAGTAATAATCCCTTGGGCTTATTATCCCTTGGGTTTATAATCCCTTCGGTTTTATTATTAACCCCTTGCTTTTATTATTAACCCATTGGGTTTATAATATCAATATATTGGATTTATAATACAAATATTATAAACCTTAGGTATATAAACCTAATATAGATATTATAAATACAGTTGAGCATGGTTAATTTCCATATTGACCATCATTGACTTTCGTATCGAGACAATATTTGTTACAACATGACGTTGGACCATGGTTGACCACAGTTGATTTCCATATTAAGATAATCTTTTTCACAATGTAACATTCGACCATGGTTAACCATGGTTGGTTATGGTTGACCATGGTTGGCCTTGATTAATATTAAAAACCAAAGGGAATAATAAACCCAAGGGATTAATACTAAAACCCCAAGGGATTATAAACCCAACGAAATAATATTAAACCCAAGGGACAAAAATTATAAACCCAAGGTATATAAACCCTAAGATAAATATTATAAACACTAAAATAAACATGCTTGAACATGGTTGATTTTCATATTGAGACAATCCTTATCACAATGTGACATTGGACCATGGTTGACCATGGTTTATTTACATATCAAGACAATCTTTGTCACAATGTGACATTGGACCATGGTTGATTTTCATATCAAGACCATCTTTGACACAATGCGACGTTCGACCATGGTTGACTATGGTTGACCATGGTTGATTTTAATATCGAGACAATATCTATCAAAATGCGATGTCCGACCATGGTTGAGCATGATTGTCCATGATTTTCATATGGAAACAATTTTTGTCACAATGCGACATCCGCTGATGGTTGACCATGGTTGACCATGGATGGCTATGATTGATCATGATTAAGCATGGTTAATATTATAAACCCAAGGGATCGATATTATAAACCCAAGGGATTAATGCTAAAAGCCAAAGGGATTATGAATCAAAATGAATAATATTAAATCCAAGGGACAAATATTAAAAACCCAAGGTATATAAACCCTAAAATAAATATTATGAACACATGGGTTGACCATAGTTGATTTTCATATTGAGACAATTCTTATCAGAATGCGATATTAGACCATGGTTCACCATGATTGATTTACATATCAAGACAATCTTTGTCACAATGCGATGTTGGACAATGGTTAACCAAGGATGATTTTCATATTTAGACAATATCTATCATAATGCGACATTAGATGATGGAAACCATAGTATATTTTCATATCGAGATAAATTTGGTCACAATGTGACATTTGAGATCATGATTGATTTACATATTGAGACAATCTTTGTCACAATGCAACGTTCGCCATGGTTGACCATGGCTGACCATGATTGATTTTCATATCGAGACAATATTTGTCACAATGCGACATTTGACCATGGTTGACCAATATTAACCATGGTTGGCCATGTTTCATTCTATAAAACATGGTTGACCATGATTGCCCATGATTGTCCGTGATTTTCACATGGAGACAATTTTTGTCATAATGCGATATTCGACCATGGTTGACCATGACTTGCTATGATTGACCATGATTGATATTATAAACCCAATGGAATAATAAACCCAAGGGATTGATATTTTTTTTTTTTCTCCGTAAGACTGCACTAATTTATATTACAAAAAACTAAAATTTACATCCAATTTTACAAAAAGGGCCGAAGCCTTGTTTCTCCGAAGAGAATTTCCCATGACTATCCATTTAGAATACCTGGCAAAAAGGAACCAGTTTCTTTCAACCTACATAACCAGCATGTAATCGACACAGCAGGCTTTTGAGCCAACACAGCGGACATATAACTTGACACGATGGACCCATTACTTGACATAATCGACACGTAAACAGACATGGACGACACATAAGCTTTCGCGGTGGACATTGACCCTTTGACAGACATACAAACTGAGTAAAACAGAAAGAGATGGACGGAGAGTAGCATTCCTGGCCGTGAGAACGGTGAGGCTTCTGAGCTAGTCCTCATCAGTGAGGTAAGGCTCATCTTCCATCGCTAACCCCTTTAGCTTCTTATATTCCTCCACATCCAGGCGCATCCCTTTCTGAGCGGGCTCGCTGGGACCGGCTTCGACTTCGTCAGCTTGAGTGGGTCACCTTAAGTCCACCCTAGGGACCTGCATATCCACTCTTGGAACAGTCAGGTTGTCCTGTGGCCTCCAGAGGTCGCTGCAATGCTCAACAGTAACTGAAACTATGAGCGTGTTGTTCTCCAATGTGCAAGGGATGCGGTATTTAACTGCTAGATGTTCCCGGTGACCACACTCCATGAGTGCTCCCCTGTCTCGCTCAATTCGGTGGCCAACTGTTCGACGCGGACTGTTGCTGCTGCCCGGTTCTGGAGGAATATCAACAGAGGAGGAGGGTGAAGTGGCGGGCCTTTGTGTTGCAGGACAGCCCCTCGAACCAATTCTTCTGCTGCTCATCCTTTGCCTCTCAGGCATTCTACACCTACCTCTCTTGACAGAAATGCTCGGTGAAAGCCTGCACCTGGACAGAGTGTGCTCTGTCGCCTTCAGAATTTTCTCAGGTCTCGTTGAGAAATGCGGGAATGCCACATTGTGATCGCTCTTATGGATTGCCATAATCCTTGTACCAGTCTGCGCATTGAATGTCACCTTAAACCAATTTAACTTCCCAAGGTTAATCCCTATCGCCATGAATTGTTCTGGAGCCGAACTGGTCCTTCCGCTGTCTAATTCCTCCTTCGCATTCATTGCTTGGGCGTGTTGGTTTATGGTGGCTCGTCCGGGCTGGCAGCTGCCCATGTGACGAGCCACCTGCCGCTCATCCTTCGCATGCACCCGCATCCGGGGAGGGGAGGTCTTTTTGCACCAAAGAGATGCAGTCCTTTTTGAGTTGAGCATCTTCAACTGTATCTAGGGAGCCTGAAAAGAAAGGTATCGACTGTGACACCCCTTGATTTGCTAGCCGATCTGCTACCTGGTTGGCCGTTCTCCTTACATGATGGAAGGATAAATTGTGGGAGGTGTTTAGCTTTTCCTCCAAGGCTTCCAGACGGCTTAGCAGTCTCCAGCTTTTTGCTACCTTGACTGCCTTAGCTCCAGCTTGTATTCTCTTAGCTATTGCTATGAGTATAAGAGAGTCGCCTTCAACCTCCAGAGGGGAGAGGTGATTCTGTTCAGCTATACATATTCCCTTCCAAAGACCCTCTAACTCCGCTGCATTGTTAGTATCTGTACCCATTGTGCCATAGTATACTTGTATTGCCTCTCCGTTGTGTCTACGAATAACTCCTCCGTAGCCTGCTGGGCCAGGGTTGCCTTTGGCAGCGCCGTCGAAGTTCAGCTTGTATGAGTTGGGTTCAGGAGGGGACCAAGAAGATGGAGAAGCAGATCTGGTGGAAGGTTTGGTGGTGGTCGTAACTTGGGACTTGAGTTCAAGATTCCACTCTTTCAGAATGCAGCGTTCCTGAGGACTTTCTGGCATATCACTATCATTCCATACTCTGATGGCCAGAGTTTCTTGTATATTTTTTTTGAGAAGAAGCCAGAGGTCATCTATGGATCTGGAAGTGCTATTGAAGATTCTATGGTTGCGTTCCTTCCATAGGGTCCAGTACAGAAAGCCAGGTATGATGCGCCACACGGAGTTGAGGATCTTGCTTTTAAACGGAGTTTTGTCCCAGGTCCTTATGTTTGCTGTTATGTCCTCCATCCTGGGGTGTGCCTTCATATTGCAGTGTTCGACTTTCTCCCAGATTTGTTTTGCTAATGGGCATTCTTCCATTAGATGATTGATGGTTTCACAATTTATGTTACAATTAGGGCATCTGGATGGCCCTATAAATCCCCTTTTTATCAGATTGTCCCAAGTGAGAATGCGTTTTTTGCTGAGTAGCCAAAGAAAGGTGGAGATTTTGGGCCATAACCCAGCTTGCCAGACTTTTTCCCAGAGTTGATCTTTGTCCGCCTGTAGGTTGGAATAGCGCAAGTGATGAGCTTCTTTGGTGGTAAAAGTACCTTTGGTTGTGTAGCCCCATCTGAGTTTATCCTGCTGAGAGGAGAGGCGGATTTTCCTATTGTTGAGTTCCTGATCGATGTCTGTATATGCTTCTCCCTGCCAATCTATTTGCCATAGTCGTGCCGGTTTCCACGTTTGAAAGTCGTGGGTTGGAGAGGGCTGCCAGAACTGATGTACCAGTGGGATGCTTCCTTGATTCATTTGGGCCTGCCATAGGGGTTTGTGGAGTAAATTGGCTAGCTTGGGAAGTTGCTGCCATGAGTCTTCCCAGAATCTGGCGATTTTGCCTGAATGAATTTCCCAGAAGCTATGATCTTGAATGAAGCGACTTTGTGTTTTTGCATTGTTCCAAATGAGTGATCCCTGCGAAGTTGGGTTGATTCGGATGAGGTCATTCCATTGACTGCCTCTAGCATATTTGGCTTGCCATAGTTGTGCCCAGGGGGTGTTTGGCTTGGAGACCCAGTTCCACCAGATTTTAGCTCCCATGGTGTTGTTGCTTTGCAGCGGATCCCGAAGGCCTAGCCCGCCTTCTGACTTGTTTTTGCATACTTCTGTCCACTTGACCAGAGCCCATTTCCTGTTTAGGCTTGTGGATCCCCAGAGAAAGTTTCTCTGAAGATTGCGAATAGCTTTCAGAACCCCTTTTGGAGCTGCTAATATGGAAAAGAGATAGAGCGGCATGGCTTGTAAAACCGATTTGATGAGAACGAGCCTGCCTGCCAGATTTAGAGCCCTGAAAGTCCAGGAAGAGAGCTTGGATTCTAATTTGTCCAATAGCGATCTCCAGGATGCTTGCTTGATTGCTGAATCGGAAAGGGGAGCGCCCAGGTATTTAGAGGGCAGGTGGGATATTGTGAATCCCAGAACTCGGGCTATGTTCCTTTGCGTGGAGGGGGGAGTGTTGAAGAAAAAGAGTTGGGATTTTGCAGCGTTAATAGATGTACCAGAGGCTTCAGAGAAGAGAGATAGAAGCGATTTGAAAGCAGAGGCTTCTTTTACTGAAGGGTGCCCAAAGAGCATAGTGTCATCAACGAATTGCTGATGCGTTTGAGGAGCACGACCGTGGAGGGAAATACCTTTGAGAGCATGGGAGGAAACAGCCGATTTGAGGAGCCTGCTAAGGCCTTCAGCCATTAGAACGAAGAGGAACGGAGATAAGGGGTCACCCTGCCTGATGCCGCGAGTGGGGTGAAAAGGAGGTGAGGGGGATCCATTCAGAAGGACTGAGAAACTGGGAGTGGTTATGAGGTTCATGATCCATCTGGTCCAGGTGGCATTAAAGCCAAAAGCCAACAGCATTTTGTGAATATAATTCCAGCTAAGCTTGTCGAAGGCTTTGGAAAGGTCTAGTTTGAGAAGCATACCTGGTTTCTTGAGCATCTTTAATGAGTGTATGACTTCATTTGATAAGATAATTCCGTCCATGATCTGTCGGCCTTCAACGTACCCCGTCTGTTCTGGAGATATAAGCAAGGGTAATAGCGGTTTGAGGCGATTTGCAATGACTTTTGAGATGAGTTTGTAAATCACATTACAAAGCGCTATTGGCCTGTACTTCTCAGGTTTGTTTGATGCCACTTCTTTGGGCACCAAGGCAATGAAGGTTGAATTTAAGGCCGGGAGGACCCAGTGCATGCTACGGGATTCTTCCACCAGCTCCCATACTTCAGTTTTAATGAGTTCCCAAAATTCGTGAAAGAAATTGGCTGTGAATCCGTCTGGCCCGGGCGCTTTGCCATCTTTGAGCTGAGCCATGGCCTCTTCTACTTCCTTTATTGAAACTGGCTGGAGCAATTGAGTATTGTGATCCTCATTGATAATTTTGGGAATATGTTGTGTGATGTCCCGGATTGCCTCATCCCTATTACCGCTGGGTTCCTTTAGAATGTCCTTGAAGTATCCTGTGAACTCTTTCTCCATATCCTCGTGAGCCTCTACTCTTTCACCTTGCTGATTGTCGACAAAAATGATTTTATTGTGCATGCGCCTCTGGATGGTGGATTTGTGGAAAAATTTTGTATTTTTCTCACCCTCTTTGAGCCAGTTTATTCGAGACTTTTGCCGCCATAGAATTTCCTCTTGTTTTTGACGTTCCTCAATTTGATTCCAGAGGACCTGCTCCTGTAGAATTTGCTCTTCTGTGCGTCCTTCCAAAATGAAAGTTTGTTGCAGTGCTTTCATTTGCTGTTCCAGTTTCTGTCTGCTTTCCTGTATGTTGCCAAAATGATTCCGATTCCATATTTTTAGAGTTTGCTTCAGATGTTTCAGCTTTTGTTGGAACTGGTACATCTTAGCTCCTGCCGGCGGGATGAAGGATTTCCAGGCTTGATTTACCACTTCCTTGAATTTGGTGTTTAAGAGCCAAAAGGCCTCGAATCTGAAGGGTCTATTGCTGCAGTTGCTAGGTCTTGACCAGTGGAGTAGAATGGGCCAATGGTCCGAGCCTCCTTGTGGGATGATTGCTGCACTGAAGTCGCCTCCAAGGTGGATAGCGTTATCTGAAATTAAAAACCGGTCTAGTCGTGAGGCGATATAGTGGGCTCCTTTTCTTTTGTTCGACCAGGTGTAGATGCCGTTGGAGGTTGAAACATCCATAAGCTGATTGTTTTGAATGAAATTCTTGAAGCCGCTGCTATCACTGTCGAGTCTGGTGCGCCCCCCTTGTTTCTCTTCCATGGATTTTATTATGTTGAAGTCGCCCCCCCCTATCCATAAAGGGAAGCATCTGTTTTCATTAAGGAGGGAGATCGTTTCCAAGAGGTCTAATTTTTGCTGAATTATTTGCGGGAAGTAAACATTGGTGAGATGCCCATGGAACCCAAGGGATTGATATTATAAACCCAAGGGATTAATATTATAAACTCGATGAATTAATACTAAAACACCAAGGGATTATGACCCCAAGGGGATAATGTTAAACCTAAGGAATGAATATTATAAACTCGAGGAATAAAACCCTAAGATAAATATTATAAGCATATGGTTGACCATGGTTTATTTTCATATTAAGACAATTCTTATCACAATGTGACGTTAGACCATGGTTGATTTACATATCAATATAATCTTTTTCATAATGTGACGTTAGACCATGGTTGATTTTCATATTGAAATAATATTTTTCACAATTCGACATTAGACCATGGTTTACCATGGTTGATTTTCATATCGAGACAACCCTTGTTGCAATGTGATGTTCGACTATTGTTGAACATGATTGTCCATGATTTTCATATGGAGACAATTTTATCACAATGTGAGATTTGACCATGGTTGACCATACATTGCTATGATTGACCATGATCAACCATGATTGATATTATAAATGCAAATGAATAATAAACCCAAGGGATCGATACTATAAATGCTAAAATAAACATGGTTGGCCATAATTGTCCACGATTGTCCATGATTTTCATATGGAGACAATGTTTGTCACAATGTGACATTTGAGACCATGGTTGATTTACATATGAAGACAATATTTGTCACAATGCGACGTTGGACCATGGTTAACCATGGATGACCATGATTGATTTTCATATCGAAAGAACGTTTGTCACAATGAGACATTCAATCATGTTTGAGATTGACCATGGTTGACCATGTTTCATTCTATAAAACAGGGTTGACCATGATCAACCATGGCTGACCATGCCTCACCATGGTTGACCATGCCTCACCATGGTTGACCATGCTTTTCATATTGAGACAATCTTTGTCACAATGTGAGGTTGGCCCGTGGTTGGCCCTAATTAACCATGGTTGACCATAATTGATTTTATAAAACATGGTTGACCTTGCTAGAATAATATTAAGCTGAAAGGACTAATATTATAAAGCCATGGTATATAAACCCTAAGATAAATATTATAAACACTAAAATAAACGTGGTCTACCATGATTGATTTTGATATTGAGATAATCCTTATTATAATGTGATGTCAGGCCATGGTTGACCAGCTTGAGCATGAGTGATTTTCAAATAAGGAGAATCTTTGTCACAATGAGACATTAGACCATGGATGACCATGGTTGGTTCTCATATTAAGACAATATTTGTAGCACAATGAGATTGAACCATGGTTGACCATGATTGAAATTATAAAACATGGTAGACAATGGTTGACCATGATTGAATTTATAAAACATGGTAGACAATGGTTGACCATGATTGACCATACTTGACTATAGTTTACCATGATTGACTATAATTGACCATGATCAATCTCTCATTATTAATTTCTTTTCTGTCTTTGATTTCTTATTCCAATGCATTATCTTGTATGAGCATTTTTTGTTTTTATTTAATTTAATTCTTACCCTCACTGATTTCCCTTATCCCTTTTTCCGCTCACATTTTTTCCTCATTTATGTTTTGTTATATTATTTTATATTTTCTTTTATTTTTAATTATTTTTCATATTATACAAATTTCTTAATCTTTGATTTTTTTGTTTACTCCTTTATCCTTTTAAATCTTTTAATAAAATTTTTTATTCTCATTAGTTTGATTTAATTAATTCTTAATATCTTATTTTATTACTTTTTAACCATTTAATTGAATTATTTTTTATTAAAAAAAACTATTAGTTTTAGATTGTCATCCTTCTTTCTTATCTCTAATGATAAATTCTATTTCATAATTAAATTTCCATAACTTAAATCCTACGTTGAGCCCTAACACCTCTCATCATTGATGATTATTTTTCAAAATTCCAAAATAATTAAAATATTCCACTTTATCTCTTTTTGATCAATAATTAGTCCACCATTCCCATCGATACGCGACACTATTTTTCCATCTTTATCTCTTTTTTGTTAAAATTTTATGAAACATTGCTCGAAGGATTTTTCATAGAACACGACTTTATGTCCAGTAGTCAACACTTTATAGAATCTTGACCGAAAGCATTAAACCGCTCTCTCCAATTCTGAGAAAGTACTCTTCAGAACAAGACAGCATTAAACTGCTCTCTTTAATTCTGAAAAAATACTCTTCAGAATATAATTTCCAGTCGACCATCTTCTAGATAGCATAGTTTAATTATGACACATTTTGTCAAATTTTCTAAGTTTATTTGAAAAATTGTAATTGTAAATTTAAGTTTTGTAATTCGTAAAATTAAAATGATTGAACAATGTTTTAAAATTGGATCTAAATATATAAAATAATTAAAATAATAATAATTGAAATTCTTGTCAATGGCACATAAATCTATATTGATGCCGTGGGACAGATTGAGAAATTTTCAGCACGAAGACAATTGTTATTGACACCTAATACTTGTGGAAAATTAACATCACGGGGAAGTCTTTGAGGTCGACAACAGCAGTTTCCGTGAATGTAACGACTTTGTGATCGTGGAGTCAAGAGTGAATATAACAGCTATTGTGGGCTGACACGATAACCAATACACCCTTCCCGTCATAGATATGAATGCCGTAGTTTAATTTGTCGGATGAATTTTCTAGAAAGTTAAGAAATTTTGGTTATATTTAGAGAAAATCAGATAAAGATTTTTGTAAATCTAAATTATAATTGTTAAACTTTAAAAAATTTTAGGTGTTTTTGATTATGCTGAATCTATTTCCACTATCAAAAACAAAATTCAACCACTGCCTCTACAAAAAATTTTAGATTTGTTTTGTTCAAATTCCAACCACTTTTAACGGGCAGTTGCTCACCCTCGGTAGACTACTCCGATATGAATGGGAGAATGGTCCTTCTGACAAGATCAACTTCCGTGATCATGGAGTCACGCATGAATATGACCGGGCTGGTAGGCTGACACGATAACCGTCTCATCCACACAAATGTGGGTAACACTATTTGAAGAGCAGTCATAGATATGAATGGGAGAACGGAATTTTCCGGCATTCTCATCCACACAAATGTGGATAACACTATTTGAAGTATAAATATCGGTAGAGCTTTGCGTATATGACGAGTGGTAGCGTAGAAATAAGCAGAATACGAAAACTAAGTGATGTCCAGCGAATATCAAAATATTGAAAATGAGTTGCATCTCACAATTGATATTAATATTTAAAATATTGAATCTAATTTTCCAACTATTTTTAGCTGAACTATAATGAATTTGGAATGCAATGGAAATTAAACATCATCATGATCTCTTTTAATATTATTTTCAAATTTAATTTAAAAGTATTAATATAATATTAAATGATTATTTTTTATAAACATTAAAATTATACCACTGTTAATAGTTCAGTTATTTTTTTAACCACCAATTAACAAAGCATAAATTATTTACTAAATTATTTAGTCAAAGTTATTAGATTATCCATCAATGACCTTTCCAAGAAGTGAACATAGACAAAGGATAACTCTCAAACAACATTTATATGAGTCGAAAGTATGAAAGATCATCCCAAATTTAGAGAGGCCTTAGAAATTGAAAAAAAGCTCGTATGATGGCTTGAGTATCAACACATGTTGGATCCATGCCATTTCTTCCTAAAGTTTTTTCGTGTTTTCGTGTTTATCTTCTTATTCTTTCCTTATTATTAGTTCATATATATATATATACAAACAACTCTGTTTTTAATTATTTATTAGAATACTGATTCTAATAAATAATTAATATTAATTCAAAAAGCTCAAACCACATATCTCTGAAATCCAATACTGATTCTAATTAATATTATCTCCATAATAATATATTTTTCCAAATTGATTTTTTTTTATAATACAAATAAAATTTAATTTAATAATATTAGTAATAAATAATATTCAAATTGAGATTTTTAGAATTCTAATTTTTTCATATAATTTTATAACTTCAATTGATTTTATTTATAAAAAAGAAATAACTTAATTCAAAAATAATATTAATTGTTAATTAAAATTCTTTTTAATTCTTTGTTAAGCTTAATTATTTATTTCACTTTTTTAGTGAAACTAGCTGTTATTTTGTAACGGCTAGTTAGCTTAATTATTTATTTCAATTTTTTAGTCAAACTAGTTGTTCTCTTCATCTATTTATTTCATGTGATATCCCTCGTACCATGTAAATATTTTAATCACTGCAATTTGAAAAAATTATTTATTTTGGTAATTTAAAAAAATAGAAAGTTAATTCTTTTTTGAATGAAGACAATAATTAAGTAGATATTATTTTTACTTAATAATGAGTTAGTGAAATAGTTACATGTTCCTAACTAAGTTCTTGGAACTAATTTCTTGACGATTTATTCAAGATATCAAGAGGGTAGAGGTATATGAGATCAAGGAAAAGAAAAGAAAAAGTTACTAAGGAACATGCTGTGCTGAAATGTCAAGCAGTCTTATAAGACCATGTCTAGTTTGGACCAGAGGGCGGTGAGACTGTAAGTCTCAGGAAAAATAAAGAGTTTCCACGATTAGGAACAACTCGGGGGGAGACTACTAAAGTAGTCTCAAGGTTGGGAGGCAAAGATTCAGAAAATTTCAGGTCTGGTTGCAAGATTGAAATAGGGAAATCTCAAGCTAGAAAACGATTCAGATAAGTAATATTACCTGTTACTTATTAGAATAGATTCTGCTCTATTTATGATGAAAATACAATGATCATTCTAATTGATCTAGGATGATATAGCTTGATTAATGATGGTAAACCGTTATGTTAAATTTATTATGATAGTATGTGTATAGATAAATTGATGTAAAGGGAAAATATGCTAATATTAGTGCATGTCATGGTTTTCATAGAAACCGAAAAAGCTATGCTATAAAGCTAAACATAGATATGAATTTGAACATAATTATGAACCAAAGAACAAAACTTCATTTCATAGTCGGAATTTTCTCAATAGAATTTACCAGCATGTCAAGTCCAGATTACTAAACCCTCTGTTAGGAAAACAACAAAGAGATTTTTCACTATAAAGAAATCTATTTTGATAGGTACTTCTTAAACTATACATCTGAGCAAACCTTTCAGAAACTCAGAGGAAAAGAAGATATCCGAGCAATAGACATGCCCTAAACCGTAACTCATACTAAGAGCCTAAAAAGATAGAAATGAGGTTCCATTTCGAAATATTTAGGAATTAGTTAAATAAGTAAGGAAAATTGTAGTACAACAACGTCCAATCGAGAGCGAAAATGAAGAGCTCGACTAAGAGTCCCCAATATACATATAAGACATGAAATAGTCTCTACGTTCTCTTAAAAACATTAAATTTCATTGCAAAATAGAAACCGAGGTGTTATCCTTTCTAAACTTCAAACCCTTACTGTTGGAGACAACAGAGTATATATAGATCCTCTAAACAGTTAAATACACAATATTGTGAAACCAATCAACCATTGAACACAAGCTAAAAGATAGAAAAAAACACACAGAAATGATGGAGTGATAAATTCCATAAGAAAAGCAAATAACAGTGATGAATATTTCATTCCAAAATTTTCTTAAGACATAAAGAGGAGTATATATATTCATTCAACAATCTCATAACCAAAATTATAACCATTCTAGCTAGGGTTCAAATCACTTCACCCTCGGCCTTAAGTATAAATATACAAATAACTAAACCCGGTCGACAAGTCGTATAACCTTGAAGGATGTTTATGGCCGAAAGGCTTCATAAACTTAAACTAAATTCAAATTACAAAGGGTATTCGATATTGTAATCACGACAAAAATAAGTGCCAAGCTCCCTACAGAGTCATAACCTTAACTTCTAGAATCAAGCCAGAAACCTTGCATACCCGGAATGTAAATAAACTGGTTTTCAAGTCAACCAGGGAGCCGAACAATGGTCTTGACCAGCATCTTGTCCATCATGTTGTCTTTGAAAAACCATCCACCTCGACTGGGTGGGGAAACAAGGATTAATAAGCTTCTCTAGTAATTTATATCGATAGAGAATGAAACAACAAAAAAAAATCAATTAAATTACTTAGTTAACTCGAAGGGTCGAATTGTATGTTGATAAATTCACACCATGTTTGCCAGCAGGCCCCAATGGCCGAATAGTGAAACCCGGACATTCAAGTACTCCTAGCAACGAACACAGGTAAGAAGTCTCAGAGCTCAGTAAACATCTAGCAAGGGGTTCTCAAACCCTGAATACAAACCATCCTAGAAGATACCAGAAACATTAACCGAGAGGAAAAATGAATGGCGAGCATACCCATTCGGAGGTTAGAAACCCCAAGAACCCTCTCGTCTGATCGATCTAGTGGGGAATCTGATGTCATTGATCCAGAGTGGATCCTAAAGTTACAATGAACAAGGTACTGTAGTAATGACTCTAGCGAAACGCCACCTCCACCTAGGCTGAGCAACGGTCAACCAGAGTGCAAGATGGAGAACCATGAGGTAAGAATTAATTGCAGGACGGAGCCCAGACCTCCATCAACAATGGTGTTAACATATAATGGCAGGTTCATTTAATTAGAAAAATCATGAAACGAACATGTGGACTTAGTAAGTTGAGCCACCATGAGAGTCGGACAACTGTCCTCATCTCGACTTCATAATCTCTGTGTAGATATTTAGATTAAAACTAGAGATGTAACATTAATGCAATTTTGGATAATAGATCTTATTCATAATAAAGTTCAATATGCATCAATTTATGTGTAAAATATTTCCTTGGAATGTTAATTCTCATGAGCTAAATAGGAATTCTAAGGTTGTCGTAGGGAATAAGATATTTTCTTCTTATATATATGTAAATTGACTAATAGATGTGTGACATATGGTATTAGAGTGCTCAGGTTGCTAAACTGAGGCCTCTAGAATAACGAAATAACAACTTTGGTGATATGCACGTAGGAAGCAGGTAGCAATAAGCATGAGGAGAGCTAGGAACCCTACACACCGAACAGTGATGGGAACAGGACCAACATCATTTCAAGAGGGTAATCCTGAAGTATGGGTACAGTTAGGAGATGAGCCACGAAATACTAACACAACTATCCTGGAAATTGTACAAGAACTAAAATATGAGATTACCCGGCTACGGGAATATAATGAACGATTAATGCAGGAGGAAGATAAAATTATGAAATGTCTATCAGATTGACAGAACTATCGGCCACTAGCCCCTAGGCCTGAACACAGAAATATGATAGGAGAACAAGAGTATCGAACTGAGAATATGGAGACAGGAGGAGGTGAAGAAAATCATGAAGAAGAATCAAATAATGTGGCAAATCACAAGACACAGAAAAGACAGAAATAAGAAGTTCAAGGAGAATTTTGAAAAATAAAACCTCCTCTCTACGATGGTGAACAGGAAGAGGCAGCAAAGGCATGGCTCATCAACATGAACAAGTATTTCCAGCTATAGGAGTATGACCATAATCTAAAGGCTTGATTAGCCTTTTTTCAACTACGAGGAAAAGCTACATTATGGTCGGAGGAATTAAAAACAGTCTAAGGAGTTGATGAAAAAAACATAACTGGGAAAATTTTTAGGGATATTTTAAGGAGAAATATCCAACAGAAAGATTTTATGATGAAAAAGCAAAGGAGTTTCACGATCTCCGATTGGGTCAAATGACCATGGATGAATTCATAACCAAGTTCACGTCACTACTTCGGTATGTCCCTTATATACGCGAAGAAAAAGAAAATGTGTAGTGGTTCATCAGTAGTCTTCCACTATTTATGAAAGAATGGCCAGAGATTGTCAACCCAAAAACCATGGATGAAGTTATTTGTAAGGCACGGATCTGTTACTAGCAAAACAAACCAAAGGGAGATTTGAGCAAGAGGTGGGCTAATAAAAAGGGGAGTAAATTTATTCCCAGCCATAAAGGGAACAAGGGTACAGGAAACAAAGGATCATTTAAAGGTGAAATTAATCGAAAAACGAATGGAAATCAGCCTGGATTTAAGGTACTAGATGAAAATAGGATGAATGAGAAAGCTGGTAGATATGAAATAGAATTAAATAACACACCACCTATACAGTGTTGGGGGTGCAGAGGTCCGCATTATGACAAAAATTACCCACAACATAGAGGAGCTTATGAGATTTCATAGATACAAGAAGCATCTATCGTGGGAGAGGTGGCAAGGAGCATTCCTAACATTAATGCCGCCCTTGAAGACCATCAGGCAGAATTTCAGCTAACCATGGTTAAATTTGAAGGTAAAGTTTTAGAGGGATCTATATCTATTTTAATCGATCCAAGGTCTACCCAGAGTTATATTAGCCCCAAAATTGTAGAACAGTGTAAATTGCAATCTGTCAAATTTAAAAATCCATGGTTAGTACAACGAGCCATATGAGCAAAAAGAAGAGTTTTGTCCAAGGTCAATAATTTCCCTCTAAGTTTAGCTAACCAGTCTATTATGGCAGATCTTAGTGTGTTACACTTGGGGTCCTACAACGTCCTTATAGGTATGGACTGGTTGGAAAAGCATTGGTCCCTTATTAACTGTAAGACCAAAACCATTAATTACGAGGATCAGGAAGGAGAAAGGCAGGAAATTTAAGGTATTCAAAAACCTTTGCATATAAGACCTGTAACAACCTATTAATTCGCAAAATGCATCATAAAAGGCTGCCAATTCTATGCAATACAAGTGGGGTACGCTGATTCTAAAGATAAATATGTTTATTTAGAAAGTATTCTAGTGATACAAAACTTCCCGAATGTTTTTCCTGAGGAAATCCCAGGCCTACCCCCAAAAAGAGACATAGATTTTACCATTGAGTTAATTTTGGGAGCTACCCTGATATCCCGAGCCCCTTATTGCATGATCATACCGGAGCTAACTGAATTGAAAATGCATCTACAAGAGTTGCTTGATAAAGGGTATATTCGACCCAGTGTGTCCCATTGGGGAGGTCCAGTGCTCTTTGTTAAGAAGAAGGATGGAACATTGAGGATGTGTATGGACTAGCATCAGTTAAACAAATTGACCATTAAAAATAAATACCCTTTACCCATAATTGAAGAGTTATTTGATCAAGTAAATGGTGCAACGGTCTTCTCAAAGATCGATCTCCACTTAAGATATCATCAGATCTAGATAAAGGAGGAGGATATAGAAAAAACAACGTTTAGAACTCATTATGGACATTATGAGTTTGTAGTGCTACTTTTTGGACTAACTAATGCCCCAGCAATCTTCACATGTCTCATGAATAACATATTTCATCAATACTTAGATAAGTTTGTATTAATCTTTGTTGATGACATACTAATATACTTACGAAGCATGGAAGAACGTAAGGAGCATCTCCGTATTGTTCTGCAAGTCTTAAGAGAGCACCAGTTGTATGCCAAATACAACAAATGTGACTTCATTAAGGAATCCAGTACTTAGGACATGTCATCACCAATAATGGTAGTGTAGTATGGCAGTATAGTAGATCCAGCAGAAATAAGAACTATCATGGAATGGTTGGTACTAAAAGATGTATCTGACATAAGGTCATTCATGGGTCTAGCTGGATATTATAGGCGATTAATGGAAGGATTTTCTAGGGTGGCATATCCTATCACTTATTTGCAAAAGAAAGGGAAAGCCCTTAGATGGACCCCCGACTATCAAAAGAGCTTTGACCAGCTCAGGCATATACTTACCACTGCACTCGTTTTGAGCATCGTGGATTCCAACAAAGAATACGTGGTTTATACATATGCTAGCAAGGAGGGCGTAGGTGGTGTATTAATGCAACAAGGCAGCGTTGTAGCTTATGAATCAAGGATACTTAAAGAGTATGAACAAAAGTATTATGCATATGACTTAGAACTGACAACAATGATTCATGTCTTAAAAATGTGGCGGCACTACCTAATGGGTAAGAAATTTCTGCTATTGACTGATCATCATAGTCTAACAAGCTACTTTAAGCAGCCTACTCTGAATGCCAGACAAGCTCGTTGGGCAGATTTCCTAAGTGAATTTGATTTTGATGTCAAGAATTTGAAGGGGGAAGAAAACTGGCTTACAGATGCCTTGAGTCGGAAGGTAAATTGTTTATATGAAATTTCTTTCAGTGAGTCAAGAACAACTTTTTATGAGTAGATTCGTGAAACAACCATGCAAGATTTAGTATATAAACATTTATGGCAGCAAGAAAAAGTTCCAAATAACCGTGAATAACAATTAGGATATGAATTAAATTAAGAAGAATTGATGATTTATAGGAAGAGGTTACATGTGCCTAACGAAAAACATCTTAAAATTTTAATTTTAGATGAATTTCGTAATATTCCTTGTGCAGGCCATCCCAGATACCAGGAAATGATTTTTTTCCTTAAGAAAGGAATCTCTATAGCTTGGTATGAAGAAGGAGGTAGCAGAATACCTACCCAGATGTCAGGAATGCTAGCAAATAAAAGTTGAGCACCAACACCCAACAGATTTACTCCACCCCTTACCTATTCCTTAATGGAAATGGGAAACCATATCCATCGATTTCATTACCAGACTACCTAAGTTAGAAAGGAAAAATGACTCTATCATGGTAGTGGTAGACAAACTGAGCAAATCTATTCATTTAATACCAGTCCATTCAACTTATAAAGCAGTGCAAGTTGCTAACATTTTTATGCAAGACATTTTCATGTTGCATGGAATACCCAAAGTGATAATATCAGAACACAATGTGAAATTTACATCAGCCTTCTGGAAGGCCCTTTTTGATGGATTGGGCACACAACTACACTTCATCACCACCTATCATCCTCAAACAAATGGAAAAACAGAGAGAGTAAACCAAGTGGTTGAAGACATGTTGCGAACTTATGTTATGCAGCAGCCATCGAAATCAGAGGACTACCTACACTTGGTAGAATTTGCTTATAACAATGGATACCATACATCTCTACAAATGAGCCCTTTTGAAGTATTATACGAATGTAATTACAAAACACCCTTGATTTGGAGTGGGATAGAGTACAAGTTGATGTTAGGACTAGATACGTTGGAGGAAATGGAGGAAATCATAGAAAGAGTACGAACCAACTTAAAAGCCGCTCAAGACCGGAAAAAGAAATTTGCTAATTAGAAAAGGAGCTTTCAGGAATTTCAAGTAGGGTACCATGTTTACATTAGAGTACGAGCTAAGAAAAGAAAATTGCAATGGAGAGGATGTGCTAAACTAGCACCCCGGTTTTGCGGGCCATTTCAAATCTTAGTTCGGATTGGGCCAGTGGCTTACCAACTTGCCTTACCCAACCACATTCATGTGCACAATGTCTTCCATGTTTCTCTACTTAACAAATACATTTATGATCCTAAACACGTAATCAATTGGAAAAACATTCAGGTAAAATATTCAAGAAATATTTTCTTTAAATACAGATTTATTGGACAAGCTGGTTGATGGCTTAAGTCATTTTACTGCTATGTAGGTTGGACCAGAAGGCAAGTTCTTGGTCGAACCTCTAGGTATACTAGATCGGAGAGAAGTAACACTGCGGAAATGAGTTATCACCCAGGTTAAAGTGCAATGTCAACACTATGAGCCAGAAGAAGCCACTGAGGAAGATGAGCAGGTTATGACGGAGACCTTTCCAAATTTGTTTTTAGAAGGAAAACATCAGGACGATGTTACATCTTGGGGGGGAAGATGTGATATTACCCAGACCATGTAAATATTTTAATTTCTGTAGTTTGAACAAACTATTTATTTTCTTAATTTAAAAAAATACCATTTTGGAAGTGAATTCTTTTTTGAATGAAGACAACAGTTATCAGTAAATATTATTTTTACTTAATAATCAGTTAGTGAAATAGTTACATGTTCCTAACTAAGTTCTTGAAACTAATTTCTTGACGATTTATTCAAGAGATCAAGAGGATAGAGGTATCTGAGATCAAGGATAAGAAAATAAAAAGTTACTAAGGAACATGTTGTGCTAAAATTCCAGGTAGTCTTATAAGGCCATGTCTAGTTTGGACCATAGGGCGGTGAGACTATAAGTCTCACGAAAAATAGGGAGTTCTTGTGATCAGGAACAACTCGCTGGGAGACTACTAAAGTAGTCTCAAGGTTGGGAGGAAAAGATTCACAGAATTTCAAGTCTGGTTGCAAGACTCAAATAGGGAAATTTCAAGCTAGAGAATGGTTTAGATAAGTAATATTATATGTTGCTTATTAGAATATAATATGCTCCGTTTATGATGAAAAGACAATGATCATTCTCAGTGATTTATGACGAGATAGCTTGATTAATGATGGTAAACTATTATGTTAAATTTATTATGATAGTATGTGTATAGATAAATTCATGTAAAGGGAGGATACGCTAATATTAGTGAATCTCATGGTTTTCATAGAAATTGAACAAGTTATGCTATAAAGCTAAACATAGATATGAATCTAAACATAATTATGAACCAGAGAACAAAACTTCATTTCATAGTTGGAATTTTCTCAATAGAATTTACTAGCATGTTAAGACTAGATTACTAAACCCTCTGTTAGGAAAACAACGAAGAGATTTTTCACTATAAATAAATCTTTTTTGATAGGTATTGCTTAAAATATACAACTGATCAAACCTTTCAAAAAACCAGAGGAAAAGAGGGATATTCAAGCCACGGACATGCCCTAAACCATAACTCATACTAAGAGCTCAGGATGATAGATATGAGGTTCTATTTCGAAATATTTAGGAATTAGTTAAATAAGTAAGGAAAGTTATACAACAAGAATTTCCAATCGAGAGCGAAAATGAAGAGCTCGATTAAGATTCCCCAATATACATATAATACATGAAATACAATCTCTGAGTTCTCTTAAAAACATTAAATTACATTGCAAAATAGAAATCATGGTCTTATCCTTTCTAAAATTCAAACTCTTACTACTAGAGACGATAGAGTATATATATAAATCCTCTAAACAGTTAAATACACAATAATGTGGAACCACTCGACCATTAAACCCAAGTGGAAAGATAGCGAAAACACACAGAAATGTTGTAGGGATAAATTCCATAAGAAAAACAAATAACAGTGGTGGATATTGCATTCCAAAAACTGCTTAAATATGTAAAAATGTGTATATATATTCATTCAACAATTTCAGAACCAAAATTATAACCATTCCAGCCAGGGTTCAAATCGCTTCACCCTCGAACTTAAGTATAAATATACAAATAACTAAACCCGATCGACAAGCCAGTATAACCTTGAAGGATGGTCATGGCCAAAAGGCTTCATAAACTTAAACTAAATTCAAATTACATAGGGTATTTGATATTTCGGTCATGGAAAAAATAAGCGCCAAGCTCCCTACAGAGTCATAACCTTAATTTCTAGAAACATGCCATAAACCTTGCATACACAAAATGTAAAGAAACCAATTTTCAAGGCGACTAGGGAGCCAAACATTGGGCTTGACCAGAATCTTGTCCATCGTGTTATCTCTGCAAAACCCTTCACCTTGACTCGGTGGGGAAAACAAGGATTAATAAGCTTCTCTAGGAATTTATATCAACAAAGAACGAAAAAAAAAAAAAACTTGATTAAATTACCTGGTTAACTCAAAGGGGCGAATCATCTATTGATAGATTCACACCATGCATGCCAGTAGACCCCAATGGCCTAATAGTGAAACTGAGACATTTAAGTATTCCTAGCAATGAAAATGGGTAGTAAGAAGTCTTAGAGCTCAGTAAACATCTAGCAGGAGGCTCTCAAACCCTGAATACAAACCATCCAATAAGATACCAGAAACATTAATGGAAGAGGGTAAATGAATGGTGAGCATACCCATTCGGAGGTTAGAAACCCCAAGAACCCTCTCCTCCATCTGATCTAGTGGAGAAACTGATGTCGTTGATCCAGAGTGGATCCCAAAGCTACAGTGAACAAGGTACTACAGTAATGACTCCAGCGAAGTGCCACCTCCACCTAGGCCAAGCAGCAGACAGCCAGAGTTAATGTAGGATGGAGAACCATGAGGTAATAATTAATTGTAGGATGGAACCTAGAGCTCCATCAATGACTGTGTTAACATATAGTACCAGGTTCATTTAATTAGAAAAATCACGAAAGGAACAAGTGGACTTGGTAAGCTGAGGCACCACGAGAGTTAGAAAACTATCCTCATCTCGACCCCATAATCTCTGTGTAAATATTTAGATTAAATCTAGAGAGGTAACATTAATGTACTTCCATATAATAGATCTTATTCATAATAAAGTTCGATATGCATCAATTTATGTGTAAAGGATTTCCTTGGAATGTTAATGCTTATGAGATAAATAGGAATTCTAAGGTTTTCTTAGCGAATAAGATTATATATATATATATACATATACATATACATATACAGATACAGATACAGATACATATACATATACATATACATATACATATACATATGCATATACATATACATATACATATATATATATATGTAAATTGACTAATAGATGTGTGACATTTCATTGCCTAGATCCGATTCCTCATCTCGTCCTCAAGATGAACCACACTGGTTGGTTCAAAACGTGTTGACGATATTATCTTCTATGTGATTTTTACTGAAAGGTGTTGTTATAATTAGTATGAAAGATATCCAACCTTGTAATTAATGAAAATGAAGTGATAAGCTGACACTAAAATGATTCCACTCATTTGTATTGACTTTTTATTGAGTTTGTATCATCTTGTTAGCCTTCTCCCATCATCATAATAATATTATTTACTATTTTTTTAGGTATTATAGTAATATTTATATTTTTTTCTCTCTAAATTCATTAGATATTTCTAAAAACTTGAGTTTAAGTTGTTTAATCTGTAGAATTTGAGTGCATAAATGCATTTTAAATAACAAAAAATCACATTCTTTTTTGAAGAAAAATCTATTTCATTTAAAATAAAATAATATTAAGCATTTTTTTCTTTTATTACTATGTATTGTGGTTTTCTTTTCAACTTTATTATATTTTATTCATTTTAAAATATATATCATTTTCATGTTGAAGATATGACTTTAATATCTAGAAACAAGGGCTACATAGTAACTAGTTCTTGCTACTTAGCTTAAATATAGCTCATTAAAAAAAAATAACAAAAGCAAAAATTTCATTACAAAAATAAAAAAAAACTAATAAAATATTGCATTGTTGAATTTCATCACAAAAAATTAAGAAATACGATTAACTAATATTGTTTATATTAACATACATATAAAAAGAAATTGAGAAAGTTAAATAAAAAGGAAATAAAACTTAAAACCAAAAATCAATAACTAATAGAAATGGAAGTTACTAAAGAACCCATAATAAGACCTCAACCAATCTTGTTACGAATAAATAAATTTAAATAATAATAATAAATATTAAAAATTAAATTGATAATGTTAAAGTATGGATAAGCATCATAAATTTTTGGTCAAAGACAAACTAATGCATAGTCTAAGACAAAATTGAATGCGTTATACTATGCTCGCGAAAGGTATAATAATATGATAAAAATTGTTTAAGAGTAATATTTAATTAAAAATAAGAAAAACATTATATAGAAGCATATTTTGCTCTCACTATTACTTCATGAAAAGGAGAGCTATACTATTCCTTTTTTTGTTATCATTTTTGTATTTTGTTGCCTCAAAATTCTAGCTTCACATAAATCATTGGCTTCAATATTTCATATTTTTCTCCATGTATGCATTGAAAACACTAAACAATTTGACCTCTTCCAAGGTAAAAATAAAAAATATATTGTGGCAGCTTTGTTCATCTTCTACTCATCTATTGACAACCTAAGAATCATTAAACAATTTTAAAACATTAATTTATTTTTCATTTGCTAGCAATAATACTAGTTTCAGTGCCATTAGTTTTGCATATTTTTTCATCCCTCTCGGATTCCTACCATAAACTTAATACAATGACTATATTCAAAGAATCAAATACCTCACTATCTACAACATCAATATCCCCATGGGATGCCCCACCAAAAAAATACCAAGGAAAGTCCTTTGCTTTAGAAGGACATTTTTATTGAAAAATAGATAAAGCACACATAAAAACCAGACAAAAAATATTGGCAGAAAAAAGTTGAAGCCTCATGCTTTCTTAGGTATTCTCTCACATTTTCATTCATTAAAATAATTGAATATAGTGTTACAAATAAATAGATGAGAGATAGTGTTCTCAAGATAGTGCGTGCTATCTTAGACACTTTTGGTTGAGATAATTTCTCCTTTCGTTGAGATAATTTCTCACGAGACACACACCAATATAGGAGTTATCTTAGAGGAACAACCCAAGAGTTAGGCACAAATTCCTAACTTGGAATATTTTATTTATTTATTTATTTTTGGATTTATTATTGTTTTGTGAGAGAGGCTAACATTCCCCCCCTCAATGATAAATCCAAAATAAGAACGAGGAACCATCTTCCAAGTTCGCATGTTGATCTTCAAAGACATTACCTGAAAAAACTGCCAAATCTGGATGCTGAAGAAACTGCAATATGAAGAGACTGAGTCAGCTGCATGACTGATTCATCTCAGAAGGACGCTTGAAAACTCCATCATGTGCCAAGCCGCAAAAGGATCCAACTGTCCTTTGCTTGAAAACAACATCCGGTGTCCACTGACACAATTTGATGAATGCTCACTGGCATATTTGCTGATGATGATCGCCCAATGGCTGAAGATGTCAAAAAACAACTCAATGTTACTTTTGCTATGATGAAATATGCTCACTGCTACTTTGGTTGTTGATCGCCCACTAGCGAATTTGCTGATGCTCACTGCTTACGAAAAAAGCCCACTGGCTGATGAAGATGCCCACTGGCTGCTTCGCTGATGTTGTCGAGACTTTCAGTCTGACAACCACTTGTCAATTTCATTGACATTTTCCCCCCTTTGTTAGCTGAAAGGAGAGACAATCTTCTCCAAAATATATTTGAACTCCCACCCTTCAGGTGTAGGAGAGTTTCATTGTTCTACTCCCTCGTTCAACTACATGAGAGTACCATCATCTATTCACTGCTGGCTGCACTATGTGTGATTGTAGCCAGTTGTAGAACTGAGACAATCTTTTGACTGTGGATTACCATTCCCAAGGATCAATCCATTCATAATGTATCTTCGATCTGGCTGATTTTTGTTGTTTGCTACATTTTTGTGAGGAATGATTGGGCTTGAGACAATGGCAACAAGGATGGAGATCAAAACACTGATCTTCCATATGACCAGTTCTTTGACAATGAGAACATTTCAGTTGGATATTGAAATTATCTCATTCCTTCATCTATACATAAAAACAAATATCCATGCTTAGATATGTAAACCCTCAAAGGAGAAAAGGACCAAGCAAACTCATCACAGTGTTCCTAGATTTGAGCATGACTCGTTCCTAAACATGATTGAAAAACCATTCCATAATTTTTTTTATTGCCTATTAATCCTAGAATGCCTACCATAAGACATCCCTTCTTCCATATTAAACTTGTAAGTGTATTTACAATGTGGAAAAGTATGTATAAACCTCTTTCCCTCGTGTTGTAGTTGCTACAAGACCCTCCAAAAATTTTCCTACACTTAGATTTTGGAGCCTCCTAATGATTGTGTGAACTGTCATTTCAAGTCATTAAAGTTGTTTGATGCTTGTTGTTCAAGTTTTTCTAAGTGTTCAAGTTCCTTTCTAAAGAAACCATAAGTTCCATATTTTGTTACAGGTCGTTATGGCGCACCTTATAGAGGCGGGTTCAACACACCTTCAAGCATTAGTCAATCCTCTCTATCACAAGGACATGCGCAAGACACACTCCCGTGACCTAGCACACTTTCTGATTGTAGTTGACACTTGTGTTGTAAAAATTTCCACCCTAACTCTCATATTTGGAGATTAGTATGATTTTGTTGTCATTTCAATGTATACATGTTGGTTTTGGGTACTATGCAGATTCTCATCAAAAATTTTATTGTGTATGTGTGTGTGATCATGTTCTCGTCCCAATAATCTCACACTTAGTTAATTTTGGGATTTTTCCTTATCCTCACATCCTATGCAAAGTTGTGAACACATTCAATTTTCTACCAAGTGATGACTGCATTGCACACTTCTAAGTCTTAGTTGTGATGATATTATCTCCTAAGCTTACACCCTATGCCCATCTTGAGGTCGTCTCCCTTCACAAGTGCATTGCACATATCTAGACCACAATCATCCAACCTATTGTTTCTTGTAGTTACACTATGTGCCAACCCTTAACAATCCTGCTTTGTGGAGCTCATTGTGAACTCCCAGTGGATAGTAATGTCTCCCCTTTACAGTTGTGAATTTCACTCCACCTAGAGTCTCCCTCTCAATTATAGCACATTGCACATCCTCATTCCTCAAGCCTCTAGCCACTGTCTCCAGGACATGTGTTATGCACCCAAGATTGTCCCCCTCTCTTGCCCTAGTGCAATGCACACTTTTAATGCCCATACCTTCACCTATTTCCTTTTGAACTTGCGCTTTATGCCCGAGAAGGTCTCTCTTTCAATCCTATCACATTTTCCCACTACAGTCAACATCTTGCATGAGAAACAGGCTAGAATAGGTGATTTTGGGACTGATTTTGTGTAGCCATGACTTTGGTATACATATTAATTGAATTATGAGTCCTTAATTATTTTCATGGTCGTTGTTAGTTTACGAACTATTTTGCATGTTAATTAATGATTCTTTCTATGTATGCATGTAAATTTATTAGGATAATACTATTACTTTCCTTCTAAAGGATCATTCTTTATTTTCCCTTCCATGAAAGTACTTTATACACATTGAAATCATCTGTTTCACAAGGCTAACTTACATGCTTATCTCATAATTATATGCATGCTTTCTTATGTTTTCTATTGTAGCCAAGGAAAATTTTTAAGATCACTATAATGGAAGTCATGCCTATTTCCCGGATGGGGCTTCTATTCCAAATATGGTGAGGTCTAGTTAGGACTTCACACCAACGAAACCCGCTTGTGTTGGCGACTTCCAACACCGTCAAAATTTTGGTGCTAGAAGGAGAGAAGCCAATGTAGGGCTGATAATTCAATGCATTCAGATCAAGAACCTTCATTTTAAGGAAGAAATTGTTTGAGTCCAACTCCATTGAACATATCCGAGAAAGAAAAATCATCTCCTCATGGTCTGGAGCATGTGTTTGAGGTTACTTATGATAAACTTCAAAAGTTACGTCTTACCACTCATGAATTTTCCAAATCCCTTAGAATTCTTCCTATTGCATCTCTCCTCCCACACAAGCGTCAGCTAAGGAAACAACTTCTCAAGGTGCTTTGGTCTCCATTGTCCAGTAATTAGTGATTACCTCCTTGGATGATCTAGCTGACAGAAATAATATTCAAGAGAACACCAGACCACCTAACGCTGAAAATTGAGAGGGAGATGGGGAGGACATCAATTTATTCGATGATGAGAAACTAAACAATAACAACAACTTCAATGATAATGAGAATCTAAATAGTGAAGAGGAAGAGTCTTCAGAATCTGATAGTGAAGAGGAGGAGGATAAAAAACACGTGGTTGATGACCAATTTGATTAGATGGCCCAAGGGCCTCTTTTTCTTCTAGGTCAACTTCATCATTTACCTAAGCACCCAAAGAAGTTGCTTACAAAGTATGACCCAAACAAGAAAATAAAGGTTTAGGACCACATTGAAGATTTCTACTTGAATTTAAGAATGTTAGAGGTCTCGTATGATGAAGTTTCCTACAAGTTGTTTCCTTATACTCTAGAAGGTAGAGCAACAACATGTTACCAAAATCTTATAGAAAATTTAATCCACAATTGGAGGGAGTTTAAGCAGTTGTTCTCGGAGAAATTCACTAATGACAAAACTCCTGCGATGCTACTTAACAAACTTGGAAATATCAAGATGGGGGACAAAGAAAAAGTAAAAGATTTTAATAAGATATTTTCTCACATATTAAACAAGTTCCCCACAAATGTGCAGCCTCACAATTCTCTCACTAAGGATTACTATATTTCTACCTTACCTGCAGATATTTTTTGCTTTATGAAGAGAGTTGGGAAAGAGAAATTGTCTCTAATATTTGCAGAAGAAATTTCTATAGGAAGGGACTTAGGATTTATCAGAGCCATTATTGACTAAGAAGATTCAAATTACTCTAAAGATACTTGAAGGAAATATCAAGTCTCTTCCGCTAAAACCAAAGACAAGGATTCTTTTGACACGAAGAGATTGACTAAGTCCTTAAGGCTATTGATCAACAAAATGTTTTAGCTCAAAAGGAAGTCAAGTGAGTATCCACTAGTAACAATTCAATTAAGCCATTCTTCAAAAATAACACCAATCAACTAGCCAAATATTCTCAAAGTTCCAATGTAGTGTTCCACATTGAGGATGTGGTCATGGATAACTATTATTGGATACATGCATGTAATGATAACCAACGGATACTGGCTTTCATGGCTAATGTTGATGTGTTCAAAGATGTGGCAATCAATGAGGATGATAATGAGAAGTTATTACAAGATGGAGATGAAGGGCATAGTTGAAATCCAATGCCTAAGGGTGTCTTGTATTTGGAAAAGATCGATGACTTACAAAATTGTTTTAGGGAACCAATGAACACAAAGACCCAAAATTCCGTGACATTGTTGCATGAATAGGTTAATTTGGGAACTAAAGGACATCCAATGTATGTGAATCTTGGAACATGTTTCTCTCCTCCAGAATGACAAGCTTTTATTTGCTTATTTAAATAGTACCGAGATGTATTTTCATGGACTTATGATTATTTGGAAACTTATGATACATGAATCATCCAACATGTGATACCAATATGTGAAAGGGTTAATTCGTTCCAATAGAAATTAAAAAAGGTTCATCCTACACTTTGTGGAGCACCTGGAAGGTATGCTTTTGACTAGAAATCTAATGGTTTTTCGATAATAATTGTAACCTTTTCTGCATTATGAGTTCAAAGAAGATAAAGGGTTTTGATAAAATGTGCAATAATCGATAAAGGAAGCTCAAGTGCTAATGATTGATGTTTTCTATGCAGGAAGACGTGGGAGCAAAGGATCAGCGATTGAAAAGAAGAAGCAAAGGGAAAACGACTACTGTCCCTCCAACGGGGAACCGGATGCGGACAAGATCAAGTAAAATTAGAGCCGAATAGCCCAGAGAAAGAATGCAGGATACTGAGACGGAGAACGCAAGAAGGGAAAGAGGAGAATCAAACGATTAGCGAATCCCTCAGGATCTTTGATCCTGAGGGATCGCTGCTTTAACTTATCTTTTGATTATCTAGATACCTCCGTCATTTCTATTATATAGAGCCACTACGCCATTGAGTGGGGGACGACTATTTTTGTAATTCTAAGTTTCAGAATCAACTGTGATCATTGAGTCTCATTGAGACCTGACTTTGTTATACTTTTGTTGATGCGATTAATATAAAAGACTTGGTGTTCATTTCGTCTCTGCATCTGGAGTAACTTCAGGCAGTGTTCCATTGGCAGCCAAGGGCCCAGCTCCGAAGGACACTTGCTTTTGTATTATTATACTGCGATTTGTGTGTGGTTTGTTTATTTTCATTATTTAAGTAATCTGATACATCTTTTATGTGATAGACTATGCTTCATTACAACTGATATCTGAATGAGTTCTTTATCTCATGTCTCTGCATTGTATAAGTGGATCTATTTGAATTGCATCTCTCAGCTATTTCCGTAGCGGAATGTTGGTATGAATGTTATTGTTGTCAGATCCATATGAAATAGTATTTGTAAGACTTGAAAGCAATATTACTTCGTTCAGAAACATAGTCATATCATCCATTACTCTCAGATTACTATAGTAATATAGAACGTGTACATACGGTTGAGGATTGCTGTTCCATTTATTACTGTTGTTCCATTATTGTTGTTCCATTATTGCTGTTCCATTATTGCTGTTCCATTTATTACTGCTGTTCCATTTCTTTACTGCTGTTCCATTTCTTTACTGCTGTTCCATTTCCAGATTGCTGTTCCATTTTACTTTCCGCTGCTTGATTTACCTGCCTTTGTTGTTCTTAGTGTGAGAGCAGGCCTAAGGCTGTAGTGAGCCTCAGCAAGACGCTGCTTAGCCCCAGACCTATAAGTCCATGCTCTGATTTCCTTTCTTTATCAGTTTCTAAAGGGATGGGTTATTGCTTCCGCACCCTTGACTGATCAACCGCTTTGTGTGATTCTATCTTTTGGGTTAGTTTAGTTACAGCCTAGCATCTGTTTCCTTTCAAATCATTAGAACACTGTACTACCGAGCATTACTCGGACAAATAGCCTCGGATTGAGCTACTCCTTGCAAGAACAAAACGTTCCCGGATTGACTTATTAATGTGGGATAATTAGCGGTGTGAGGGACCCTAGTTACAGCTCTACATTTTGGCGCCGTTGCCGGGGAGGAGTAATAGCCATTTGCCCTTTACAGAGTAGCGCGCAAGTCTGCTAGGGGGGAGTTGGATTTTAAAAATAGAAGGTAAGAACCTGCGTACGGAGCATGTAAAAGCCCTGCTCCACCGTCCTCTCTCTTAGTAGAATTGCTGGTTGATAGGATTTAGCAGTTTTTAGAGTGCATGACTAAGCAGAAAAAGCTAGAAAAGAATATCAAACCCCCAGCCAAACCTGAAAAAGCCAAAGGACCGGTGACCCTTGGCCGAACGACCTTCATAGACGAAATCTACAAGAAAACTGAATCTCAGTCGTCAGTAGGCCTCAGAAAGATTCATTCTAAGCAGCCTACTAGTTCCCTTCAGGCTACAGCATCACCATCTGGAGCCTACGCTGAGGTGCATAGTCATACTGATGAACAGGACTTCCAAGAAATTGAAAATCCTGTGTCAGAACGGCTGCAAGAAGGGAACTTAAGCAACTTTTGTGAAGGAGAAGGGGAAACAGGGGAAATAGAGGAACCGAAATCTCCTTCTAGGATAATCTAGCTGTTAAACAGCCCAGATAAGGGAAGCGCAGCCAGAATTAATACTGAAGGCACCCCATTCCTTCAGATAGAAATCCCTGATAAGGGAAGTGTCATTAAGACAGTCCCTGCCAAGGCCACCCCTTCTCAACCTAGGAACACCCTCCTAGAAATTCCGGAAGGTTATTGGCACATATTCGATCCCATGGCGCAGAATCAGCCAAATACCCAAACTAATACATTGCAATATCCTATAGTAGATTCTGCTGCAAATGCTCCCATGAAGGCAATTCCTCTTCAACACATCCCAATGTTTCATGGACTCACATCAGAGGAGCCTGATGCATTCTTATTTGAATTCGATGTGTTATGTAGAGGGTATGATTACACCACTGACCCCCAGAAATTAAAGTTGTTTCCCTCTACTTTGAAGGGAGCAGCTCTGAGATGGTTTATGGGTCTAGGTGGTGGAGTCATAAACAATTGGGAGCAAATGAAAGAATCCTTTCTCAAGAAATATTAGGATTACTGTAGGTCAAGAGAACTGAAAGATGAAATTTTCCAAATGACGACCAGACCAAATGAAACTCTAGAGGAATATGTAGAACGCTTCCAGTATAATTTACAGAGATCCCCCTATGCATCATTACCTCTGCCTGATAATGTGTTGAAAACTGCATTAATTAGAGGTATGAAAGAACAGTGGATTGAAACATTGAATATCATGGGAAAAGGGGATATTTACCAAGAGAATTTTGCTGATATCATTGATTTATGCATTAGGAGTTCAAGAGGTAGCACAAGGATAAAACCAACAGAATATGATAGGTTTTTTAGAGATAACAAAATATCAACAGAAGGGGTAACACGTGTAGAACTTGGGAATTTATTAGAAAATTTTAAAACTGATATCCTAGGGACATTAACTACTCAGCTTCATATTGTGTAGGCTAAACAAAAGCAAATGGAGGCAGAGCAAAATCTGGCAATTTTTTGCCCCCGATGCAGAAGAAAACACAGCCACAAAGAATTTCCGCTAGATACAGTTCAAGCATCTGCTATCTGTACGAAAGACCACCTTACTGAAAGCTGCCCCTCACTTCCTGGATTGAAGGCTGTATACAAGGAAGCAGAAGAAGAATCAGAACCAGCATACTTTGTTAACCAACGTCGCCAATGGCAACCTAGGCAATCTGGTATGTTTTCTGACCCAGCTTCTTCTTTTCAACCTCCACAATACAATGCTCAGCAATATGGTATGTGGCAAAACCAATCTACACCCCCAGTCCCGAATTGGTCATCACAGCCGTTTCCTTCTCCGAATCCATGGATGAATCAGACAAACCAATTCGGATGGCCAAATTTTCCTTACACCCCACCATATTGGCAGAATAACTCATATCCTCCGCAATGGATTCCCCCTACTTCACAAGGTTCACCCTGGCAGACCAATTGGCCAAGATCGACATATCAGTCAACAGGAACTATTCCACTCCCTTAACCAACTCTGCCAGCGTTACAACAAAACCCCCAGTCTAATTTAAGGCCGCAACTCCCAGCCCAACCCAATCCCAATCCTAATAATAGACCAGTCCAATCCATCCAAATCATAGACACATCAGAAACTGGACTTGACCTAAGGGAGTGCAATGACCTTCAGTTACGATCTGGACGTATCATAGAAACAGAGGGAGACAAAATAGGTCACATTGAAGATCAGTTACCAATAGAACAACCGCTACAACAAAAGGATGTAAATAAGGAACAGACCCATCAACAAACAAATACATCCTCTCCTCCTTTCCCGGAACGATTAGTCATACCACGACCAGTGCAACATCCAGACTTTGACATTCTGGGAGAGTTACAAAACCTGTATATAAAAATTCCATTCCTCTAGGCCATTCAAGATATTCCCATATACGCAAAAACTATAAAATAACTGTGCATAAAAAAATCAAGGAGGAATATAACTACTAACCCTAGAGTCCAAGTAGTTGGAACTTTATCCGACCTGTTATCAGGAAAAGAGACACCTATCAAATACGAAGATCCCGGGAACCCAATTGTAACTGTCCAAATCTATGGTCAAACCCTGACTAATGCTTTAGTCGACTTGGGAGCTGCAATCAATATTTTGACAACTTCCACCTGCCAAAAGCTTGGCATCACATCGGTAGAACCTACTTCTACTTTGTTAGAATTGGCAGATCGATCTGTAGTTCGACCCGAAGGTACTCTATATGATGTCATGGTTTCCGTAGATTCCTGGGAATATCCAACTGATTTCCTGGTAATTAATCCAAAAACCCGACTAGATGGACATCCGCTAATATTAGGAAGACCTTGGCTTGCTACTGTCGATGCCTACATTGGTTGCCGGCAGGGAAACATGACCATAACTAAAGGACCAGACGTTAAAAATCTAGTTCTATATCCTCCAGCACAGCCAAGCCTGCCGATGATTAAAACCAATCAGTATCCTGTGTCATACCTTACTAACAACATCAGAGCCCCATTGACTGTACAGAAGGCTTTAGATTTTAAAGATCAAATAGAAGATGATGCCATCAATAACTTCATTAGTCAAACCGAATCTGGATCTCACACACAGTGTTTTATGATAGAGGCAGCATTTGATAGTGAGCTAGAAGAAGACCCTTTAAAAGATCCACATGACCAAACAATACCAGTAACTGTTGTTGCCAATAGTAAAGTAGTGGAAATTGAACCTGGTAAGACTCTAAATATTAACGCCAACCTTACACCAGACCAAGAAGCAAAACTTGTAAATCTGTTACGAAAATATCAGGGAGCATTTGCGTGGGATTACCCTGACATGAAGGGGATTGATCCTCAATTATGCACCCACCACATTTATATAGAGAAGGATGCAAGACCTGTTCGTCAGCCACAAAGAAGACTCAACCCCCATCTAAAAGAAATAGTAAAAGCCGAACTTCAGAAACTTTTAGATGTTAATTTTATTTACCCCATCTCTGACAGTAAGTGGGTCTCTCCCCTGGTGGTGGTACCCAAGAAAAATGGGAAATGGAGGATTTGCGTGGATTACAGGGAGTTAAATAAGGCCACACAGAAGGATCACTTTCCCCTCCTATTTATAGATCAAGTATTGGACACTCTGGCAGGGAAGAAATTTTTTTCTTTCCTGGATGGCTTCAACGGATATAACCAAATCCAAATTGCCCCTGAAGACCAGGATAAAACTACCTTTACTTGCCCTTGGGGAACGTTTGCCTATCGAGTACTACCCTTCGGCCTATGCAATGCCCCTGCTACATTCCAAAGGGTTGTTCTCAGCATCTTTGTAGACCTAATAAACGATGGACTTGAGGTGTACATGGATGACTCTACACCATATGGAGATCATTTCGACCCAGCTCTGGATACCCTGGAAAAAGTTCTACAACGTTGTATCGCTACCAGACTTTGCCTGAGCCACGAAAAATGTTACATGATGATGACAGAAGGGCTCATTCTAGGGCACTACATCTCAGCAGCTGGCATCCAGGTAGACCCTGCTAAAATTCAGATTCTTTTGCTTATTCCTACTCCCACTACTCAAACAGAGGTACGCAGTTTCCTTGGATTTTCTGGGTATTACAGACGATTTATAGAACATTACTCACGTATTGCTGCACCTCTATATGCTTTAACTGGCAATGTTGATTTCTTGTGGACAGAAAAATGCGACCAGGCTTTTAAGGAATTGAAGAACCTGTTATCAACAGCTCCAGTCCTTCGAGGACCCAACTGGAATTTGCCATTTCAAATCTCATCTGATGCCTCGGACACAGCAATTGGTGCAGTCCTGGGGCAAGAAGAGGATAAGAAGCCATATGCTATTTACTATATCAGCAAAAATTTATCCTCTGCCGAACTCAATTATACTGTTACTGAAAAGGAATTCCTGGCTGTAATACATGTTGTTAACAAATTTAGACATTATATTACAGGCTATCCTGTTGTGTTATATACAGATCATTCTGCAATCAAATATTTGGCAAATAAACCTGTTACGAATGCTAGAGTAACCAGGTGGTTGATTTTATTGCAAGAGTTCGACATCACAATCAAGGATCGACCTGGCAAGGAGAACCCTGTAGCTAATTTCCTCTCACGAATACCGAAAGCAATTGAAACAGCAACAGTGGAAGATCAATTTCCTGACGAGCACCTGTTTGCTGTTGCGGTTCGAACACCCTGGTATGCTGATGTCGCCAATTACCTCGCAGTCGGTAAGCTACCAAAACACTTAACCCCTCAGGAACGCAAGCAGATTGTTCAGAAAAGCACTCAGTCTTCATGGATTGGAGGCCATTTGTTCCATACAGGGGCAGACATGCAAATCAGAAGGTGTATTCGACAAGACGAAATCTTCGACATTCTGAAAGCTTGCCATGACGGGCCATGCGGGGGACATTTCGCTGAAAAAAGAACAACACATAAAGTATTGCAGACCGGATACTATTGGCCTACAATTTTCAAGGATGCGAAAAAATTTGCACAAGCCTGTGACAGCTGCTAGCGAGCAGGAAAACCTGGCCAAGCCGATGAAATGCCTCTGAGACCACAATTGGTCATTGAGCCATTTGAACGATGGGCTCTGGACTTTGTTGGTCCCATCAATCCATCATCAAATCAGAGGGCATACATTCTTGTGGCGACAGACTATGTTACTAAATGGGTCGAGGCCGAATCATTGCTTAGGGCTACAGAAGACTCTGTGATACAATTCTTGTTCCATTTGTTTGTACGTTATGGACTTCCGAGAGAATTAATCACCGATGGTGGACCACAATTTGTTGGAAATAAATTAGCTGCAACACTTAACAATTACCATGTCCAACATAAGATCACTACCCCATACCATCCGCAGGCAAATGGGCAAGTAGAAAGTAGTAATAAGGTAATAGAATCAATCTTAACAAAGACCATTGCATCGCATCGGCGAGATTGGGCCGCTCGGCTACCTGAGGCACTGTGAGCCTACAAAACCACATGGAGAAGTACTACAGGCTATTCACCTTATCAATTAGTGCTTGGAAAGCAGCCAATTTTCCCCATAGAATTCGAAATCCGAACGCTACGAACTGCACAGGAAGTTGGCCTAGATTTGAGTGAGGCACAAATCAATCGATTACAGCAGATTAATGAATTGGACGAAACCAGGCTCTCTGCCTTACAAAATACAGCATTGATTCAATAGCAGTGAGCTAAATGGCACGATGCACTTATCAAGAATAAAGTCTTTCATGAAGGAGACTGGGCTTTGTTATACGACTCTCGGTTTCAGGATTTCCTGGGGAAACTCCAGACTCGATGGTTAGGACCATACGAAATCCAGAAGGTACACAATAATGGGACCCTTACCCTGGTCACAATTGACGGTTCTGGATATGCATTCAAAGTAAATGGCCACCGAGTTCGCCTTTATCGAAAGCCACTCACTCGGGAATCCTTATGTCAACAGCTGCGACAAGATACTGACATGGAAATTTTAGGAGAGGAAGCGAAATCTTCCTCACTTATAGCTTAAGAAATTCATTTCATAACTTGTACATAACATCTTGTATATATGTTTCCTTGATTTTTTGTATTCCAAGTGTTTTTGTTGTTCCTTTGCGAAAAGGAACAACACTTGTGGGATTTTGCTGTTCCTTTTCAAAAGGAACAGCTTTTGAGTATTTTTGTTGTTCCTTTGTGAAAAGGAACAACACTTTTGCTTTTTGTTGTCCTTTGCAAAAAGGAACAGCACTTGTGTGCTTTTTGTTGTTCCTTTGCGAAAAGGAACAACACTCGTGTGTCTTGCTGTTCCTTTGCGAAAAGGAACAACACTTGTGCTTTTTGCTGTTCCTTTTTGAAAAGGAACAACACCTGTGTGTTTTTGTTGTTCCTTTGCGAAAAGGAACAGCACTTGTGTGTTTTGTTGTTCCTTTGCGAAAAGGAACAACACTTGTGTGTTTTGCTGTTCCTTTGCGAAAAGGAACAACACTCGTGTGTTTTGCTGTTCCTTTGCAAAAAGGAACAACACTCGTGTGTTTTGCTGTTCCTTTGCAAAAAGGAACATCACTCGTGTGTTTTGTTGTTCCTTTGCGAAAAGGAACAGCACTCGTGTGTTTTGCTGTTCCTTTGCGAAAAGGAACAGCACTTGTGTGTTTTGCTGTTCCTTGGCGAAAAGGAACAGCACTCGTGTGTTTTGTTGTTCCTTTGCGAAAAGGAATAGCACTCGTGTGTTTTGCTGTTCCTTTGCGAAAAGGAACAACACTCGTGTGTTTTGCTGTTCCTTTGCGAAAAGGAACAGCACTTGTGTGTTCCTGCTATTTCTGTGCGAAAAGGAACAGCACTTGTGTGTTCCTGTTGTTCCTTTGAGAAAAGGAACAGCACTTGAGTGCGTCTGCTGTTCCTTGTCAAAAGGAACAGCATTTGAGTGTCTTTGTTGTTCCTTTCTCAAAAGGAACAACATTTGCGATTTTCAGTTGTTCCTCTCAAAGAAATGGTATCCTACGAATGAATTCTTCTCTCAGGAATGCCATTGACATGTTTTCGCCCTTATGGAGGATGCTGTGCGACCATGGTCTCCTCAATCTTTTAGATACAGCAATGAACTTATGTGGTGAACATAAACCATGAGATACCGAAATCAGCACATCATAAATCGCTATCACTATGAAGCCAGTATGTATAAAAGGACAAGAGGAGGGACGTGAATTTTTCATCTTCGCTGTCATTGTCATTTACCGGTACCATTGTTATTGGTGATTTTTATCATGACGATTTCCCTAAAAATCTTTTTTTGATCACTACTTGGGAGTAAGAACGAACGATTTATATCTATCTGTTGGGATCGTAAGACTTCTTCCACCATTCCCCACTCTTAAGGAGTGCGGAACCACCCTGATGTGAAAATAAACAAGAGAGGTGCTCTGCAAAAGAAAACAAAAACAAAATATGAAAGTTGTCAAATGCAGGATAGGGGGTCTCATTCAGAGCCGGCCTACCATGATCATAAGGGTGGAAGCGAAGTGGCATTCCCATAATGGCCACCACACCATGGATATGGTCCAAAGGTAAATTAACAAGCAAATCTTGGAACAGGAGGTCTCATCGCGAGCCGGCCTGACCACGTTTCGCGCCTACCTTGTGAATGGCATTATGGCTATCTGGTCACCAAGCCAACATAATGGCCTGCATTTTGACAAAGCACTCTTCAGAATATACACAAAGGATCATGGTTCCGGAGGGTGAGATAAACAACTCTGCCAAGGTTATGAACACCTGTTGGCATCAGAGCTCTGTTAATGGCATCAAAGTCATAATATTTACACCAACAGGTATGATATTAAATCTTTCTGTCTCTTATATCCTTTGCATGTATCATATGTCACACCCCGATATATCTATCGCATGAATATTACCACTGATCATGGCAACGGAACTGACAATGACTACTGGAGACTTCATACAGTTGACAGAAGTCCAATTCCCCGGTTCCTCATTATATCACGCGGGCCTATATAAAACGCGATCCACCTTTTTGCCTCGATTTCGGCATTTTGTTGTTTTTTACAACATGGCATAATTTCATATGATGTACTTGATGATTGCACTCCCGACTGGCTGATGCTCCTCTCTTTGACGGCTGTGGGCAGCCTATCAGATCGCGGGGGGGGAAGTAACCTCATTACTCCATGGACTACGTGGCTGCATACCATTCGGGAAAAATAATGTACAAAGGAATGGCATGATTTAACGGTATGATGCTTCCATCCCACGGAGACTGCCGTCCACGATCTTTTCTTTTTGTTGCATGCCCTGTGTGATCCTTTCCAAAATTGGCATCGATCATCCTCTCTGCGTCGCAAATACCGCAAACAGTTGTTGTTCCATTTCTGAGTTGAATTATGGGCGGAAAGACGGTCCGGAGCGAACCTCACAAGCTGACAGTTTCCGCTGCCGCTCGTAAAATCCTGCAAAATGTAGGATGGTTGAATTACTTCAACCGCCTGCAAGAATCAAACGAAGCAGTAGCATTGGAATTCCTGCAGAATTTGCAGGAAAACTACTCCATAGTAGGAGGAAAGTGGATAGAGGTTACAGAGGATATCATCGCGGAAGTCTCAGGATTACCAGCTACTGGACCCATATGGACGCCGAAGAAGGAAAGATTACAAAAAGCTATGGAAATTTTCCAAGACGAAGGCCAAAGCTTGACAGTCAAAGGGAAAGGAGTTCTGTCGGCAACACTAGGGGAACCCTGGACCGAGCTAGCGAAGACAGTACAAAGCTATATCACCTGCGAAGCGAGAAAAGACGTGGTAAGACCTCGTCACCTGAAACTCTTAGTTGTTTTAAAAGGAAAATGTTCTGTAAATCTCCCTGCACTCTTAAATACGTTACTACATGGCGCGGCCCAAAGCCTGAAAAAAGCCCAGCACATAGATACAGTCGTTAGCCACCATGAGCTGATTTGGTTGATAGTGAGCCACGGTCTCACTCAACAGCAAAGCACTTGGGAGGAATTAGTCGCAATAGTCAAAGGAGGATCGGCTGCACCACCCCCAAAGCCCGAACAGTCCTCTAGCACGCTAGAACGATTAGAGAAACGCAAGAAGGCATAAAGGCATGCCGCTTCAAAATGAAAACAACCTCCCGATACGCCAGAACAACCAGCGAAACCCACAGAACCTATTGATACACCCGACCAACCTGAGAGGCCAAGGAAGTCAGCTCGGCTGGCCCGGATACGAGGAAGGTTGGAAAGAATTCAGGGAACAACGGCCCAGCCAATTGAAATTCCGGATGAACCTCCAGAATCAGAGGGAGGACCCTCCAAAGGAAATACTGAGCAATCGGAGGCCGAGACTGACCAGCCGGAAGAAGAAATTGAAAAAGGACATGAACACTCTGAGGGAGAAGAGGCCACCAGACAGGGCAATCAGGAAGAAGAAATTGCACAGCCAGGGGGTAGCCCGTTGCAAGACCCTCCAGGTGAGGAGGAATTGGCAGCAGTTCTGGCCAATATGGGAGAATATGGCCAGGCTTCCAGCACAGGAGGTGTCCCTGACGGCCCCACAGAAGAAGAATTACCCGAGGAAATGCATGCAGAAGAGGCAGGGGAAGAAAACCTGCCTGGTTATCATAATGAAATGGAAGATAACAATCTGTCCCCAGGATGCCGGAAGATATCACAGATAAAGAAGAAGCAAGCTTGAGAACCAAACCCTCTGCCGAGACAAGGGAAATTAAGAAATTAAGAAAGAAGCAGCAGAGGTTGCTGGGCACTATAGCCAGACTCCGGCAGCAAATTCGAATGCTGAAAGCCAGTCTGAGAATACAAAAGACTGCAGGGAAAAAGAGGAGGACCACGGTAGCAAGAACCCCGAGGACAAGAATTCGCTTTGATGGACGAAACCCCATCAGGAGACCTACTGCCGAGGAACAGTCTACTGTTCCAACTAATAACGAGGAACAGGGTGCTGTTCCAAATGACATGGAGGAACAAACTGTTGTTCCAAATAGCGCGGAGGGACAGACTGCTGTTCCATCTGGCCCTGAAGAACGAATGGATATTCCAATGGAACAGCAAGAGGCTCCGATGGCAGCAAGACCACAGCAACCCTTCGTTCGCATTAAGAAGGAAACAGAAAGCAAAGAAGTCCAAACAGAAGCACCACCCTCGGGCGTAATTCGGGTCCTAAACTCCAAGCAACGTAATAGGAAGGTCCAGGTTAAACTTCCAGCCTCTACGACTGTGTGGAAGAAGGACCCAAAAACCAGAACCTTGCATAAAATGATGAAGGAAGCCCAGCACGAAGCCGAGCAATTGCGAGAATAGACAGTCCCCAAGGAAAGATACGAAGAGCTCCAATAGCAACTTCGAGACATCAGTCAGTCTGAGAGCCAGGCCTTTGAAGGATGGCAAAAGGAGCAGGAAAAGGTTGCTAAGGTAACTCGTCGATTAGATAGTGTTGTTAAGCAGATGGACACTGTGTGTTCCTTATATAATGACGTTTTGACTTGTAGGGCCCCTGCTAAAAATTATGCTTTATTTTTGCTTGAACGATATCTGAGATTAAAAATAAAAGCCGTGAGGGTAGGAGCACCTATCCATATCAACACTGTTAATGATTTTATATACTGTTGCAAGCACTATGGAGTTAAAGTTCAAAGGTTATTATGCGAGTTTTACCTGCACAATCTTGTGCTAGACCAGGAAACTGATTTAAATCCTGGCCCTTTTGTTGGCGATATACAATTCCAAGCCTTCATCTCATTTGGGGTTAATCAGGTGAAATGGCTCAGAGCTTATAACACCTTTCAGAGACAAGAAAATAGCCTAGACTTGTGGATACGAGTTGAACCTAGAGACCCAGTGACGCTATGGAGAAAGCATAGGAGTCTTATAAGGACCCCACGTGTCATTGAGATAATAGGACCCATGCACGAAGACTTGATCCGAAATGGTTTGGAATATTTCCTGACTATTAAAGATCTTGCCCTCGATGCTGCAAAATTTCGATACCGGACCTCTAGTCCAAGCATCCAGCTCAGGGAACCATTCAAATATGAGAATTTTGAGCTGGCTGCCAGCCGATTGAACCTTTATGGGGAACGGATTCTGCAAGCAGGGCCATTCTGGTTAGGGTATCGATTTCGCAGTCCAATTATTTGGCACCCTGCACCCGGATATCAGGCCTTATATGAGATGCCTGCAGATCAAATAGATCAGTTCTTTGACTATCTAGTTGCTCATCACGGTTGCCGGCCTCCTCACGAGATCCCTTCTCCGGCCTATTCTCTCACCGCCTTGCATCTTAACTACAATGTTTTCATGAGGCCATGAAACAGGGTAAGCAGGGGGGTGTGTGGAGCACCTGGAAGGTATGCTGTTGACTAGCAATCTAGTGGTTTTTCGATAATAATTGTAACCTTTTCTGCATTATGAGTTCAAAGAAGATAAAGGGTTTTGATAAAATGTGCAATAATCGATAAAGTAAGCTCAAGTGCTAATGATTGACGTTTTCTATGCAGGAAGACGTGGGAGCAAAGGATCGGCGATTGAAAACAAGAAGCAAAGGGAAAATAACTACTGTCCCTCCAATGGGGAACCGGATGCGGACAAGATCAAGTAAAATTAGATCCAAATAGCCCAGAGAAAGAATGCAGGATACTGAGACGGAGAACGCAAGAAGGGAAAGAGGAGAATCGAACGATTAGCGAATCCCTCAGGATCTTTGAACCTGAGGGATCGCTGCTTTAACTTATCTTTTGATTATCTAGATACCTCCGTCATTTCTGTTATATAGAGCCACCACGCCATTGAGTGGGGGACGACTATTTTTGTAATTCTAAGTTTCAGAATCAACTGTGATCATTGAGTCTCGTTGAGACCTGACTTTGTTATACTTTTGTTGATGCGATTAATATAAAAGACTTGGTGTTCATTTCATCTCTGCATCTGGAGTAACTTCAGGCAGTGTTCCATTGGCAGCCAAGGGCCCAGCTCCGAAGGACACTTGCTTTTGTATTATTATACTGCGATTTGTGTGTGGTTTGTTTTCATTTAAGTAATCTGATACATCTTTTATGTGATAGACTATGCTTCATTACAACTGATATCTGAATGAGTTCTTTATCTCATGTCTCTGCATTGTATAAGTGGATCTATTTGAATTGCATCTCTCAGCTATTTCCATAGCGGAATGTTGGTATGAATGTTATTGTTGTCAGATCCATATGAAATAGTATTTGTAAGACTTGAAAGCAATATTACTTCGTTCAGAAACATAGTCATATCATCCATTACTCTCAGATTACTATAGTAATATAGAACGTGTACATACGGTTGAGGATTGCTGTTCCATTTATTACTGTTGTTCCATTATTGTTGTTCCATTATTGCTGTTCCATTTATTACTGTTGTTCCATTTCTTTACTGATGTTCCATTTCCAGATTGCTGTTCCATTTTACTTTCCACTGCTTGATTTACCTGCCTTTGTTGTTCTTAGTGTGAGAGCAAGCCTAAGGCTGTAGTGAGCCTCAGCAAGACGCTGCTTAGCCCCAGACCTATAAGTCCATGCTCTGATTTCCTTTCTTTATCAGTTTCTAAAGGGATGGGTCATTGCTTCCGTACCCTTGACTGATCAACCGCTTTGTGTGATTCTATCTTTTGGGTTAGTTTAGTTACAGCCTAGCATCTGTTTCCTTTCAAATCATTAGAACACTGTACTACCGAGCATTACTCGGACAAATAGCCTTAGATTGAGCTACTCCTTGCAAGAACAAAACGTTCCCGGATTGACTTATTAATGTGGGATAATTAGCGGTGTGAGGGACCCTAGTTACAGCTCTACACACTTGAACCCTTGATATAGAAAAAAATGAAGAAGTTGATAGATGGTCAGATAATATTTAAAGTTCATCATTCTACTTGGGTATCTAACTTATTACCAGTCATAACGAAATTTGGTGAAATACACTTATGTGTACATTTCCAAAATCTAAACTCGGCTTTTGACAAAGACAACTATCCCATGCCATCCATGGAGAAAATTCTTCAAATGATATCTAGACCTGAAATGTTCTTGCTATTGGATAGATTTTCATAATTTAATTAAGTTATAGTAGCATAACCTGATAGATTAAATGCAACATTCAAAACAAAATAGGTTTCATTCACAATTAGGCGAATGTTGTTTAGCCTTATCAAGGCTAGTGTGACCTTCCAATGGGATATTGACGTCGTGTTTCGAGGATTTATCAGCTAGAGTGTGATCATATATTTGGACGATGTTACAATTTTTTCTGAGAAAATATCTGACCCTATGCATCATTTGATGATCTGAAATTGATCATTGGATGATTAAGGATCCAGAAAAGGCAAAAAAATCAAAGCCGCCAAATTTGAGCGAAATCAGTGCCATCACGTAGAGCTCTCAAAAATGATTCCAATGCAACTTGAATGTGCAAAAACTGACTTCGTATGAAGAAGAAAACTGACTTCGTATGAAGAAGTTATTCAAAGTCAAAAATTTTAGGGCAAACTCAAAAAAGTCAAAGTCAATGTAATGGTCAATGGGTAGTCAAAGGTCAAGTTGTGACCACCACATGGCATCATGAGAAGGTTACAAATGACAAGTTATGATTCATGCATATGGACCAATGTTACATTGACAAGTGGCAGGTTGTGTTTGGGTACGTTGGGACCAATCCCAAGGGAACACGTGGTCCTATCAGAGGGAAACATGTGGCCTCGTTGGATAAATCAAAAGTTTGTTAAGATATCAGTGGACCTAACAAGATTCAATCCCATGACCTGTCAAATTTAAACTGCACACCTTAACAAACTCTCCTACAATGTTTCTTTTTGATAAAGCTTTTGCCGCATATATTTAAAATGGGTTTGTTTCATTACTAGAAAAAAGGGGCAAGGCTCGCCAAACCTGGCCAGTCTGCCAGCGTGTTGGGCTTCCCGCCAAGTATGGCGCCCCCCTTATACATCCACCAACGGTTTAACAAATTCCATTTAATGTTCAATGATGTTACATAGAATGTATGGGTGTGGGGTGGCGAGTCCGTAAACCGCGCCACCAAACTTTATTTTAAAAAATATTTCTAATATATATACCATGCACAATGAATCATATCCAATGTTAGGTCCCTATAATACTAGTGTATTCCCTCATTGTTATTATTGTATCCCCCTTATTATTATTGTCGTGCCCCATAGAAGCTCAATATTCCCTCATTATTATTAGTGTAGGCCCCTTATTGTTATTTTTGTGCCACATAGAAGCCCACTATTGTTATTGTGGTGCCCTTACATTATTATTGTTATGTCGGCTCTGACTATATTGTGACCCCTTAGACTCCTATGTATAGAAAGGAGGTTGTGTCATTTGAATCATTCAAGAATTTTTTATTTGTATAATTTAAAAGAGGTTTCGCCCTCAAAGAGGCTGATTTTGAATTCATTTATCTATCTTTTCTTCTCTTTCTTGAGCTGGTTGCATAACATTTGTTATTAGAGATTTGGATTGCAAGGTTTTGCTGCTCCAAAAAAGTCATTGTGGAATTTTCACTATAATTTTCTTTCTATGACATTTCAGAATCTAAAACAAAAACCCATTTGAGACGAAATATAGTCGAACCTTAGGTCCGAATGTACGATCCTGTCTCGGTACAATTTTGGAGATATGATCCAAGTAAGTTAGGCTTTTTGCAGGATCCTGAATTACATCCCAAACATGTGACCTTGGGAAAAGTGTCATAACTTTCTCTCTGAGTACCATATTGAAGTTTCGTTAGAAGGTATATAAAGAGGACAAAATATTGTTTTTTGTGTAATGTTTTTAGGTCCGAAGGTTGAAACAGTAATACGTAGAACTTCATACAAGTTCGCTTTAACAAAGAACTCTATAATCTGGTTATGGAGGGATATTTGGCCTAACTATTTCTTGAAGACACCAATATTGACCATACCTGTGGGGTTGGAAAGAGGAATGAGAGGGATACCACAAGACACAATTTTAGACCTTGGAAATTTGAAATTACAGAGATACAACAAATTCAATATCAAGCTCCTATGAAGCAAAAAAACGTTGTGTAGTATTTTTAAAAATTTGCATAAGTTTGGTTTGAAAAATTATTTTGAAGGGGTTCAAAGGGCATAGTGAAGCATAATTATCATTAATTGATGCCCCAAAGAAAGAAAATAGAAACACCTAGTAAGCAACCCGCAAGCTCCACTATGACACATGAAGAAGAGGAAGAAATGCAACATGATATATCAAAATTGCAAGATCAAATGCAACAAATTTCACTCTCGCAAAAAGCAATAAAAAATGAATTGAAAGCCATTATGAATGTTAAGATGGATGGTATAAAAAGGGACACGGTAGTTTTGAATGACAGTTTAAAATTAGACATTGAAGCAATGATGAATGTCAAAATAAAAGGATTGAAAGAAGGTTTGGAAAAGTTGCTATAAGAAAGGCATCCCATTGGCGACAAGGAAATCCATGAAAATCATGATGAAGATAAAAGAAATATCAATCACGATATTAGAGACTCCCGTGTGGGGTTTAAGAACCACCACATTTAAAATATAGAGATGAGGAAGTTTGATGGCAAGGATCTGGTAACTTGGATACTAGAGATGGAGTAATATTTTGATCTGCAGGATGTGCAACCCTCACAAAAGGTACATATTGCATATTTATATTTAGAACACAATCAGTTTATATGGTATAGATGGCTTTGTTCTCGTAAACCACTTATCACCTGGTCAATTTTTATGGAGGAAATGATATCACATTATGAAGATACAAAGAGCAATACCTTCTTTAGCCAATTGATAAATATCAAACAAAAGGGTTCAATGGCGGAGCACATTGAAGACTTCCAAAAATTGAATATTAGGGTAACTGATATTCCAGAGAAGCGTAGGATTGATGTCTTCATAGGGACTATGAAAGATAAAATCCAACATGAGGTTTTCCTTTGGGAACCTGATTCATTGGAGAAGGCATTCATGGTGGCAAGAAAAGTTGAAAGAAAAATTATGGAAACAAGGAAGACTACCAATCATAGCTATAAATATGGTAGTGTTACTGGTACTAGTCTTCCACAATCTACAAGGTTGACACCACAAAAATTGGAGGAAAAAAGAGCAAAAGGGCTTTGTTATAGTTGTGATAGAAAATACACTAAAGGTCATAAGTGCGCTGAGAAGAAATTATTCTACATAGATTGTGAAGAGGAGGAAGAAAAGGGATAAAGAAACATCAAAAGAGGAGGATATACACCAGGGATCAACCCCAGTGAAAGAATAAATGAATCTGACCATATCTTGTAATGCATTAGCATGAATTACAACTCCTCCAACTCTCAAGATAGATGGACATATATGGAAGAAAAAGGTAATAGTGTTGATTGATTTAGATAGTACCCATAATTTTATTCATTGTAAGATAGGAAAGGAATTAAATTGCTTCCTATATCCAGCACCAAATTGTCAAGTGATGGTCGTAAATGGAGGAAACATAAATTTCTTTGGAAAGTGCCATAATATCAAGCTATCCATCAGAGAATATGAATTGAATAGTCCAATGCTTTCCATTGGAATGGGTGGTGCTGATGTTGTACTAGGAGTCCAACGGTTACAATCTTTGGGTACAATAGCTTTTAATTTTCAAGAATTTTTCTTGAAATTTTGTTGGGAAGGAAAGGAAGTTGAATTAAGGTGTATTGCAGGGAAACCAAGAAAGACAATCAACTCTAATAGCCTTTCCCCTCATCACCAGCACCACATAGAACCTCAACATGAGTAGTGACTCAGAGCTTGGGCCTAGCCCCAGCCCATGGCCACATGTATTACACCGGACCCTATTCTATGGAATCATGTAGAAGTTGAAGCATGGGGGGCTGGATGAAGGCCCTAGACCATGGCCATATACGAGCCCACAAAACTAGGCAGAGGTGTGAACAAAATGGGGTGGAGCTCTATGCCCTAGCCCCAAGTCCTATGACTATTCCATCAAAAACTGTGGATCAGTGCAGGTTCTAAATTGGAGGGTGTGGGAGTTAAGGAATTTCCCCAGTCCCGTGGGTAACCACCGATGTAATGGTAGAGAGCTACTTCGACGGGGGCAGATAGTTAGCCCCGACCCCCAGTCACATGGCCCATGTGGCCAGATTATTTTGCACAAGGGTTATTGGGCAATTTAAGTATCCAAAAAATTGCACCTTCGATGGGCGAATTTGTCACCTCCGTAGTAGAAAACAATGTGGGATTTTAGGAAAATTAGACTCTTGGTCCGATTTTTGGGACATATAACAATAAAAACTACATGGAGAGCTTGTAGAGCCATATATTTGTGATTTTTTATCCTTTGGAGCTCAAGAAGAGTTTACATAAGGGTTTGTGGACATTCTAGATCCAATGGTGACCTCTATTGTCTAATTTGAGCATATCTAAAGGAAGTTTTTGGAGGTTCAAGTTTATGGGTGTATGGATCAATTAGTGTTTTGGGGGAGTTCTTGAAGGTGTTTGAGAATGGAGAATGCCTTGTAGGGGTTTTCTTACCTTCAGATGTTTACTCCAGTCGTTTTTACTTGTAGGGTTAATCTCATTTATTATTTTCTCACTATGTCTTGTTGACGAAAGTTTTATATTTGTCCTTTAATGTGGAATTGAAGTGCTTATATGCTCATGTATGCTCTTTCAGATGGAGTACAGGGTCTTTGTTGGAGGCACCTTGTGTTGCTGATGTTTTCAAGACTGAATGTAGGTTGTCATGATGTTTATGGGAGAGTTATTTGTAGGAGAATACTTCCTTAAAGGGGAAATAGCCACATGTTTTATCAATAAAATTCTGTGTACTCCTTTTCCAGTCAATATATCAAGCATTCTAGCTATGTTGGCAGGCCTAGAGATATAGCCCAGGAGGGGTGAACTCCATCACCAAATCCTTTGTTCTACTCTTCATGAATGCCTGTATGAGTTATGTAATGTTGTGTTGCTTATGCTTAAGTTTACATGTAAAAACTAACTCATAACTTGAAAAGACCTTTTGGAAAACCTGTTTTGTGTTAAGACCCATTTTTCCTTGTAAAGTGCCAGAGAACGATCCCTTCTTTTATGCAGAGGAAATTGACCCGCTCCTCCATTTTCATGTCATTAATTAAAGATACCTCAAATCCAAATTGTTTCCTCCCTAGCCTTAGGTAAATCCAATTGGCCTTGTCATAGGCCTTTGATAAATAAAGTTTTAACACCATAGCCTTTAAATGCCTTAATCTTATGATGTGAATGTCGCTTTGAGAAATCGAAATAACTTCATGAATGTATGGACTAGCTAGGAAAACAAATTGTCTTGAACAAAAGTTTGTCACCCTATTTGCTAAAAGATTTTCCACTATCTTATACATACTACTGCACAAATATATCAGACAAGTATCCTCAAATTAGGATGGGTTATTTGATTTCTGAATAAGAGCATTGTGTACAATCTTCCACATAACCTTGTATCTTCTACCACTAGAAGAAAATTAATTTCCAATAATTCTAGAAAATACATATAAAAATCAATAGTTAAATTGTCTCAACTTGGAATTTTATCCTTCTAAAAACTACAGAGAGTGGCTTTTAATTCCTCTAGAGACCTCTTCAATCAGTGACATTATATCCTCTTTGAAGATGAAAGTAGTGAAGTATTGTGTTAGTCTGATAACCTTTGCAATTGAAATCCTCTTCTCACATTAAAAGGATTATGAAAATGTTCCACCCCTATAGTAGTCAATTCTTCAAATTTGATTAAATCCCCCCATCTAACATCAAATTTACACAGTATTAATATTTCTCCTTCCCTTCACAAATTGATGAAAATAATCATAGTTCTCATCATAGTTTTCCAACTAAGGAATCCTAGTTTTTAGCCTCCAAGTAGACATTTTTCTCATAAATTATTGCTTTTTTTCCAAATTCGGAATTTCTAATTTAGTTTATTTGAACAAAAATCCCACTCCATGTGATTCATAGGTTCTAGCTAGAGATTCTTTCACATCTACCAAATTATGCTCATCTTTTTTGTTTTTGCATAATCCCAACTATTAATTTTCCTTTTAATTCTTTTCGAATTATCTTAACACTATAAAGTAGCTAATCTAACTCCACCACCATCTTGTCATATGGTCTCCAAAGTCTCTTAACCAAATCGATAAACTCCTCCTCTTTTATTGATATTGCATTAACACTATTCCTTATCGGAACCACCTTCAAAGTACCTAGAAAATGATCTAATTCATCTGTAGAACCAACTCATTATGGAAATCTCATAGAGTCTTATGACATTCCCTCCAATATTAAAAATTGTTCTAAACTTTTTTCCACTCTATCCTTGCTCACCCACATATTTTTTCGTGTTAGTTTTAGCTTAATAATCATATTGAAGTGTTTAAGCCCACTCATAATCATCAAAAAAAAGTGTACATAGAGGCCAACATTTCTTCGAGAGCCAAAATTCTTATTTCTCAATTAAGGACTAATTCTCATCAACTCCATTGTGCAATAGGGCGCTACAAAAGGGCAAAAGAAGTGCGGGAGGAAGGAGTATGTATTTTTTGTTCTTCTGGAAAAGTGGAAACATAAAAACATTTCATATTAGAATGTGAGGCCTTCAAAGACAACATGGAAAATTATGCAAATGTTCTAGCAGCTAACTCTTGGGATAATCTATTCAAAGAGGGGTTTGTCGAGAAGCTAAGAGCGTGTATTGTGAGGCTTCACACGAAAAGTGCCGAATACAACAATCAAATGAAGAAGCAATCTATCCCATAGGCTATCTTTAACCTCTTAAACATTAAAATGATTTATTTCTTTCTTTCTCTATAAATCAACACACCTTCAACTAATTTATATATATAATTGTTTAATATATTTGCTAAACATTTTCACACAAACAGTATCCAAAAAAAACCACTCTATTAAATATTCATTAACATAATATCTTTAATAATCTCTTTAAAAAAATAACACCAATATCTTGAGTCAACAAATCAAATATTAACATAGTTCGTAATCATACGTTTCATTGCAAGACCTCCTTTGCTTAATTCAAAGATGGTTGTGAAAATAGAACCATAATCGAAAAGAGATCCATAAATTCAATGATTGCTTATTTAAAATTCGTTGCGAAATTAAGGCAAAGGAAGAATTAATGTGAACAATTTTAAGGCAAAGGAGGGTGTGTAAGGTGATATTAGCGAAATTGTGTCTTAAGGCAAAGGAAGGCGTGTATAGTGATAGTTGCGAAACTGTGTTTAAGCAAATTATTTGATTCTATATTAATAAACAACCACTTAAAAAATAATCAAAAACTATTTTGTCAAATTTAAATTAAAAATCTGGAACCATAAAATAATTAGATAAGCATGGCATATTAATTTTGAAAAATCTTATTTTTATTAATTAGATATATATATTTTTAATATGTAGTTTATAGATATTAAAAATTTTCTAAATGAATTATTTTAACAAATAATCATTTCCAACCAGTTTATTAGCAGAACTTAATCCTAAAATAAAGAAGAAATAACTCTATAACTTCTCATTACCAAAATACTTTAAAGACTAGAACTCAATCAATTGAAATAATCCTTAAAATTCTCATTAATTAAATATTACATATTCAAACTTTATAATTTCTAATTCAAAGCATAGACAAACTGAAAACAACAAATCAATCTATACCTTTTGAAAAACTTGAAATACATTCTCATTTTTAAAAACAAATTAGGCAATTTTATGTTTTCTTAGGGATTTTGATTTCTCCAACTTTATCCATAATATTTCAAATTATAATTTAAATAAAATAATTATAGGGGAGGGACACCATTACCTGTGTGCCCTCCCCTCCACATCACCTAAACCCACATGGACATTGCCATTGCATGTACGACACTTGCCCGACGTGGAATGCCACGTGTTGTGGTGGGTGTCAAAGCTTGAAAACTAGTTTTTCGACCCGACGCCTAGTTGTTTTCGCCTATTCGCCGCGATGTGTGCTCTGCTCCTTGTTTTTCTGTTCAGGTCCTGCATTTGGGTGAAGCCCTCCGCCAATGATGGCATGGCACAACTCCATTACCTGTGCATACTGTCCGCCATTGTTTGCTTGCATGCGTCCTTTAATCGAACAAGGTTTCTGTTGGAGTTGTTTCATTCCACCTACAATGGTTGTCCATTCTAGACCGCCGGAGGTTTAGGGTGTCCTTGGTGGTTGTTTCATTCGTGTGACCTGTTTTTTGGGGAGGAGCCACTACCGATTCCGGCCAGTTCGAGGTCGAAGGTAAATTTACAGGTAATTTCAGGTATTTTTGGTTTTTGTTTCATTTTTTGGTTTCTACATTGGCTAATTTTCAACTTGTTGTAGGTCTGGCGAGCTCTGGACATGGAAGATGCTTCAATATGCCTTCTATCTGGTAGGATTTTATCCTACCAGCCATTAAAAACTATGTTTTTCAACACTTCACCTTCACCTTTTGTGTTTTTCAACACCTCACCTTCTATTGGAATTTTTGTTAATTTTTCTCTTAGAGATTCAAGTACGTTTAGGGTTTTGCAAGTTAGGGGTTTTGAGGGTTTATGGTTTTGTAGGCTAGGGGTTTTGAAGGTTTAGGGTTTTGCAGTTTTGGGTTTTTGAGTGTTTAGGGTTTTGCAGGTTTGTGGTTTTGAGGGTTTAGGGTTTTGCAAGTTTGGCTCATGATAGTTCTTGGTATTTTTCTTTACCAAGCAACATAAAATTTTGGCTACGCTACGTAAATTTTTGTCATTTTAATCTTTCCAAACTCTAATAATGGAGGTTTTCACTTTTTTTTCTTAGAAGTTCATTTTTTTGTTTGCTTATCATTGTTGTTTGGAATGGGTTGGGGTAATTTGTTGTTCTGAGATCTATTTTACAAGCATATTCTAGCTAGTATAGTTGTTTGGAATTGGTTCAGATAATTTGTTGTTCTGAGATTTGTTTTACGAGCATATTCTAACTAGTGCAGTTGTTTGGAATGGGTTGGGGTAATTTGTTGTTATGAGATCTGTTTTACAAGCATATTCTAACTAGTACAGTTGTTTTGAATGGGTTGGGGTAATTTGTTGTTCGGAGATCTGTTTTACAAGCATATTCATGCTACATAATAAGAAACATAGTATTGATGAATGGGAAAGTTGTTCTAAATATTTTTCTGTAAGGGATTTTTTGGTAGATACCATTCAAAATAACTCTTATTGCTTGCATTCTATATTCCTGTCAGCCCTGGATCTTGTTTTGTTGGTTTTAAGTTTCGATAATTTATTTACAATGTTAGATTCTGGATCTTTGTCAAGTTTGTAAGTGTGAGCCCACTCAGATTCGGGTCAAAAATTCATTGTAGGTCCGAATTGAGAAATCGAAACCTTAATTTCTTTTTCCTTTTAAATATATGTTTAAAATATAGGCTGTGTACAATGATCTCGCTGTGAAGTCAACTCCCTTCATGAGTGTACTATTGCACATCACTAGATGAATATTACTTGCTTGATGTTGGAATTTTAAATTTATTCATGTTATGGAAACCATGGTTGCATGCTATGAGTTTCTTATAGCTAAATCTTAACTATGAATATTGAGTGAGGGGAGGTGTTTGACTATCAATCCACACCTAAACATGGTGCAGGCCTGATCAAGAAGCCATGTATCTCAATAGGAGAGCAATCCAACAACGAAAGGAAGGTTAGGACTTGATCCTTATTTGGTTTCATAACCAACCCAAATTATATTTCTTCCACTACAATAGATAGTTAGGTCAGGACTTGATCCTTGTTTAGATTTTTAACCAGGACAAACTATATTTCTTCCACTGTAATAAATAGTCTTTTAGTGCTATTAATCAATCTTTTATAATCATTTGTGATTAAGTACTATTGCACGTCACTAGATGAATATTACTTGCTTGTTTCAGTGTTATTAATCAATCTTTTATAAACATTTGTGATTAGGTACTATTGCACATCACTAGATGAATATTACTTGCTTGATCTTGGAATTTAGAATTTATTCATGTTATGGAAACCATGGTTGCATGTTGAGTTTCTTATAGCTAAATCTTAACTATGAATATTGAGTGACAGGAAGTGTTTGACTGTCAATCCACACCTGAACATGGCACATGCCTGATCAAGAAGCCATGTATCTCAATAGGAGAGCAGTCCAATAATGAAAGGCGGGTTAGGACTTGATCCTTGTTTGGCTTTTTAACCAGCCCAAATTATATTTCTTCCACTGCAATAAATAGGCAGGTCAGGACTTGATCCTTGTTTAGATTCTTAACCAGGACAAATTATATTTCTTCCACTGTAATAAATAGTCTTTCAGTGTTATTAATCAATTTTTTATTAACATTTGTGATTAAGGACTATTGCACATCACTAGATGAATATTACTTGCTTGATCTTGGAAATTTAAATCTATTCATGTTATGGAAACCATGGTTGCATGCTATGAGTTTCTTATAGCTAAATCTTAACTATGAATATTGAGTGAGGTGAGGTGTTTGACTGTTAATCCACACCTGAACATGGCATAGGCCTGATCAAGAAGCCATGTATCTCAATAGGAGAGTAGTCCAATAACGAAAGGCAAGTTAGGACTTGATACTTGTTTGGTTTTTTAACCAGCGCAAAGTATATTTCTTCCACTGCAATAGATAGGCAGGTCAGGACTTGATCCTTGTTTAGATTCTTAACTAGGACAAATTATATTTCTTCCACTATAATAAATAGTCTTTAGTGTTATTAATCAATTTTTTATTAACATTTTTGATTAAGGACTATTGCACATCACAAGATTAATATTACTTGCTTGATCTTGGAATTTTAATTATTTTCATGTTATTGAAACCATGGTTGCATGCTATGAGTTTATTATAGCTAAATCTTAACTATGAATATTGAGTGAGGGGAGGTGTTTGACTATCAATCCACACCTGAACATGGCACAGGCTTGATCAAGAAGCCATGTATCTCAATAGGAGAGCAGTCCAATAAGGAAAGGCAGGTTAGGACTTGATCCTTGTTTCGTTTTTTAACTAGCCCAATTATATTTCTTCCACTTCAATAGATAGGTAGGTCAGGACTTGATCCTTGTTTAGATTCTTAACCAGGACAAATTATATTTCTTCCACTGTAATAAATAGTCTTTCAGTGTTATTAGTCAATTTTTTATTAACATTTGTGATTAAGTACTATTGCACATCACTAGATGAATATTACTTGCTTCATCTTGGAATTTTAACTTTATTTATGTTATGGAAACCATGGTTGCATGCTATGAGTTTCTTATAGCTAAATTTTAACTATGAATATTGAGTGAGCGGAGGTGTTTGACTATCAATCCACACCTGAACATGGCACAGGCCTGATCAAGAAGCCATGTATCTCAATAGGAGAGCAGTCCAATAACGAAAGGTAGGTTAGGAGTTGATCCTTGTTTGGTTTTTTAACCAACCCAAATTATATTTCTTCCACTGTGATAGATAGGTGGGTCAGGACTTGATCCTTGTTTAGATTCTTAACCAGGACAAATTATATTTCTTCCACTTTAATAAATAGTCTTTCAATGTTATTAATCAATTTTTTATAACCATTTGTTCTTAGCTTGCAAACAAAATTGCTTTACAGCCAACCAAGCTGCTATTGGATTTTCAATGTAGTGAATGCATAGAACCATGATGTTGTTAGCATTTCAAAGCAGTAAAACAACCTAGGTTGTAAGCCAAAATGTTTCTGTGACAAGAAAAGATACAATCCATCCAAAATCCACATCATAATGTGGTTACAACCAAAAACATATGACACCCCTATTCTTTATGGCCTTGAGAATCTTTAGTGCCAAACTCCTCGAGTTACCTTCTTTAGCTAGGTAGGTTGGCCTGCCTGTCAAGGGTTGATTAGGAAATGATTGATTGCTGCCATATGATTGAGTCCAATTTGTAGCTTCCAACCATGGAGGTATTGAGTACCCATACCTCATATTTTCACTAATGACCCTTGCATTAAGTGGAGGCGTGTAATGAGCATACATAGAGTTGACACCAACTCTGGTAGGAATAAGGCAAGTGGGTAAACCCTCGGTTTGATAGTGAGGCTCTTGAATGTTTATGAGATCTCGTAATAATGGCGTATTATCTGGAATGGAGTCCAATGAATTTGAAATAATCCTGTTTTCAGCAACTATTCTTATGTCATTGTCAACCATATTGATCATACCTTGTGCCTTTTCAAGCATTTTTTGTGCCTTTCTTGATTCCTTTTTCTGTATTGCCATTTGTTTTTGTTGGTCCTTAACTTGCCTTGCTTTATCACTTTCAATCCTTTCATCTGCTTGACGTTGTGCTGCAACAATCCTTGTTGCCTTCTTCTCGTTGACTAGATCCTTCTTTTTCTATTTTAATTCTTGCATTTCAAATTTCTTTTTTTTTTAGATTCAACTAACAGGTTTATATAGTCCTCTAAGGTGAGTAACTGTGAGCTTTGTCCCAAACAAAGACTAGCCGGTGCACCTTGATTTTTTTTCATTGATACTCTCTCTACTGGTAGCTTTAGGAACCAGTGAAGTATCTTCTCCACCCCTCCCACCTGCATGTCATTGCTTGGTACTTCCCTTTCAGTATCTGATGGAACTGATTGAAATATATCATTATCTTCATTTGATGCCTCATTATGTGCTTCATCTTCTTCCATTGATCTATTGTCCACAAAAAAATGAACAGTTTCACTGTTCAATTCTGCTGGTTATGAGGGCATGTTCATGCTTTGTTCATTGGTTGCTGAGAAACTATGTACATTCATATTAATCATTGCTTCTGCCAGCCATGAAGTGGCTTGGCAATTTCAATTGGTCATTTTCAACTACATGTTCAACAATGTCATTAATAATATCAGCAACAGGAGTTTCATGTTCTTTAGGTGGTGGAACGATCTCCATGTTATTGCACATTTGTTCATGGTTATATTGTGTTTCACATATAGTTCCATCATCTTCATCATATAAGTGTCCTTGAGAGATGGAAATGATATTACCACCTACAACAACATCATCTTGGTCATCTACTTCTTCCCCTTCAACAACTGTTTTGGCATTCCCTTCTTCCTGACCATCCACATGAAATGCTTAGCTACAACCAATATCATGCATAAGAGCATCATAGTTCAGTGGCCAGATTCCTGTCCTCCTAAAGCCAGCCTTGATATTTGATGTTGTCAAAGCCCTTTTAAAAGCTTTACTTTCAAGCTCTGCTAGTTCGAACCTTTTCACCTCAACCCCTAGATTCTTTACCATCCATGCAGCGCGCTCTGACCCAAAATTGTTCTTGAAAGGGCCAAACACACTCACATCAAGGGGTTGCAGTCTGTGAGTGGTATGAGCAGGCAATTTCAGCTGAAACCACTCACTATTCATATGGTGAGGGCATTTCAGGACGTTTCAAGCTCTAGGTGTAACAAAGCTTGGTAGCAGGCAGGTGGGTGGGCCTGTGAACCGATTTACGATGTCTTCGTCATTGACGTTCATCAAGCAGGCCACGTGGGTTGGCTAGGGTCTTCTCCGGCTAATGATACCTCGATCCTGAAGCCTTTGGAGTATCTTTCTCGGGTTGATGCCTAAATTGTTTGCTTCCTTAATTGTTTGTACAGCTATGTGGCTCCCATGGCCATCTAATATCAATAGATGTATGTTATTAGGCGAGACACCACCTGGTATCGATGCAGCAAAGTGAAAAAGCCAACTTAAAAACAGTTCTTTAGTCATCCATGCATGGAGATGTGCAGCCATGCATGCACCTGGTTCATAGTTCTATATATAGTTTTTCAGTTGATTTTTACCTTTGAATAGATAAAATCCTGGTATTGAAGTACCAATTGTGTTGACACAACATAAAATAGTTATCCACTATCTACTCTTAGGCAAAATCTTCGACACATTTCGGCTCCCTCTCTTGGAAATTACCCACATGCCACAATTCCTCCCTGCCTGTAAGCCTATTTCATTATAGTTCCATATATGGTCTGCTCCATAAGAATGTTTATCGTAAGTACTAGAAAGTGCGTCATAGAACATTTTCACAACTGCAGGGCGCAAATTTAATGTTTGTCTCTCTCAAGGCCCTCATCAGTATGAAATACAAGTTCTGGATGCCTTTTTTTAAACCCAAACCACCATGATTTACCAGGAAATCCATCTTTGAATGGGTTTAGCCTCCCTTGACAGATTTGAGCAACTGTGGATTTGAGTTGTATCAACTCTAGCCCATGTCCCAATTGGGCCATCTCTTTACACCACTCAACTACCTCGGCCTCCTCCTGCTCAGTCATAACTGTAAGAGGCCCTTTACGTTTTGTATGAGTCAGTACATTTATCCAATAATATATTGATGAGGGAGGAATACCATGTTTTTTTGCAGATCCCCAAATTGAGTATCCATTAAACTCTATGTCGTCAATTGCAACTAACATTTGTTCTTGTCCATCCTCTTATAGCACTAATCTTTTTAGTTGAACTTGACTCTTGGATTGTTGTTGACAGTGGTTCTGTGGTTGATGGTGTGTTAACATCAGCTTCAGTCACATGGTCATCCTCAACAATGTTCCTTGGGGCATTGTTGACATTGACATCAGTTGTCCTGTCCTCATCAGACGATGTGCATCACAGTTGTGCACCCCTTGTCACTCTCCTGCTTCTTTTCCTTGTATGAGCAACATAACTGCCTTTTGCCATAGATGCAACAACCTATAAAATTATTGCATGCATTTAGACATTAGAATATTTGTAAATTATGCTTTCATACAAGGCAAAATACTTCTACTTTATTATAGGAAATTATCAACATGTATGTTAGTATCCTTGAAAAATCAAATATACAGAATCATTTTGTTGTATGTCTTCAAAATTAACAGTGATTGTTGTTTTGATAACTTTCCTTTACACTTAAAATACCATGATTGTATTGATTGGTTTTGTTATGCATTTCCCAACATAGCTCTTGTTCGGTTTGACTACTTAAAATATTATTTTGTTGTTTTGTTGTTTTCTGTAAGGATGCACTTCTCCGGAAATGGATCTCTGGCTATCAAGGATTTATCATTGGCCAAACCAAGCATGGTATTTAATTTGACCAAGGCTCCAACTTGAGACCCCCTGAAGCACTCTTGATCACAACTTGGTCACCATAACAAATTTTTTTCCTCATGTCACTTACGGTTGAAGTTTCTAGTCATGTAAACATTCATTTCAACTACAACTCTTATTTGAATCTTGTCTACATATATAAGAGAGGCCATGCCTCTTTCTTAAATCAGGAAACATATTATCAATTTGTAAAGTTTTGAGTAATTATTGACCTCATATATCAAATCAGAATGAGGGTGCAATTTGCCATATTTTCAATAGTTTGAGGCTAGTTGTGCCTTCTTTGTGGTCCTTCATTCTGATAGGTTTCCCCTTGTGTACAACAACCTTCCAATAAGGCCCTTCCACTGCTTCTTGTTCATTTGTTTATGTTATTTTCTTCCTTTTGCATTGTTTTGTTTACTTTCTGATCATATTTCAAGAATGATCTAAACCCCCTTTTCCTTTTCTCCTTTCAAATTTTTCTTCAATTTATTTTGTAGGTCTTGTTTATGCTACCATTAGTCTTGATGATGTTTATTGCTGGCCTCATACAAGGTTTTCGGTTTCAACACCAAAAGTTGTATTACAATACTTGACCACTAATTAAGCAACTCATCTGAAGCTTCTGATCTATATTACAGCCAACACAAGGATAATAAATCTATGCTCATCTTCCAATTGGGCCATAGTTTTTGTTTCTTATTATAAAATTTCATTCAGCTTTTGTTAAAAAAGATTCTCATAAAGAAATTGCCTTGTGAAATTATGGTTAAAAAAATTTCAATTGAGTTGATCGTCATGTTCCTACATTTTTTGTATGATGTCTATATTTGTGTAGATATTTTCTACAAGTATTGGAAGGATTTTCCAAGACTACCTGTGGTTTGCACAAAATTGGAATTTGTTTTGTTGCTCTTCTCATACATTCTTAAATGTATTTTTCATTGTTTCATTGAGTTTCATTATGTAAGAGATACAATATTTCACTGATGCATATGAATCAAGCATGAATTGAGAATTTGGATTTGCATTCCAAATTATTAGCATATGACAATAGTCGGCTATTAGACCATGTATATTGGCCTTCTCTCTTGTAAAAGTGTAAATTGATTTAAATTACTAATTTCATTGATGTATTCATTCTTTGTTAAATGCAAGTTTTCTAAAAACCCATCAAATATGTATATCTCACTGTAATTTCCATGTTCTAGTATTTAAAATGTCATTTTACATTTATTTTCAGGGTGTCATTGTTGCACTCTATTGGTTCAAGTATTGTTGTTTTTCTCATTAGATGAATGGGGAAATTGAACCTATAGAAAACATTTATCTTCATCATGTATGTCCTTGTATGTTGATCTTTATTTATTCTTTATTGTTGAGGAATTGTTCTTGGTTTGGTTTGGTTTGATCTTGATTTATTTCTTTTGATGGGACGCTTTCGGTCATCGGATGACCTGCAGCGATTCGAGACATGTCTTATTTGATTTCATTGTTGTTTTAATTTGATTTGCTTTATATGGCATTGCCCCTCATTCTCTGGTTATTACAGCTCAGCTCGCTAAGGCACTTTGATCCATTCCTTTCCGCCATCTTAGGCTCGCTGATATATTATTACTGGATTAACGAGGTACATGACCAACCTTGATGTCTATTATGACCCCATAGTTCTCCTAGTTTGAAATACTATATCATGAGACAGCTTGGAATATCTTCCTGGCAACACTTGAAGAACGCCTACAAACAGGCATAATTGAAGAACACCTACAAACACGCATAATGAAAGACACGAAGCGGGATATGAGAACCTGAATCCTTGAGATACTCAGGACATTCTACTAATCAAGATGGTTCATAGCCAGGGCACACCAAGCAACTAAAATCTTGCTAGGCACATCAATATGTTTGTAAGTCTGAACATAGAAATAGGTGAATTGTGAAATAGAACTGTAGGTTGTGTGTTGATTTTCATGACGCTGAAACTATAAGTGAAACTGAATCTGTAAGAACTAAAATTGCAAGAACTCTGATAAATTAAAACAGAACTGTAAAAAAAAAGTGTTGTACTTGATATAACTAACCTGGATATATTGGCAATTGTTTTGTGATGTTTTGTCTTCAAGGTTGCTGAATAGTTTGAAAGCATAACATACAACTTCAATAGTGGTTGAACTTCTTTGATAGTTTTTGGCACTTAAATTTAATTGGTGGACATGGATGGACATGGATTGCAATGGCTTCATTTTGAATGTGTGGTATGGATTTAATTTGATGTGATCTAATGGTTGGGAATTTATTATTTGTTGATCCATGTGCTTTGATTTGTTTTAATGAGAAATAGAATGAGTTGGGTGTCATTTATTGCAGTTATTGGGTTGGGGGTCATTTATTGAACAAAATGGATTTAAATGTTATTGGGTTGGGTGTCATTTATTGAACATAGGGGGTTTATTTGTTGAACAACACAGCACTTACGGCTGACATACATTCACTTTTATTATGTGCAGGTATGGATATTTATTTGGGATACAAAGCTTCAGTTTTGATGAGTGGGGGTTGAAGTGACTCCTACTTTGTACTTCTGGAATAGACCATTTTGGAATCTTTTATGGTTTTATCTATTTTCTAGTTGGGTCAATATGGTTTGCACTCTTAAGTATTAAGATACTATTTATGGACAGTTGTGGGCCCAGTCAATGTATTGGGAAATTTTGAACATAAATTAATACTTATTTATACTTAATGTTATTTATATTTGTTTAAATATTGGTTGCAAAAATCTTAATTTCTCGTGGTTTGGTGGGACCAGTACTATATCAATCACTGGTCCCTGCACAACATTAGACATCTCTCCGCTATTACCAAATTCTAAAAAATGACCCAGAAACATAAAAATTTCATTGCTTTCTCATAAGGGTTACAAATGGGTTTTAGACATATTATATGCGTAATTCCTCTCAAACTCAATTTGTTTTTAAGATTTGAGAAGTGCACGGCCGGAGGTGTCATGAGGGTCCCATGTAATGTGTCAACATTTCATATACTGAACATAACTTTGTCAATGTTGACCATTAGGGTAATTTCAAATCATCTTGAGAGTATTTCTTTTATTATCTTAAAATTTTATAACTTAAAAATTATAGTTAAAAAAGAATAATTTTAAAATAAATTAAAGATAATTATATGTATAAGTTAAAATAAAACAAAATTCGCATAAACTTCCAGATTAGTGGTCTATTACCATATAACCTGTCTACCTGACAGCAATGCTAAAAGCTATTAAACATTACAAAATACAACAGGTATAAAACATATAATCTATATATATATATATATATAGATATATATAGAAAAAGTTTACAGAATACGAAAGGAAATATTACAAAATAAAAAGTTTAAAACATAAATAAAAAAATAAAATAAAAAATAGTTTTATTTGAAAAGGTTTACAAAATACAAAAGGATTAAACCTTAAAAAGAAAGAACTTAAATTTTATTTGAAAAAGTTACGTTATTTCATTTTCATTGTTTTAATGAGAATATTTGAAAGAAAACCCAGATGTAAAATGTTGTTTTTGTTTTTGTTTTTGCTTTTTTTTTCAATTTTATATACCAAAAATCGAAAATACATTATGAAATACAAAACCAGTCATAATTAAGTGCGATTATTAAATCTGGGAGTTATATCCGTATGTTTGAATTTTAAGCAAAGAAAATGTTGCAGATTTATACTCTAATGAGAAGAAAATTTATGCACTGATCATGTTGGGAGTGGAGCTTATCTTCGGTCACGTTTCTTGCACAAAGATGAGAAGCAATGGCATTATGTTTGGCTCTTTCATGTTAGAAATGGACTTAAACTGACGTTGTGGATCTGTACCACAAGAACGCCTGATTTCCTCAAGCTGACCAACAACTTCCTCCATATCCGGCCAGTCATCCCTCTTGGACGCCACGCATCTGAAGGCCAGATCTACAACTGCGCTTACCATTATTCTCACCTCTTGATTTACTTCAAATTCTAGCTGTGGATCGATTAGTTCATCCAAAGCTCCTTCCTGAATTTTCATTATAGCCAAGTTATCAAGGTTGATTTCTCTTCTCTTCCGATTTATGTCCATTGCTAGTTTGGCAGAGATAATCTCCAGCAAAACAACCCCGAAGCTGTAGACATCGGATTTCTCCGTCAGATGATAGCATTGATAGTACTCTCAGTCAACATACCCTGGTGTGCCTTGTGGGATCGTAGTGACATGTAAGACATCTAAGGGCACAACCTGCAAAGCCCAAAATCGCACAATTTGATATCTGAATTCTCGTCCAGGAGAATATTAGAGGATTTTACATCTCTGTGTAATATAGGCGGATCAAGGGCGTGAAGGAAAGCCAGCGTCTTGGCAGTTTGAATAGAAATGTTCAAACGAGTATTCCATTGCAATCCCTTGAGATTTTTGCGATTGCCATGAAGATGATCGGCTAGGGTGCCATTTGAGAGAAATTCGTATACAAGCAGCAGTTCTGGACTGTCTAGAGGAGTGCAGCCATAAAGATGAACAACATGTGGATGGTTCAATGTCGAAAATATCTTCACCTCATGGATGAACTGCTCTAGTCTCCTAAAGTTATCCTGATAAAGTCTCTTTATGGCCAAAAGTATTTTGCCCCAAAGTTTACCCAGATAGACTGCCCCGAACCCTCCAACGCCAAGTTCGTTCTCCTTGTGGAAGCAATTTGTAGTCTGACGAAGTTCTTCGTAAGAGGATATTGGTAAATTTCCCATTTCGAGCTCACTCAAATCTCTAGGAAGAATGCCGTCAAGAGGAGGTTTTCTGTTGTTCAGATAATAAGCCAAGAGCAGCCCTGGTGTAAGATGTTACGCACATGCCAAACAAAATTCACTAGAAAACAAATATATAAAGCACAATTGAAACGCACCACGACAAAAAGGGCCAGAAGGAACCAAGTACAAGTAGGGGAACCAATAAGGAACCTTACCAGTAACCTTCAAAGAATTTCCATAACTGTCAAATTTTCGCTCACCACGGGCCAAAAGAGCGCTTCAACTCCACTAAGTTTTGAGAGCCAACCACTAAGAGAGGCTTCGGGTGCCTTATCACCATGGTCCCAAATGAATCGACAAATTCCACTATGAGAGGAACATTGAGAACCCTAGCACCAATAACAACTACCCATAGTAAGTTTTTTTTAGAGACTGATCATGCACAAGTTGGTAACCTGTGCATACTCCATGATGTTTGCACCACCCTCTCTATCTCCCATAACCTAAAAGAAAAAAAAGAGAAACCAGACATACTACCACACTTTAAAACATATTGTGGCCTTCTCGAAGATTATGAGCCACACTTGCGAGTTGTCCATATCACCTCCCTTGTTCTCACTATCTATCATTCACACAAGTACATTCCACACCAGCCCGCACTTCGTGATTCAAGGTCCTCCACCGCATCGGGGTAATGAATAACTTATTCTAATATATAAAGGAAATCTCTAATAAAATACATGATTTTTTAAAACTATTTATAAAATTTCTTCAAAAATCATGCAATATAATTAAATTTATTTTATTTCATACATTTTTTCAAATAAAAAATATTATTATGATAATCATTATTATTCTATGTAGGAATTTACAGGGTAAGTTCCTCAGACAGAACACCAAAGGACACCGCTCACAAACAGATCACAGATCAATACACCAGTATTTTGACGTGGTTAAAACCCTCAAAGAGGGAAACAGTCCACGGCCTGAGCCAACGCGGCCACTTCAGGCAATTTATTAATAAAAGAATGAAAATTTACATATGCTTCTCTCATAGACGGATTACCCTACAAATGACCCTCCATGATCTTTAAATAGAGATCATGGACCAATCGGGTGTTAAGCCACGGATCAAGTGTCGGTAATACCGAGGAGAGAATGAACCGTCGGATCACTACATATCGTGACCGTCGGATTGTAAGTTACAAAATGTACATAGTAAAGAAACACACTTTACCTAACTCTATATCTAACTCTATACTAGACCAAGTTGTACTTAACTATTTCCTATGTGTCGGAATATCCTAACACACCCCCTTAAGAACAACTTGGGATAGGATTGAAGGATTTACAAATATGACACAATAGGAGAAGGAAGGAGGCACTAGAGCCTATCCCCCCTTAGTGACAACTTCCTGAACTCCAACCATAAATCGAAGTTTAGTGAACTTCGCCTCTGTGAGAGCCTTTGTAAAGATGTCTGCAACTTGATGATCTGTTGAACAATATTGCACTTCAAGAACATGGTCATGAATGAGCTTTCTGATGAAGTGCATGTGCAGTTCAATGTGTTTGCTGCGCTGATGTTGGACTGGATCTTTGCATAGCTGAATGGCACTTTGATTATCACGCCAAAGTGTAGTCGGATGCTGCTGTTGAAAGCCAAATTCTGACAGGATCTGACGGAGCCACAAGGCTTCCTTACTAGCTTCTACGGCACCACGATACTCTGCTTCTGCTGAAGAAAGAGAAATGGCACCTTGTTTCTTGCAAGCCCATGTAATAGGTCCTGAACCAAGAGTGAACACATAACCTGCAGTAGACTTCCGATCATCAGGGTCACCAGCCCAATCAGAATCAGTGAAACCAACCAATAGAGGAGCTGCTTTGGCACTATAATGAATCCCAAACTGAACTGTACCTCGAACATAACGAAGTATTCTTTTAGCTGCTTTCCAATGACTTTCATGTGGCTTTTGCATAAACCGAGCATCAAGGCCAACAACAAAGGAAAGGTCAGGACGAGTATGGGTTAGATACAAAAGTTTTCCTACAAGTTGACGGTATAAGGTAGCATCAACTTCAGGAGAAGTACAAGTGACTGAAAGTTTGACTCCAGACTGAAAGGGAGAAGGGGCTGGCTTACAGTCTTCCATGTGAAAATGGTGTAGAATATCACAGGCATACTTGGACTGAGAAAGGGAAATACCTTCCTTGGATTGCAAGACTTGAAGACCGAGAAAATAATGTAAGTGTCCTAAGTCTGTCATTTCAAACTTCCTTTTAAGGCTAGACTTCACATGGTTTATAAGGTTGGGATCACTACCAGTCAGGATAAGATCATCAACATAAAGAACAAGAATGATAAGAGACTTGCCCACTTTCTTGGTGTAGACAGTATTGTCAGAATGACACCTAGAGAAGCCAGATTCTAAAATAAAGTTATCCATTTTGGCATACCAAGCTCGAGGAGCTTGCTTGAGACCATAAAGGGATTTCTTAAGCCGACATACAAGGCTGGAGTCTGTTTGGTCCATATAGATTTCTTCATGCAAGTCCCCATGCAAGAAGGCGGATTTAACATCCATCTGATGGACTTCCCATTTGAAAGAAGCAGCAACGGAAAGAACAAGGCAGATAGAGTTCATTTTGGCAACAGGGGAGAAGGTTTCAGTGTAGTCAATGCCTTCAACTTGTGAAAAACCCTTAGCAACAAGACGAGCTTTATGTTTATCAACTTTCCCATCTGGTCCATACTTGGTTCTGTAAACCCATTTGCATCTAACAAGTTTTCGTCCCTTTGGTAGAGGAACAAGATCCCATGTATCATTTGCCAATAATGAATGATATTCTTCATTCATAGCTGCTTCCCAATCTAGATGGCCTGAAGCTTCTGCAAAGGTGTCAGGATCATAATTCACTGAAGCTTGAGCCAGTAAAGAAGAGGCTCTCTCGAACTGAGAACGTGTACGTCGCTAATCTGTAGGATCACCGGCAAGATCACCTGCTGCATCCCGAGTAGCACGGACCCATTTTGGAAGCTGAGGAGCTGAAGGAGGATCCTGAGAAGGTGGGGGAGGATTTTCATCCTCGCTTTCATCATCTGAAGAAGAAATATTTTCAAAAGTAGAAGAGATAGGGAGAGGTGGCACATCTGCCGAACTAGGCTCGCAGGGCGATATATTTTCAGCAAACTTTACATCTCTTCTAATGATAACATTTTTGGACTTAAGTGGAATAAGTCTATATCCTTTGACATCTTCAGAATATCCAACAAAAATACATTTTTCACTCTTAGGTTCTAAAGCTTTATGTTTCTCATCTGGAATATGGGCCCATGCTTCACTTCCAAAAACACGAAAGTGACTTACATCTGGTTTGATTAAGCTCCATGCTTCTTCTGGAGTGATATTCTTTAAAACCTTAGTAGGAGTGCGATTTATTATGTAATTTGCACAGTTAATTGCTTCTGCCCAATAATTAAGACTAAGTCCTTTAGATTGAAGCATACAATTAGCCATTTCCTTTAAGGTGCGATTCTTCCTTTCAGCTACACCATTTTGTTGTGGAGTATATGGAACAGTATGTTGCATTTGAATTCCATTCTCAGTGCAAAAGTTGATGAATGTGTTTTTAACATATTCTCCGCCATTATCAGATCTTAGCTTAAGAATTTGATGTCCAGATTGTTTTTCAACAAAGGCCAAGAACATGTTAAATACTTCACTCTTGAGTTTTAAGAAGTATACCCAAGTGCGTCTGGAGAAATCATCAATGAAAGTTAAGAAATACTTGTAGCCAGAGAATGAAGCAACTGGAAGTGGACCACATAAATCACTATGCACGAGCTGTAAAGGGGTTGAGGCGTGCCAAGAGGCACGTTTTTCAAAACTGTCCCGATGATGTTTTCCGAGTACACATCCGGAACAAACACCATCTCTGCAAGATACCATTGGAAGACCTGTCACCATATTTTCTTTACATAGATTCTGAAGAGAGCGATAGTTTAAGTGACCAAATCGCTCATGCCAAAGTTTGCTCACTTCATCATTATGAGCAACAAATACTGAGGGAAGATTTGATGACCCAAAGTTGTGAAACTTATACAACCTTGTAGAATCATCAGCAATGCCAGTAGCTAAAATCTGTCTAGGATCTCTTAGGTCCTTAATTACAACATTGTGAGGTGAAAATTCAACGATTTTACCTTCACCTGAATGGGTTATCTGATATACAGATAGAAGGTTGCAGGATAAGGTTGGAACACATAATACATCATTAAACTGACCATTGTCTAGATGAACAGATCCAGTCCCTACAACACTAAGAGATCTATCATCACCAACATATATATTTTTGGTGTTACAATCATTTAAAGAAGAAAACATGGCTTTGTTTTTGGCCATGTGATAAGAAGCTCCAGAATCAATGAGCCACTCATAAGAATGAGAAGAAGAAGATACATTTAGTGCATAGCCAGACCGAGATGCTTGACAACCACATGCAAAAAGTGCCATTCCTGAAGATGAAGTTGAAGTTGAAGAGTGCTCCAAATGGATGTTATGCTTCTTCATTGCTGCTTCCAAGGCTTCCATCTTCTTAAAGCATTTGGATTCTAAGTGGCCATCTCGATTACAAAAGTTGCAATGTCTATCAGTCTTCTTCCCTTTGTTTTTATTTGTCTTATCATTTTGTTGAAATGATTTTTCATTTTGAGGTGAAATTGCTTAGGACCCTTGTTTGGTTTAGGACCATTCTTTTTAGGATACGACTTCTTAGGATTCTTTGAATTTGGTTGCTGCTGGGCGGCTAACGCTTTCTTAGAAGAGTTTCCAAGATGAAGAAGACCAAGGTGTAAGAGTTTTTCTTGTTCTCTTATTAAAGAATCACAAAAGGAATCAAAGGAAGGGGACTTGTAGGTTTGTCCTTGAGAAATGAAGGCTTCTCTTATAGAATGGAAGGTGGAAACAAACACAGAATAGGCTGGTCCCAACTTAGTAAGAATGGAGTAGATAAGGCTACTATCTTCTTTCTTAACCTTAACACCTTCCAAGAGAAGTCTAAGGGTCTTGAACTTGGACAAAAAATCTTCAATGCAAGAAAAATTATTGGGGTCCAATATAAGCAATTCATTTTCAAGTTGATGGGCTTTAAGTTCATTTTTAATTCCAAAGACTTTAGTAATATGTTTCATTGCTTCATCAAGAGTATCAAGTTCTGCAATATCAAATCTAAGATCTGGAGAAATAGACATCCCTATCAACCCACGTGTCTTGCCTATTTTCCCATTTAGCTGCCTTGTATTCATCTTTCTGTTTGGTCTCTTGGCCTGTGGCTATTCTGTAAAGACCTTTACTTCTAAGTAAATCCACAATGTAGGACCACCATTGGAAGTAGTTGGTGTTGTCAAGAATAACTTGGCATGGAATTTCCATTTAAAAAAAAAAACTGAAGCTATAGATGCTAAAACGAAGTGTTGCAATGGAAAGATCTCGAAAAATTCGGCTATTTAAAAAAAAACGGTTTTGAAAACGGCTTCCGGATGAATAAGTTATGGCTTTTTGAAGAAAATTTGATGAAGTCGCCGACGAAGTGCGAGAATGTGCGGAAATGAAAAATCCGCCCCCACAAAATGGAGACTTGACCCCAAGACCTCTACTCTCATAAATTAGCTTTGCACCAAGTGAGCTATACAAAAATTTTGAGAGAGAGAGAGGGGGGGGGGGGGGGGGGGGGGGGTTGATGCTTTGGGTTGTGTGCTTGCTTTGAGAAAGCTCTTTTTCCCTACAAAACAAAAAACACAAAACCCAACACGGACATACAAAAAAAAAAATGAACCTTGCGGCTCGAAGTTAGCTTTAGCCAGAAACGAAATATTTTCCTCAATGTTTCTAATTTTCCGAGATCACACTAAGGCGCAGCGAAAAAGAGCATACGCATGAGAAAAATCCGTCATTTCTGTTTCTGATTTGCCCAGATCGCATAGAGTCGCAGGGCAAAGAGCATACACAGAAATGAAAGGTATAGATTCGATAATAAAAAAAATCTAAATAAACCAAAAACCGAAATAAACAGAGAGAAAATAACTGTAAACTGCAAATAAACATTGTATACCTCCAGATCTTAAAAATGACACAGCTAGGGCTTCCAGAAACCTTTTCGCGTGAAACGAAAGGGGTTCCTCACTGGAACAGATGCTCCCAACACAACAGAGTAGTCCTCTTAGCCCGAAAGCAATCAGAAATAGTAGATCTAGGAAACGGTAGTCGGATGCAGTTCTACCGGCTTCAGATTTGGATCACCAACGGACCCGGCCCTCAAATAGCTCTCATACCATGTAGGAATTTACAGGGTAAGTTCCTCAGATAGAACACCAAAGAACACCGCTCACAAACAGATCACAGATCAATACACTAGTATTTTGACGTGGTTAAAACCCTCAAAGAGGGAAACAATCCACGGCCTGAGCCAACGCGGCCACTTCAGGCAATTTATTAATAAAAGAATGAAAATTTACATATGCTTCTCTCATAGACGGATTACCCTACAAATGACCCTCCATGATCTTTAAATAGAGATCATGGACCATCGGGTGTTAAGCCACGGATCAAGTGTCGGTAATACCGAGGAGAGAATGAACCGTCGAATCACTACATATCGTGATCGTCGGATTGTAAGTTACAAAATGTACATAGTAAAGAAACACACTTTACCTAACTCTATACCTAACTCTATACTATACCAAGTTGTAACTAACTATTCCTATGTGTTGGAATATCCTAACATCCCCCCTTAAGAACAACTTGGGATAGGATTGAAGGATTTACAAATATGACACAATAGGAGAAGGAAGGAGGCACTAGAGCCTAATCATCCAATCAATGAATAATTTAATTATTATATTATTGATATTATTTTAATTATATATATATAATTTTTGTGGTAGATTTTTTTTTTATAAATTTTAATTTCATAAAATAAAACAACTAATATATTGTTGGAGTAATTAACTCATATTTGTTTTCTTTAGAAATTTGTTAAAGTTATTAGAATTTTTGGGATTCTATTTAAATGTGTGGTTGAGATATTTTCTCAACAAAATAATTGAGTGATGGAGTTATTCAATCTATCTTAAGTCAAGCTTCATGTATAAATATGTGGAATAATGTTATGCATGAACAATGTACTCTTTCTTATTTTCTAAAAGATACTCCATAAAAAAATCAAGTACATTTGAAAGTCACCAAAGTTTTGTTTCTTTAATGATAGATGAGCTCCAAATTAATATACGATGGAAATATGACCTTCGATTTTGAGCTTAAACAAGTCGTACAATACAGTTTGGCTCAACCCCAACCCTACGATCAATTTATTCCTGCCCCCATTAGCAGAATATAGACATAAATTCCTTTTTTACACATCTATGCAACTAACAGTTTATGTGGCCATGACATAGGAAGTTAGTTCATCTATTGTTGAAAATTATGTTTCTTATCACCGCCCAATTACTTTGTTCTGGAAAAATTCTGATGCAAGGTTTGGTTTTCCTCTTAAGTTCAACATAATTTGGCTTGATGATCTGAAAATGGGGCTCTTAGGCTTCTTGTCTACCTTACAGAACCTCTCCCACTTCCAAAGCTTTAAATTTTCCCAAGTCTTAATGATTAACCAATGCAGAAATAAGAAATGTTTGAAAATATGGGTATATGCTTGTATTTGTTTTCAGCTGATTACTTACTTTAAAATCTGTTGTTTGTGCTGATATGGGAAGGTACTTAAAACTGATATACAAATGCATATACAGTAGTTAAAGCAGCAGTAAAAGCAAAAACATAAGACAACAATATAATATGGAGTTCACCCTATTATCTTGGGCTATGTCTCCTTGAGCTCTAATCAACTCGATTAGGCTCTTTGGGATTATGGTTTTAGTTCTTTTACAAGTTCCTACACTTAACTCCAATGTTTTATATAGGAACATTAGGCTCAGAACACCATCTTATCCCTTGGCTCTTGGAGCTCTTCGGCTTTTTAGCTCTAGCTCTTAGCTCTGGCTCTTGCTCTTGCTCTAGCTATGGTCTGACTCTATCTCTGGCTCTATGGCTCGGGCTCTGGTTTTGGATCTCAGCTCTCACTTCTGGCGCTCACTTTGGCTCGAGCTCTGGCTTCTCCAAGCTCTTTCTCTCGGCCATCACATGCCTCCGTGAGGCACTCGACCTCCAAGTGACTCCCTAGACTCTCTGCGCATTCAACGTTTTTTTTGTTGTTTGCTCTTTTCTCTCTTCTACTGTCCCTCCTCTTTCTCTTCGTCTGTTCATCTCCCTTATTTCGGCTATTATAGTCACTGCATCACCTCACAGGGAAGCAGCCACCTATTCAATAACGGATAAGTGTCAGGTTCACTGGAAACACTTGATCGTTTGAAACTACCGTTATTTTCGTTTACTCCAAGAATGCCCATGAAACACGAATCTCTGCCAACTCATCGTCCACGTCGAACTTCGAATCTTTATGCATCGTGGCTTATTTTCTCCCTCGGGTCCGGTCTCCCATCGGGTGCAATCTCCGTCGTTACATCTGAGGCCTCCAGATCCTACGGTTATTGCTCATATCATGCGGATGACTTGCTCGGACGTTAGCCCGCGACGAGAGCGGTTTTCTCTCTCATTCGCCGGGCACGCGTCAATCACTGTATGGCATCACTGGGTCCTCTAACAAGCCTGCTTACTGCCTGAAACGCTTCCGATATTCTGCCAGTTTTGGAGTGCGGGACATGCCTTTCGCTTTATTGCTTTTCCCATGGTTTTCAGGTTTTCCTTGTGACCGTGCACTCGAGGCTTTTCCTTCTCGAGGGATTTTTCCAGCGATGCACAATTAGAACTTTGTGCTAATTGCGCATTAGAAACAGCCTCCATCTTCTGATCTGGGTATCCCATTTGTTAGTGTGTGCCACTGCGCGGTATCCATGGGCCTTGGTCAGCATGATTTGACCAAAGGTCCTTCTTGCTCTGTGCTGGCTACAAATTTTCATTGTTCAGAGGTTATTTCTGATAAGCTTCGACATCCATAAGACTTTAAACTTCGGTATGAGTTTTTACAGAGTTCGGGTAGCTTTAAGAGAGTTTAAGGATCCAAATTCCAATCACGCATTCCCACTAAAAGAGCTTTTGGTCCACCAAAAGACTGATATACTGATCTGAGCAGTAAATGAGAGTAACAACACCCTCTTCTTTCAGCCTCCCTACACTTGCCTATGCATAGTCCCTCTGAACCAAAATCCCTGACCACTTCCCTTCTTGGATGGGGTGGTCGTCTTGGGAAGAATTGTTTCCCTCCTTGACTTCATGCAGAACTTCTACTGTGAAGTCTATAGAAGGTAGTTTGAACTTCTTTGTCTTGATCCTTAATCCAAGGTGGCTCAAACAAATGTGAAGTACATCTGCGCCACAAAACTTTCGTTTGTACCTGTTTGAAAAGCTGCCAACAACAATTGTTAACGACAGGAGGCATACAGACAAAAACTACATGGGCTAACTCCTGCCTCAACAAAGAAATAAATTTCACATCTTGTGAACCCTTCCATGTCTTATATCTGCATACAAATGATTAACTAGATAACAAACCAATAAAACATACCTTTACAACAAATGACTCTTCAAGTCAAGCATGTAGGAAAAAGACCTTTGGGACTCCTTTCCAAAAGATGAAACACTTCATCATTTTGTCCATTTTTCTCTCAAGCCAGCATCACATGCATCTCATGCTCATGCATGCATTCCATCTTTCAACTTTCGCTTAAGTACATTGTACTGCCGAAACTGAAATGAACATACTATTGTAGCAATAAAGTGAGTTTCATACTCAACTCCTTTCCATTTACCATTTTGGTAAGATCCTGCAACTTGCATTTATTCCACAAGAAATGCAAACAGATGAATCAATAGACATGCAGCCTTAATTGGATAAGAACTCTAACCATTTCTTACCAATCCATTTCAAAGGTCCCTCCTTTGTTTGCACATCAGCATCAATATGTGAGTCATCCTGAACCACATCAATCATGGAATCTTTATTTCCATCCCTGCCATTTTCTTTTTCCACCTTCTCCTTTAGCTTTGGTGGAAGCAGTGTTGGATTCAAAATCCAACACCTTTCAGCAAGATGCCCTTGCTTATGGCAGTAAGTGCAACACACGTGCATCCTTTTGACAACATGATTTGCCTTGTCCTATGGACCTTTGGCTGCTTGCTTCCTTTCCTTCAAAATCTTCCTATATGTGGCCATCCTCTTCCAACATCTAGAAACATAATGGTTATCCAAACCACAAAAGGAACATGCAATTCTTTTTCCATGTTTTACAAAATTGAAAGTATTGTGTTTAGAACCAGATTTATACCTACCTCTTTCACCTTTATTGCCTTCATGAGGAGGTGAGACAAATGAAGAAGTAACTCCCTCTGGAACACTATCACTTTATTCAAGGTTGTCAGAGTTTCTACAAACCTCTGGTTCAAGTATGTGCTTTTGAACACCTAAATCATGCGAATGATGTTTCAGGCTATTGCATTCCTCCTGAATACATTCCTCACACTTTCGAGGTAGAGGACCTGCAATGAAACTCCTTTTTGGAACTATTTCAATGGCCTTCATGGAAGCTTTGGAACTCTCTCCATAAGACTATCCATAGCCAAGACCTATATACTTAGGCCTTTCCTCAACCATTATTGGCTCAACAATACCTTGTGCATGTTTTCCCAATCCTTTTCCTTCATAGCCCATCTTGGACATTAGCTTGGAACCTACGCCTCTGGTATGTTTTTCAAAAGAACCAATATAAGCATTCTTAGAAGAATTTGAAGACAAACAACAATGGTTTACCTCTTCTTCAAGTTGATAGTTGGCCAAGGCTTCTTTTGCAACAAAGAGTTGTGACTCCAACTCATGCATCCTTTTTAGGTTCATACTTGCAATATGAAGTTGCCTCTCCATTTCCTGCAATTTGCCGAAAAGCATCTGCTTCTCTTCCTCCATGCAATTCAACTGCTCTCTAAGTATGTTGCTCTTCCTTCCATCGTCATACATTTCTCTCACCATATCTAACATGGTGGATAAGTCTTGCTTCATGTCTCCATCAAAGGAACTTCGGGAGCAAGAAGAATTTGAGAACTCACCTGTAGAAGTTATCATTTTCAAAATGCACAAAAGAACTTCAAACAAGACTGTTAAAGAGCTTACTCAAGCAACCTTTTACAACAACCTCTTATGCTTCAAGGATCACCTTGAGGTCCTTTGGGATAGAGAATGACTTTAGCTCTTCTTCCTTCTTGTCCTTCCTGGATTGAGCTATCAATAGCTTTTCCTTCACCTCTTCAAACTCAAGCAATAGTCAGTCTGCAACCAAGCATAAAATCAATGAGGCAATCAATCCTTGATTGTCAAAACACCTTTCAGACAAGCAATCTTTCCCTATCAATCAAGCATTCTGTTACGACCTTCTTTGAATGTGGGGTTAATCAACCTACTGCTCTGATACCACCTAATCTAAAAATGGGACTCTTAGGCTTCTTGTCTAACTTACAGAACCTCTCCCACTTCCAAAGCTTTAAATTTTCCCAAGTCTTAATGATTAACCAATGCGGAAATAAGAAATGCTTGAAAATATGGGTATATGCTTGTATTTGTTTTTAGCTGATTATTTACTTTAAAATCTGTTGTTTGTGCTGATATGGGAAGGTACTTAAAATTGGTATACAAATGCATATAACAATAGTTAAAGAAGTAGTAAAAACAAACACATAAGACAACAATATAATATGGAGTTCACCCTGATATCTTGGGCTACGTCTCCTTGAGCTCTAATAAACTCGATTAGGCTCTCTGGGATTATGGTTTCAGTTCCTTTACAAGTGCCTACACTTAACTCCAATGTTTTATAGAGGAACATTGGGCTCAGAACACCATCTTATCCCTTGGCTCTTGGATCTCTTTGGCTTTCTAGCTCTGGCTCTAGCTCTTGCTTTGGCTTTGGCTCTGACTCTAGCTCTAGCTCTATGGCTCAGGCTTTGGTTTTGGCTCTCAGCTCTCGCTTCTGGCGCTCACTCTGGCTCTAGCTCTGGCTTCTCCAAGCTCTTTCTTTTAGCCTTCGCATGCCTATATGATTCGCTGGACCTCCAAGCAACTCCAACAACAATATATATGCTGCTGTTAATTGAGCTCTCTTGCTTTTCACTCGACCTCCGAGTGACTCCCCAGATTCTCTGTGCATTCAATGTTTTTTTTGTTGTTCGCTCTTTTCTCTCTTCTACTGTCCCTCCTCTTTCTCTTCGTCTATTCATCTCCCTTCTTTCGACTGTTACAGTCACTACATCACCTCAAAGGGAAGCGACCACTTATTCCGTAATGGATAAGTGTCTGTAGAAATTTTGAATAATTTAACACATATTCAACAAAGATTATCCTGATCATGTACTATTGTGGAATAGATACACAATACATAAGCTCCTCTACATTGATCATCAATATAGCAGCATCAATAACAATAAAACATCAAGATCATTCACACATTAACACAGTATGTAACCTGGGGAAAGCATCTCGCTAAAAACCCCACACTATTTGTATATTAATGAATGAGACCATGTAACATTACAAAGTGCAATGCTTATCACAAGCAATCCAGTACCAGCTCCACCTGTTACACACAATACAGCTAAGATCTGATCTCCAAATCTATTCCATTGCTTGCCTGCCTCCACTGCTCAATACCTACTCAAGAATGAATGAGAATGGTCTACCAAACTCGTATTTCACCTCCAAAGAATCACTCACAAGGTGTAAGACGTGAGAAGAAGCTACAAACTGGGCAAATACATGAGAAAAATCATTGGCATACTAAATCCCTCGATTGTGCAAGATCTGATGCACAACTATAGTCACAATTGATAGCAATCTGATTCTCTAACACTTGTCCCTGCTGAACTGAACATGCACTGACATGCAACTGAGTTAACTGATGTATTCTATAGTTGTATTATGAGTTAATAATTAGTTTAACAACTCATCATTAGTCTATCTGCAGTTAGACTAACTACAACTAGTTTAACCAAGTGAAACTGAACACAACTCCCTCAACTCCACAATCAACTCCACCAAACTCAACTGATTGAGTTCTAACTGAAGTCATGCATGCAACAACTCAACTAACTCATAAGAAAAGTGTACTTCCTTCTGACAGCTGCATGGGCCACATCTGTAGCTTAAACTGAAGTGCTCCAAGAGAATAAGATCAAGTTTATAGTCCAAATATTATTATGAGACAATAATATTTGACTTTTCTATTTTTGACAGCTAGTCTAAAAATAGACTTTGATCACCCACACTTTGGTCACCCACACTTTGGTCACCCACATTGTGATCACTCACACTGTGATCACCCACACTGTGATCATCCACACTGTGATCATCCACACTGTGATAAAAAATAGAACTTGCGCCATAATTTGCCTGCGGGCCCACTTAGTGAAGGCGACTCTTTTCACTAAGCTCCATCATCTTGTTGCAATCTCAACACTCCCTCTCGACAAGATATGGATTATCAGCAACCCCTATCCTGCCTCGGTGGTACTCGAATTTGCTCCTGGTGAGAGCCTTTGTTAGAATATCAGCATCCTGATCCTCCGTTGGAATGTATGAAAGCAACATGATCCTCCGCTGCACACAATCTCTGATATGATGGCACCTGATGTCAATATGCTTAGATCTATCATGAAATACAGGATTAGCCGAGAGTTTAATACAACTCTGGTTATCACAGTAAATCACAGTAGGATCCAAATGAGAACCGAACAAACCAACCAGGATCTTCCTCATCCATATAGCCTCGCATGCAGCCAAACTTGCTGCCATATACTCGGCCTCCGCTGAACTGAGTGCCACGGATCTCTGCTTCCTGCTATACCAAGAAACTGTTGTCGATCCAATACTGAAGACCCCTCCTGATGTGCTCTTTCTGTCCGTTGGGCTCCCTGCCCAATCTGCATCCGTGAAGCCACATAGCTTCACCTCATCCTCCTGTCTGTACCACAAACCATATCCCGATGTGCCTCTCAAGTAGCGCAATACATGCTTGCCCGCCTTCCAGAAGAGCTTGGTAGGCTTAACCATAGCTTGTGAAAGCTGGTTAACTGCATAGCATATATCAGGTCATGTATTGACCAAATACATCAGCGACCCCACCAACTGTCGATAAACAGTGGCATCCACTTCTTCTCTTGAAGTGGTATCCTCCCTTTTCCAACCTCCAGGAAGAGGAGTATCAACAGGCTTGCAACCATGCATGTTGAACTTCTTCAGTATCTCCTGAGCATACTTGCCCTGAGAAACAAACAGTCCACCACTACGCTGCCATATTTCCAATCCTAGGAAATAGTGAAGGAGGCCCAAGTCCTTCATCTCAAACTCTGTAGCAAGATCCTTCTTGCATGACAGTATCAACAGCTCATCACCCGTTAGAATCAAATCATCAACATACAGTACAATGATAAGCAACTTACCCTCCACCACAATCTGGTATAGGTTAGGATCCGCCTCGCTCTTGGAGAATCCAAGTCCTGTGAAATAGTTGTCTATCCACGTGTACCAAGCACGTGGTGCTTGTTTCAACCCATACAGCGCTCTCTTGAGCCTGCACACATGCGACTCACTGCTGAAGACCTCAAAGCCTTCGGGTTGCTCAATGTACACCTCCTCCTCAATGACTCCATTGATGAATGCAGTCTTCACATCCATCTGATGAATGTGCCATCCCATCTGCGCTGAGAGAGCAAGAATCGTCCATATGGAAGAATACCTTGCGACAGGTGCAAAGGTCTCCTCATAATCGATCCCCTCTATCTGTGAAAAGCCTCGGGCAACAAATCTTGCCTTGTACTTCTCCACACTCCAGTCAGCTACCTGCTTGACCTTGTAGACCCATCTCGAACCCACCACTGATTTCGTTTCTGGTCTAGGAACAATCTCCCATGCACTGTTTTTGACAATAGAATCATACTCTTCCACCATGGCGTCTACCCATGCAGGATCCTCCACAGCTTCCTAGAAAGAGGATGGCTCAGTCACAACACACTTGCTCATCAGAGCCATGTATCCAGTGTACCGATCAGGTGACTGTCTCTGCCTGTGTTGGGCTGTAGGTGGTCCTACAACTTTCTCTGCATCTTGAGCCAATCGCTCAGCTTCTGTCAAGCGCTTTCGCCCTCTGATGGTTGGTGCTGCATGAGTGGTCTCTTCCACTCCATGAACCTCGTCCTGTGGCTCATCCACGTCGTAAAGGTCTTCCTTAGGAACTAATAGCTCCTCATCTGCATGCAAGTGTAGCTCCCTCTCAAGCGAACACTTCATGGCTTTCTCCTCCTGAAATTTTATATCCCGTCGCACAACAGTTTTACCACTGTCTGGAAAATACACACGATAGTTGTGGGGTGTATCAGTGTACCCCACAAATATCCCAACCTCTGCGATCGGCTCCAACTTCTTCCTGGCATCCTTCGTCACATGCATGTAAACGTTAGCACCAAAAATCCTCAAATGAGAAAGAGCAGGCTTCTTACCAGAATAAGTCTCCTCAGGTGTACTCATGCCAAGTATCCTATGAGGACAACGGTTCTGCACATAAACTGCTGTATTGCATGCTTTCGCCCACAAGTGAAGGGGTAGGCCCTGATCATGCAACATTGCCTATGCAGCACCCACAATCGTTCTGTTCTTCCGCTTAGCTACCCCGTTCTGCTGTGGGTTATGGGGAGCTATGAGCTCTCTACGAATCCCTTCTGCCTTGCAGAAATCCTTGAACTCGTCCGAGATGTATTCACCACCATTATCGCTCCTAAAAGCCTTCACCTTCTTCCCCGACTCCTTCTCAACCAGTGCTTTGAATTCACAGAACTTTGAATATGTCTCGCTCTTCTTCTACATGAATAAGATCCAGCACTTACGAGAGAAATCATCAACAAAAAACACATAATACCTGTGTTTTGCTGTCGAAGCAACTGATAAAGGTCCACACACGTCTGTGTGAATTCTCTCAAGGATCGTCGTGGCACGACTATCCTTCTCGTGAAAGGTGGCTTTCACAAACTTCCCCAAAGTACACCCCTTGCACTGATCTGACTGCGCAAGTGTGCCTTTAGGAAGCCCTGTAGTGATCTGTTGCAGTATCTTCAAGGCTCCATGGTGAAGGTGACCCAATCTCCTGTGCCACAACTCACCATCATCCCGGCTCACCAATCCTTCTGCCTTGCCCGCCATTGCTGCGCATCCATCTACATGCAACTGATAAAGGTTCCTCACTTGAACCCCTATCTTCCGGGTCTCACCAGTTGTCTTGCTGCGCAGGAAAGCCTTTCCCTCGCTGAAAACAACATCATACCCCTTGTCCTCTAACATCACCACTGAGATGAGATTCTTCGTCAATCCTGGAACATGCATGACTTCCTTCAATATGAAGGGTTTACCAGACTCCCTCTCAAAGGAAATGGTACCGATACCGGTCGCACTGTATCTACCATCATCGCCCATCTCGATGTGCACTCCAAGATCTTTGTCCTCCAGATCAGAGAACAAATCTCTATCTCCCGTCATGTGAAAAGGTGTGCCACTGTCCAAGAACCACACTGATCCCATCACACTTGAAACCAAGCATGCGATCAATGAAAAAGCAAGCTCAAATTGAGAAGCTAGAGCCTCTCCTGCTGAAGATCTAGCAGCCTGATTGTTCTTCTTCTTCTGCAGACAATTTGTGGCATAGTGTCCGTGCTGGTGACAGTGAAAACACTCACCTTAGACATGTCCTACTTCTTGCCTTTCGCACCAGACTGAGAAGCTTTCTTGCTCTTCCCTTTCTTTGCTTTGGCAGCCAAAGCGCAATTCTCTTCATCAGATACCTTTGATGAAGATCCATTCTCACCTTTATTGTTTCTGAGTTTATCCTTGAGCACCAGGTCGCTCTTGCTTTGGAATAACATTTGCAATCCATTGAAAGACATTTCAACAACACTGCTGCAAATTCGATTTTCCACCAGCTCCAAACTCAACCACCTCCGATCTAAAATTCGTGAGAACACAATATTTCTCGTACAGAGATTGACTGTATGGGCATTCACCGGATATCTCACCTTCCAAAGGAAGGCTGAATCCAAAGGCTACCTGGCCCGACTACAGACTCTGCCTGAAGAAATAGAATGTAAACACTTCCTGAATAGTAGATCTGATGATCAATCCTCGCTTGATATCCTGTAAAAATCTCTTCTACAAATCAAGCAGCTCTGATACCATGTAGAAATTTTGAATAATTTAACACATATTCAACATAGATTATCCTGATCATGTGCTATTGCGGAATACATACACAATGCATAAGCTCCTCTACGTTGATCATCAATATAGCAGCATCAATAACAATAAAACATCAAGAGCATTCACACATTAACACGGTATGTAACCCGGGGAAAGCATCTCGCTAAAAACCCCACACTATCTGTATATTAATGATTGAGACCATGTAACATTACAAAGTACAATTCTTATCACAAGCAATCCAGTACCAGCTCCACCTATTACACACAATACAGCTAAGATCTGATCTCCAAATCTATTCCACTGCTTGCCTGCCTCCACTGCTCAATACCTGCTCAAGAATGAATGAGAATGGTCTACCAAACTCGTATTTCACCTCCAAAGAATCACTCAAAAGGTGTAAGACGTGAGCAGAAGCTACAAACTGGGCAAATACATGAGCAAACTCATTGGCATACTCAATCCCTTGATTGTGCAAGATCTGATGCACAACTATAGTCACAACTGATAGCAATCTGATTCTCTAACACCTGTCCCTGCTAAACTGAACATGCACTGACATGCAACTGAGTTAACTGATGTATTCCATAGCTGTATTATGAGTTAATAATTAGTTTAACAACTCATCATTAGTCTATCTGCATTTAGACTAACTACAACTAGTTTAACCAAGTCAAACTGAACACAACTCCATCAACTCCACCAAACTCAACTGATTGAGTTCTAACTGAAGTCATGCATGCAACAACTCAACTGACTCATAAGAAAAGCGTACTTCCTTCTGACAGCTGCATGGGCCACATCTGTAGCTCAAACTGAAGTGCTCCAAGAGAATAAGATCAAGTTTATAGTCCAAATATTATTATGAGACAATAATATTTGACTTTTTTATTTTTGACAGCCAGTCTAAAAATAGACTTTGATCACCCACACTTTGGTCACCCACACTCTGGTCACCCACATTATGATCACTCACACTGTGATCACCCACACTGTGATCATCCACACTGTGATCATCCACACTGTGATAAAAAATAGAACTTGCGCCATAATTTGCCTGCGGGCCCACTTAGTGAAGGCGACTCTTTTCACTAAGCTCCACCATCTTGTTGCAATCTCAAGAAGGTTCACTGGAAACACTCGATCGTTTGAAATGGTTGTTATTTCCGTTTACTCCAAGAATGCCCATGAAACACGAACCTCTGCCAACTCATCGTCCACGTCGGACTTCGAATCTTTATCCGTCGTGGCTTATTTTCTCCCTTGGGTCTGGTCTCCCATCGGGTGCAATCTCCGTCGTTAGATCTGGGGCCTCCAGATCCTACGGTTATCTCTCGTATCACATGGATGACTTGCTTAGACGTTAGCCTGCGATGAGAGCGTTTTTCTCTCTCATTCGCCGGACACGCATCAATCATTATATGGCATCGCTGGGTCCTTTGACAAACCCACTTACCGCCCAAAACGCCTCCGATATTCCGCCGGTTTTGGAGCGCAGGTGCCCCCTTTCGCTTTAGCACTTTTCCCATGGTTTCTAGGTTTTCCTTTTGACCGTGCGCTTGGGGCTTTTCCTTCTCGAGGGGTTTTGCCCAACGATGTGCGATTAGTGCTTTGTGCTAATCGCGCATTAGAAACAGCCTCCGTTTTCTGATCTAGATTTCCCATTTGCCAGTTTGCGCCACTGCGTGGTCTCCATGGGCCTCAGTTAGCGTGCTTTGACCGAAGGTCCTTGTTGCTCCGTGCTGACTGCAAATTATCGTTATTTAGAGGTTAATTCTAATAAGCTTCGACATCCATAAGACTTTAAACTTCTGTATGAGTTTTTACAGAGTTTGAGTAGCTTTAAGAGAGTTTAAGGATCCAAATTAGGATCACTTGAAGACCCAAGTTTCGATTCATTAATCCAAACATTCTGGAAGGACAATAGTCTCATAGTGGAAGGAAACTTCAACACTGAAAACTTCATAAATAGACTCAGCATGCTCAAAGCAGAAGTTAAACGGTGGGAAAGGAAGAAAAGGAAGGATCTGAGAAAGGAGTTGAATATCATAGAAGAAGAGTTGAAGGTCCTTCATAGCCAAGTGAATGTACACTCTCCTCCTTCTACTGTAAGGGAGAAAATACATGTCTTAGAACTTGGGAAAAAGAGAATCCTACAGATAAGAGAAACAACCTAGAGATTGAAAAGTAGAGCCTTGTGGATTAAGGAAGGAGATAAGAATACCAAAATTTTCCATCGATTTGCCAATCACAAAAGAAAACTAAATACAATTTGGCAAATAAAGGATGGTGAGGGAAACATATTTAATAAATATTTGGATATCTCATCTCCGGCGGTATCATATTTTAAGAAAGCATATAACAGAGTGGAAGTGGGGGATGTGGATGCTCAATTATGGGTAGTTGAAGAGTATCTCATAATGTTTAATGATGAGAATAATTTGGAACTGTATAAGGAGGTTAAAGAGGATGAATTATCTCGAGCCATTAAATCAATCAAAGGGGACAAAAACCCAGGCCCAAATGGCTGGATTGCTGAATTTTTTGTTTAATTTTTAGACATCTTCCAGGAACACCTATTCCAGATGGTAGAGGAATCCAGGTCTAAAGGATTAATAAACTCCATGTTAAACTCCACTTATATCGCTCTTATCCCTAAGAATCGGAGGTGGAAATGTTTCCTGATTATTAACCTATTTCTTTGTGTAATCTAACATATAAGATTATATCTAAGATTATTGCAAACAAAATGAAAGATGCTTTATCTAAATTCGTCTATCCTGAATAGTATGGTTTTTTAAACAACAATGTTATCCATGATGCAATTGATGTTGCACAAGAATGTCTACACAGTATTAAAGTTAAAAAAATTAATGCTGCGGTGATGAAGGTTGACTTAAAAAAGGCTTATGACTGTGTATATTGGGGATTCCTAAGAATGGTGCTCCTTAAAGTTGGACTAAATTCAGGAATGATTGAATGGATCATGGGCTGTGTGTCATTAGTCAGATATGCAGTCATAATTAATGGTCTTCCTACAAATTTTTTTGTTGCTAGTAGAGGTCTTAGACATGGATGTGCTTTATCCCCCATCTTGTTCATCTTGGTAATGGACAGACTAAGCTTAAAAATTAGAAAAGCAGTTTCTACTAGAGATTTTGAAGCACTAAAGATTAGCAAACACATTTCAGTCTCACACAGTTTTTTTGTGGATGATATTCTACTAATGGGTATGGTAAAAAGGGAAAAATGGTTATCACTATCCATAATCATAAAGAAGTTTGGGGATGCTACGGGCCTTGTTTAAAATGAACTAAAATCTATTATCCTTTATGGAACATGTGCCGAGGATGATATAATTTTTATTCAGAGCTGTTTTGAAGTGAATGCAGAAAATATAGAAAAGGGTATGAAATATCTAGGCTATCGACTTAAGCTAGGCAGCTACAAAAATGTAAATTGGATGTGGCCGGTGGAGAGACTTTATATGAAGATCAAGGGATGGGAAAATTGATGTTTATCTATGGGAGGCCGGATCATCCTTGCACAGTGAGTACTGACTCAAATCGGGATTTACTCAATCTTCTGAATAGAACAATAGCAAACTACTTATGGTCTGGAGCTAGTATGAACAACAAGTATCATCTAGTGAAGATGGAAAAGATCACTAGACCCAAAATCTTGGGTGGTTGGGTTATTCTTAACTTAAAGTTTTTTGGTTGGGCTCTAATTTTGAAATCACTATGGAGGGGTATCAATAGTTGAAATATTTGGGGAGAATTGTTCCGTTCCAAATATTTAAAGAATAAGGATTTTGCTTTCTGGGCAAGACAAGGAGAAATTAGGAAAAAAGGCGGATCACAAATCTGGAACATCGTTCGAAAGGTCAAGAATATTCTCTTACAAAACTTAAAGTGGGTTTTTGGAACTGGTAACAGTGTTATTATAGGAAAATATTGTATTGTAGGAGCAAGTGAGGAGGCTCGGGGGATAATGGATCTAATTATGCCCCTGAATAGAAGAGGGTTTTTCGTTTTAAATCAGCTAATCTGGGAATGGAAAGGGAATATTCCAATATGGTGTGACTTTTCCCAGTTGAACTTGGCTGATTAGTAAAAACATGATTGGTTACAATTGATAAAAACATTAAAGGAGGCAGGCATAAGTTATGACAGAAAGGGAGATATTTTGACATGGGTGGGAAAGAAGAAGATTTCAGGAAAAGTTAAGGTGGTGGACTATTACCTTAAAATTTGCATGAAAGAATTTCCTAATGGTGAATATTACTGGTTTTTTAGATTTTGGAAAGTAAATATACCAAAAAAAATAGTTACCTTCCTCTGGTTAGTTGGGCAGAACAAAAACCTTACATGGGAAAACCTACAAAAGAAGAACCACCATGGCCCTAGGATATGTTATCTATGCAGGAATAATTATGAAGAGAATGAGCACCTTTTTTTTACATTGTCATAGATCTGTCAACATTTGGAAACATTTCACAAACAAGAGGAAAATTCCATTCACCCAATTTAGTACAATAGAGGAGTGTTTAAAGTGGTAAAGCTCTCAGATAAAAGCAGGAGGATGCTTGCTTTGGTTACTTTTTGGGAAATCAGGAAAGATCAGAACCATATGATTTTTGGTAACAACAGAGGGAGGGGAAACTCAATTGATGAATCCATAGAACAGTGGATAGTTTTAGATCAAAACGAGAATTCCAGTAAAAGTAAAAAGAACAAGACAGAAAAGGGGAGAGTTCTAAATACAAACTACCTTGTGAGGTTCTTTGATGGAGCAGCTCAAGGAGGTAGATGTGGGAGTGGATTTTGTTTAAAATTGATTGAAGAGCAGGAATTCTTGAGTCACTGGTACGGGGGAGAAGGAACAAATATGAAAGCAGAAGTTGTTGCTTTATGGGGTATATTATGGTTTATCACTTTCTTAGATATCCCTCAAGTACAAATTTTTGGGGATTCCAAATGCATAGTAGACCATGTTAATGTAAAGAACAACATTCAGAAAACTTCACTACAAGGGTGGTTGAGTCATATAAAATGTATACGGAGCTGCTTTCAAAATTCATCCATTGGGCACATCAAAAGGGCACATAACAAAACAATGGATGAATTATCGAAAAAGGGACTACAGGACATAGAAGAAGGCATGCACATCATGATAAAAATAGGAGCAGAGGAAACTGAAGTGGAAACTCTAAAAGTGTCAAGATGGACCACTGAAGCAGGATCAAAAAAGCAAAACCTTATAGCATATATGTTTATATTATATTTCTGTCACTTTTTCCTTAACGTTTTGTATAATTTTGCAACTAGTTATGTATAGAAGTCATACAAAACTCAGTCCATAAGGTATGAGATTTTCAGAAATGAGTAGGATCTGACCCACTTTTCAGATTCTCTGTAAAATGCAAAATTGAATGAAGTATCATAATGTTGTATCCATTAGATTACTGCACAAATGAATGAGAGCATATCTATCAAGCTGTGTATATTCCAGTATTATGAGGACAATGTCCTACATAAGAATGTATTGTTTTATTCCATAATAATAAACATACGGTTTTTTATTGCTGGAATAATAATAATAATAATAATTTACTCCTATTTGTTTTGTGGTGGAATGACAAAGATCTGTAAGAATTTTTAGATTTTATTTAAATGTGTGCTTGAGATATTATTTTAGCAGAATAATTGAGTAGTTTAGATATTCAATCTATCTTAAGTAAAGCTTAATGTATAAATATGTAGAATAAGTCAAGCTTAATGTATAAATACGAAGAATAACGTTATGTGTGAACAATGTACTCTTTCCTATTTTCTATAAAATACTCCATAAAAAAATCAGGTGTTCAATCTATCTTAAGTAGAGCTTAATGTATAAATATGTAGAATAAGTGAAGCTTAATGTATAAATACGTAGAATAACGTTATGTGTGAATAATTTACTCTTTCCTATTTTCTAAAAGATACTCCATAAAAGGTCAGGTACATTTAAAAGCCACCAAAGTTTTGTTTCTTTAACGATAGAAGGGCTCCAAATTAATATACGATGGAAATATGACCTTCGGTTTTGAGCTTAAACAACTCGTATAATACAATTTGGCTGAACCGCAACCTTAAGACAGATTTATTCCTACCCCCATTAGGGGAATATAGACGTAAATTCCTTTGCTACACATCTGTGCAACTAACAGTTTATGTGGCAATGAGATTCAAATTTCGACAATATACGTGTGCCAAACAAAAATAATGAAAATGATCATTGTATTCAAGCGATTGTAGACAATATTACATTATGCACGGTCTGATGTGTATATACTCATTGCATCTTTTTAGGAAGCAAGCATACTCAATGCATGTTTTCAGGAAGCGAGCATACTCACTACATGTTCTCAGGAAACAAATCAAACCTCGGGGGTTGTCACTGCGTATTCAACTTTCCCTATAGTTGTCACTGAATCATTGTCATGAAGTATGCCATGGAGTGAGAGGATCGACTTCGCAACAATGCAAAGACTTTGAAATAGCTTTCTCTATAGGTTTTCAGGAAGCAAACATACTCACTGCATGTTCTCAGGAAACAAATCATGGCTTGGGATTGTCACTGCACATTGTTGGAGGTCATTAGCTTTCTTCATGGTTCTCTAGGGATCGATTTCGCAATAGTGCGAATATTGGTTTGCAAAAGACGATCAAATATGGAAAGCTACGATATAAATTCAACTGAAGAAGAATTTACACTAGAAGAGAGAATATGATTTTCAGGCGTATCTGAGGAATTGAAGGGTAACGGAGGATAGAGAACGTCCTCTCCATTTCCTTCCAACATTTGGACAACCCTCGTCATACAAGGATGATCTCTGGAGTTGTACTGAATGCACCACAACCAGGTTTTGCGAGTCTTCTCACCTTCTCCTCATCTGCAACTTCTGTTTCCCCACCTCTCAATCTCATTCCCAACTCACCGCTCTCAATCAGCTTGAAGGCCCACTCGGGGAAGTATAACTGACTGGACTGGTTTACCTAGACATCGATATTCTTTCTGCCGCCAACAATCTCAAGCAACAACATTCCAAAACTATAAACATATGATTTATCATTAACAAGACCCATATCTCTCGACCACACCTCTAGCGCAACATATCCGGGCATCCCTCTCGGAACCGTGATCGAAATATGATCTTCTCCCTTCCCACACAATTTTGCTAGACCAAAATCAGCAACTTTAGGGGTGAAGTCAGCATCGAGCAATATATTTTTAGGTTTGATGTCGAAGTGTATGATGCGTTTTTCGCAATCGTGATGTAAATAAGCAATTCCACGAGCCACACCCAAAGCAATTGAATACAATTGCTCCCACCTTAAAATTTCCCCATTCTCTCTTTTGGAAAATATAAACTTCTCTAGAGATCCATTGACCATGTATTCATAGACCAGTGCGCTTGTATGGCTTTCAAAGCAATATCCCAACAGCCAAACCAAATTGATGTGATGGACTTCATTCATGAATTTTGTTTGGTTATGCCTATTACTATCAAGAAGCTTGACCGCCATTAAAGCGTTGTTCCAAAGCTTTCCCTTATGCACCACCCCTTAACCTCCTTCTACCAACTTTTCCCGCAAAATTGTTCGTGATCTCCTTAAGGTCTAAGAGTGAATAGCTGGTTGGCATTGGCGCTTCATAAGCATAATCCTGTAGGAATTTCTCTACCTTTTTAGTAGAGCTATCAGGAGGCTGTCTTCTCTTCTTGGCATAAGACGTTAAGAACGACGAAACTATTGCTGTCAGCTCAACTCCTCCGAAGACGCAACCTCTAGTGGAATGGAGAGATTGGTATGAATGTGACCTTTCTCCATTATCCCCAGTGAGAATAGTGGAAACAAATACAAGGTCACAGTGGTTTTCAATTGAAAGAAATCATAGTTACCTATTACAATGGCCGGTTTGGTTTTCCTACCTGCAATGCGGCCATGAAAAATACTATGAGTAAAAGCAACGATCTATAGTTTTTGCAAGAAGAATGAATACTTGAAAATATTACGAAACACATTGACATATATCTGTGTTCCAAAGTGATGAATGGATTGAGCATTTAACACAACATTGAAAAGCTCTGGTTGTGAGTTGCCATGGGGACAAGGGAAAAGAAATATTGAACTTGGTTCTGAATTGTTAGAACCACAACTCCTGTGACTATCCAAACCGCAGTTATCAATTTCAAATTCGATTTGACATGGAAAAAAATCGACATTTAAATTTCAATATAGGGAAAATTGATATGAAGTAGATATATTAAATATTAAAACTTTCAAAAGAATTTCCATCACTTTTGCTCCTGGCTAACATGTTATTTCTTTTGTAATTTGAAACATTTGTTTATATTAATGGGATTGATATGTTGTTCTCTTATCTAATGTTGTATAATTCTTTTCAAACAAAATCATGAATACACAAAATTATATCCTTTTTTACAAAGCTGAGAAACCTGAACCTCAAATGAAATTTACCTATTATTCCATGCCAAACCACTAATTCTCCCCATCTTAACAAAGGAAGAGGGAAATAATTTTTTAATAAGGTATTTAATTTGTTGCAAATGAGAAGATGTTTCAATAGTGATGAAATGAAGAGGGCAAGAATTTTTTATTAAAATATTTATATTTTTATAGATTAGAAGGTGTAATTTCGATAGTGATGAAATGAAGAGGGAATTTTTTTTATTAAATTATTTACATTGTTACAGATCAAAAGATGTAATTTCAATAGTGATGGAATAGTGTGTATTAATTGGTGGGATTAAAGCAGTCTATTTAGCGGGTGCACTACGGACTTTGTGAACCCAAACATAGCTTTTGCTAGAAATATATTTTGCGAATTTAATTTTTGTTTTCGCAGAGGGGAGAGGCAGAGAGTTGTGACTTTCGCGAAGCTATTTTATGCGAAACTAGGTTCACGCACCGCGAAGCTGATTTCACGGAGCTACCTTTGCGCACCGCGAGACTATTTTCCAGGGTTGAATATCGCACAACCGCACAACTATTTTAGAGACTTATGAATAATATTTGTTCACGACAAAATGAGGAAGTAGGTTTTGGAGCAATTCAATAAACTTAGTATTGAATTCTAAAACATGAAATATATTTACATGACACTGCCACTCATTCATCAAGTAAAATAAAAATTACAATGATTTAAACTTACGCGCAACACTACATAGTAAAACACAGTAACTGCTGTTTTATGTGCCCACCAAAAATTGCTCCATAATTTTCTCCACAAAGACTTGCACTCTTTTTCTACTTGCTCTTTAACCTCTCCACACCTTCTTACTCTTATACGCTCTTCTTAACATCTTACAAAATGACTTTTACATTCATATATAACTGAACAGGTAATTTTACATTTAGTTCATGACAGTGCGAAATTAATTTTGATGTTGTTGTTGAGTGTGATCAGAGTCGCACTAGTGTTGCTGGAGTGTGGGCAAGGTTGTCGAATTAATGCTTGCCCACATTTCTTTATCTAAGTACATAAGTTCTTTAAATGCCTTTTCTAAGTTTATGAGTGGTTCGCATTTGGATTCCGTCCTTCTATCTTCACACTGAGACGCAACCTACAAAAATGTCTTCAAGTAGCGACGCAACCTGCAAAAAGTACATCTGACAGGTATGGTTGCTGTCTGACTATTTATTGCGGTGGTTGGGATTATTATTTCCAACACTCCCCCTTAATCACAACTGCCACGATTGACAATTCCTAAATAGTTTCTGAGATAAACAAAATGTTCTCATGCCAATGGTTTTGTGAAAATATCAGCAAGTTGTTCCTGTGACCTGCAGTTCTACAACACAATTTCATCATTGTTAATCAAATCTCTAATAAAATGATATTTAGCATCAATATGCTTGGTCCTTTTGTGGAAGACAAAATTCTTTGACAATGCAATTGCTGAGGTGTTGTCGCAGAAAATAGTTGTCGCGCCCTCTTGGTCATGACGAAGATCCCTCAACATCCTTCTCATCCAAACTGCCTGACACGTTGTTGCTGTTGCTGCGACATATTCAGCTTCTGCTGTTGACAATAACACTATTGGTTGCTTCTTGGAGGCCCATGAAATGGCTCCAGAACCCAAATGAAAAACATATCCTGACGTGCTCTTTCTTTCATCGACACTACTTGCCAAATCACTATCAGTGTAACCAACCAGCCTGAAATCACTAGTTGCTGTGTACAAAACGCCATACTATTGGTCCATTGACATACCTCGGGATCATTTTCGCTACTTGCCAATGTGTCTCCTTGGGTGTCTCCATGAAGCTTGACACCAAACTTACTACATACATTATATCTAGCCTAGTGGTGGTCAAATACATTAAGCTGCCTATCATGCTTTTGTAAAATGTCGGATTGACATTGCTACTGCAATATTCTTTGCTCAACTTCAACCCTATGACAGTTGGAGTTGGTACGCACTTGTTGTTCTGCATTTTAAACCTCTCCAAAATTTCTGCCACATACTTTGCTTGAGAGATAAAAATGTCATTTTCTGTTTGCTTCACTTCTATGCCAAAAAAATATCTTAGCAATCCCAAATCAGTCATTTCAAACTCACTCTTCATGACTTGCTTAAAATCGATGATGAGGAAATCATCACTGCCTGTAAATATCAAATCATCTACATATAAGACGACAATGAGAATCTTACCTTCGCTCTCTTTGATGTAGAGAGTAGGCTTACCATCACATTTGTTGAAACCATTGTTCAACAAGTAAGCATCTATCCTATTGTACCACGTGTGTGGTGCTTACTTCAATCCATAAAGAGCTTTCTTCAACCGATATACTTTGTCTTCTTGTCCTTCAATCTCATAACCAGGCGGTTGTGTGACATAAACTTCCTCTTTCAGCACTCGATTCAAGAACGTTCACTTTATGTCCATCTAATACACTATCCATTTATGTTGCGCATCAATCGCCACAACTGCGCGCACTGTCTCCATCCGCGTGACTGGTGCGAACGTCTCTGCCTAATCCCTTCCATGATGTTGCTTGTATCTTTTGACAACTAGCCTTGCTTTGTGTCGTTCAATCTTTCCCTCAATGTTGCTTTTGGTTTTGTAGACCCACTTCACTCCAATGACATGTTTTCCTTTCGAAAGGCTCACTAACTCCCATGTGTCATTCCTTTCTATTGCTTCTATTTCTTCCTCCATTGTCGCAGCCCATTTTTCTTCTTTGACTTCGTCTTCAAAGTGGATTGGGTCATCTACATGACAAAATAATGCAAATAAGGAATTCAAACCTGCGGTACTATTAGCTTCATCCTGCTCATACATTTCATTTAAATTTCTGAATTTTGGCCTTCTTATGCTTGCTGAAGATGGACTTGATATGTCACTTGGTATCGCGCTTCGTGGTGTGCTTGGAGAAGCACTTGCTTGGCTACACGAAACTGTCCTATTGTTTGTTGATGGCGTTGCTTGCTGCCTGCTTTTCTGCACTTGAATAGGAGTAGAGGGAGTCAGAGTTGAGGAATTACTTGTTGTTGTTAATTCCTCTTTGTCCTCATTTGCTATGCATGCTTTGACATTGACTGCCTTTTCTAAACTTCCATCCCATGCTTCCTCTTCTATGAACTGCACATCTCTTATGATTATGACTTTCTTGGTTAATGGATTGTAGAGTTTGTATGCCTTTGATTCATCGTTGTATCCAACAAATATGCATTTCTCCCCCTTGCTGTCCAACTTCTTTCTCAACTCATCCGGGACATGTGCATAAGACACACATCCAAAAACTCTCATGTGAGTGACATTTTGTTTTATTCCACTCCATGCCTCTTTAGGAACAATGTTCTGGACACTTTTGGCTGGACATCTATTCAAGATATATGCTGCACATGCGAAAACTTTAACCCAATAGTCATTTGGCAAATGCTTTGCCTTCAACATACTCCTTTCCATCTCCATAATGGTCCTATTCTTCCTTTCTGCCACACCATTTTGCTGTGGTGTATATCTTGTTGTGAATTTCTTATGAATTCCATGTTCCATGCAAAATCGAAGGAAGTCATTTGAGATGTATTCTCCACCTCTGTCAGTCCTGAGGACTTTGATGAAATGCTCGCTTTCTTTTCAACAAGAGCCTTGTATTGGCGAAAGCAATCAGACACTTCAATTTTATGTATTAGGAGAAAGACCCATGTCTTCCTTGTGTAGTTATCTATGAAGGTCAATACATAGTGACTGCCACCAATTGATGGTGTCTGCATTGGTCCACATAAATCTGAGTGGACAATCTCCAAAGGTTCCTTCGCCCTCATTGACTTTCCTGCTGGAAATGTCTCTCTATGTTGCTTGCCCAAGATACATCCTTCACATATGTTGTCTGGTTTTTCTATGAGTGGTAAACCCTTCACCATGCCTTTCATGCAGCAAATTCAAACCTCCAAAGTTGAGATGTCCAAATCTCAAGTGCCATAACCAGTTTTCATCTTTTACCTCTGCTTGAAAGTTTACTTGTGTGACAGCTTCCCCTTTTCTTCCATCCTCTTTTGAGTTCATTGATAGTTGTGCTTGTGCAGCTTCTTTCAAATCCAATCTTATCCTCAGGGAAAACATTCTATTGTCTATCATCTGAACCTTTGAAATCAACTATCTGGTTGGAGGCCTATCCAAAATTGTTCACACATCATTTTTGAAGAAAACATTGTAGCCTTTCTGCATGAGTTGTCCAACGCTCATGAAATTATGTTTCAGACTGGCGACAAAGTCAACATCAGAGATGTATTTCTTCTCCCCCTTCTTTGTTAGGATATTAACTCTTCTTTTTCCCATGACAGAGACTTTGCTATTAGTCCCTAATGTCACTTCATATTTCACACTTTCATTTAGATCAAAAAACATTTCTATGTTTCATGACATGTGGTTGCTACACCCTGAATCTAGATACCATACATAACTCTGTTTTTCTTTTGCTACATTACAAGCTAGAAACATGCTATCATGGTTATGATTTTCTCTTGTGAAATTTACACTTGGTTTGTTACTAATGTCATATTTCTTCTTTCTACATTCATTTGCATAATGAGCATACTTCTTATAGTAATGACATTGAACTTGAGATTTATCATACCTCTGACCCTGTGCTTGATTTTGGCTTGGGCCTTGACTTGGATTTTGATTGCTGCCTCTTCCATTTGAGCTTGAAAGGATGTTTCTTCCACCTTCGTGTGGGATTCTTCCTCTTCCTCTAGCATATGATCTTCCTATGCCTCGACCTTGACCAAATGATACTTGTGTCTTGAAGGGATGCTCCAATGAGGAGATTGCTGCTCTGTTTAGTCTATGTTCATGAGAAATCAGTGATTCATTAAGCTCATCCATTGAAAACTATGAGAGATCCTTTGTCTCTTCTATGGCTACAATAATGGCCTCAAACCTTGCGGGTAGACTTCTCAAAATTTTCTCAGCTATTCTTCTTTCCTCAAGTGTCTCACCATGAGACCTGACTTGAGTAACCAACCCACTTACATGTGTAAAAAAAGAGTCTATATTATCATACTCTTTCATACAAAGTGTTTCAAAATCTCTCCTCAACATTTGCAGCTTCATTGTCTTGACTTTTTCCATGCCTTGGTATATTGTCTGGAGGATGTGCCATGCTTGGTTGGACTTCGTTGCTACTACAACCCTTGGGAAAATACTTTCATGAACTGCTTGAAAGATATAAAATAGGGCTTTTCAATCCTTCTTCCTATTGTCCCTTAACACATCTCTTTCTTGTTGAGATAAGGCATTGTATGCTGCTGCATCTGTTGGTTCTTGAAAACCATTTTCCACCAAATCCCAAATGTCTTGAGAATAAAATAGAGCCTTCATTGTAATGGCCCAATAATCATAATTTTTTCCATTAAACTGAGGTATTTGAGGATTAGTCAAGCTTGTGCTTGATGTTGCCATTTTTTAGCGTAAAAACAAACTTTCTACCTGCTCGTAAATATGCTAAACACAATCCGCGCTCAAAACAATTTTCACTGTTAGTAAAAACACTTGTTTTTACACTAACACAGTTTAACCCGCTGTGATACCATGCTAGAAATATATTTTGCGAATTTAATTTTCGTTTTCGTGGAGGGGAGAGGCAGAGAGTTGTGACTTTCGTGAAGCTATTTTACGTGAAACTAGGTTCGCACACCGTGAGGCCGATTTCACGGAGCTACCTTCGCGTAGCGTGAGACTATTTTCTAGGGTTGAATATCGCACAACCGCGCAGCTATTTCAGAGACTTATGAATAATATTTTTTCACGAAAAAATGAGGAAGTAGGTTTTGGAGCAATACAATAAACTTAGTATTGAACTCTATTACATGAGACTGCCACTCATTCATCAAGTAAAATAAAAATTACAATGATTTAAACTTACGCACAACACTACACAGTAAAATACACTAACTGTTGTTTTACACGCCTAGCAAAAATTGCTCCACAATTTTCTCCACAGAGACTTGTGCTCTTTTTCTACTTTCTTTCTAACCTCTCTACACCGTCTTACTCTTCTACACTCTTCTTAACGTCTTACAAAATGACTTTTACATTCGTATATAACTCAACAGACAATTTTACATTTAATTCATGACAGAGCGAAATTAATTTTGATGTTGTTGTTGAGTGTGATCAGTGGCGCATGTGTTCCTGGAGTGTGGGCAATATTGTTGAATTAATGCTCGCCCACATTTGTTTATCTAAGTACATAAGTTCTTTAAATGCCTTTTCTAAGTTTCTTAGTTGTTCGCATCTGACTTTGGTTCTTCTATCTTCACGCTGAGACGCAACTTGCGAAAATGTCTGCAAGCAGAGACACAACCTGCAAAAAGTACGTCTGACAGGTATGGCTGATGTCCGACTATTTATTGCAGTGGTTAGAATTATTATTTCCAACAGCGTTATCCCCATCCCTAAGCATCCCAATTTATCAAAACCAAGACATTTTTAATAACAACGGGAAAATAATTCCCGCGAATTATAGTTGAAAATAAATATTTAGTGGAAGGTAAGAAATAGTGACCACAGATGGTGAACTATTCAAGCAAGGCATATGGAATTGGGAAACCTTGTTAACAAAAAGATGTAATACGAAAACATGGAAGGAAAGGCGAGGTATAGTTTCTTAATAAATAATTAGTATATTAATATTTAATATTAGGGTTTATAATATAGTTTTTATAATTACGACTTTTAATATTGGGTTTGATATTATGGTTTGTAATATAGCATATATAAAAATCAACCATGATAAAACATGATGATCCATGGTCAACCATGGTTCAGTGTCGCATTGTGACAAATATTGTCTCAATATGAAAATCAACCATGGTCAACCATGACCAACCATTGTCCAACGTTACATTGACCCAACGGTTGTCTCAATATGAAAATCAATCATGGTCAATCAAAGTCCAATGTAACATTGAGACAAAGATTGTGTCAATACAAAAATCAACTTCGGTCAACCATATTTATTTTAGTGTTTATAATATTTATCTTAGGGTTTATATACCTTGGGTTTATAATATTTATCCCTTGGATTTAATATTATTCCCTTGGGTTTTTAGTATTAACCCATTGAGTTCATTATTCCTTGGGTTTATATTTATATTAGGGTTTATATGTCTTGGGCTTATAATATTAACCCCTTGGGTTTAATATTATTCCTTTGGATTTATAATACCTTGGAGTTTTTTAATTAGTCCCTTGGGTTTACAATATCAATCCTTTGGGTTTAGCAATCTAAGCGATCATATTCCTGGGGTATAATATTATTCATAGGGTTCGTAATATTAATCCTAAGGTTTAATATAAATCCATTGGGTTTATAATCATGGTTAGCCATATGCAACCATGGTCAATTGTCCAATTGTGGCAAACATTGTCTCAATATGAAAATTAACCATGGTAAAACATGGTCAACAATATTTATTTGAGGCTTTATAATATTTATCTTATGGTTTATTTATCTTGGGTTTATAACATTTATCCCTTGGGTTTAATATTATTCCCTTGGCTTTCTAGTGTTAGTCCCTAGTGTTTACTATTCCCTTGGGTTTATTAATCTAAGCATTCATATTCCTAGGGTATAATATTTTCATAGGGTCTATAATATTAATCTTTGGTTGTAATATAAGTCCATTGAGTTTATATTCATGGTCAACCATGGTCCAAGATCACATTGTGACAAAGATATTCTCAATATGAAAATCAACCATGGTCCAATGTCGCATTGTTATGAAGATTGTCTCCTTATGAAAATCAATCATGGTCAACCATGGTCATCGATGGTCCAATGTCACATTGTGACAAAAATTGTCTCAATATGAAAATCACCCATCATCTACCATATGATTGTTTTAGGGTTTATAATATTTATCTGACGGCTTATATACCTTGAGTTTATAGTATTGATTTTTTGGGTTAAATATTATTTCCTATGAGTTATAATCTCTTCAGTTTTTAGTATAAATCATTTGGATTTATTATTTTCCATTAATAATTTTAAGTAGAGTATTATTATTAACTAAATGCATTTATTAAATATAAATATATTAATAAAATGTCATTTTATTCTTAATTATTCTTTTATTATAAAAATGAATTATCTATATTTTGTACTTATATGAATGATTTATATAAATAAATTAGATGAATGAATTTCTTATTAATAACATACTTATTATAAATATAATATTTATAATATAATATTAATTATATTATTTTTTTAATAATTTCTATTATTAATAATAATATTAACATTTATTATTAATATAATTATTAACAATTTTTATTATTAAATAATTATTAATAATGATTATTGAAATATTTTTTTATAAATAATTAAAGTAATAATTATTAAAATATATTTTAAATATTTTTATTTAATATTACTCTTTAAAAAAATTTAATGATAATTTTATTTATATTTATTGAAATATTTGTTATTATTAATATTTTTTATAATAATTATGTTAATAGTATCAATATTCATTACTAAGATAATTATTATTTTTAACAAAAGTTTTTCGGTAGAAATTACATTAGAGAAATTATTGGCCTATGAGTTTGGAACCAATAAGTGTGGTTCATCATCGAGACCAAATGAAGAGGCAGACTATGGAAAGACTTAAATAGAGAGCAATGTAGAGACCATAATTTCAAGTAACGACTATTTTTGGAAAATAATATTTAAATTATGATATTAATTTATTTTTTTAAACAAATGTTAACGACTATATTAAACGACTAGTTTTTCAAAAATAATACTTAAATTCTGATATTAATTTATTAAAAACAAATATTATTAAGTAACATTTATATTAAACCACTAGTTTTTGAAAAATAATATTTAAATTAATTTATTAAAATCAAATATTATTAAAAATTTCAAAAAATCAAAGTCAAACTCCAAACAAGGAAGGAAGTAAAAAATTATAAACAAGAGTAAGACCCTAATCCAGACAAAATCATTAAAAAAAGATAACGAAAATAAAATAAATTGAAACAAAAATAATTAATATAAAATAAATAGAATAAAATAAAAATATACACAAGTCAAAAGATATATATATATATATATATATATATATAGATATATATATATTGAAAGAAAAATAATCAATAAATAAAACAAGGTTAACAGTAAAATACGGGGCTGAGGCCTACGAAACAAATAACAAAAATACTAAAAGGAGTTAAGAACAAATAGGACGATAAAATATTTAAGAAAACCTAAAGAATCAAGAATATAAGCTCTAATGAAGAGAAAGCACATATCTTAAGTGTTTTCTTTAATAATGGTAATAGTAGACACCAATGTACTAAGGCTTTCCTCATTGCTGAAAAAGGTCTTAGTGCTAAGAATGATACAAAGGATCCATTTTCTTGTGTTCATCTTCCTTTTATCCAAGGGACCACTCACAAGATTACGAAGGTCCTAAGGAAGCATAAGGTGGCTTCAACCTTTAGGCCTTTAAATACAATTTGGATCTCCCTTAGATCTGTAAAAGACCTGGTGGACCCCAATAATATGAAGGGTGTTTATGTTATCCCTTGCTCTTGTGGGACTCCCTACATTGGTGAGATTGGTCACTCGATTAATCAAAGAATTCGTGAGCATGCCACTGACATCAAGCATGGATGAACCCACTCCTCTTCTTTGGCAGAGCATGCAGATAAATCTAAGTATCACATCTGCATTGAGGAGGCCCAAGTCGTTGCTAGGGTTAGTCATTTCCATCATCATAAATTGAGGGAGGTCCTAGAAATCAAAAAATGACTGAATAATTTGAATAAAGACAATGGTTAGATTATTAGTAGAAGTTGGGTACCTGTCTTGTCCTCCTAGGTTTTTAGGTTTCTATTTTTCATTTATTTTGTTTGTTTATTTATATGTGTAGGTATTAGTGTCATTTTTTTAGTATTTATTGTTGGTTTATTCTTCATTATAGTTTATATTCTTGATCCTTTGGGTTTTCTTAAGTATTTTATCATCCTATTTGTTCTTAACTCCTTTTAGTATTCTTGTTATTTGTTTAATGGGCTTCAACGTCGTATTTTATTGTTGACCATGTTTTATTTATTGATTATTTTTCTTTGAATTTAATATATATATATATATATATATATATATATATATATATATATATATATATATATATATATATATATATATATATATATATATATATATATATATATATAGATTACCGCAAAGAGATTGTAAATTATTACTGCAGAGATCGTAATAATTTAGGGTGATGTATTTACGATCTCTCTGTGGTAATAATTTAATATCTTTTATAACGAGCCATTTGTTGTGACTAGAAACTCGTGGGTTTTTACCTTTGGATCTACGGTCAATCCAATCCGGGGCAAGTGCGATCTGCAGTCAGGTTTGCTGATATCAGGTGCACACATTCCTTATCTTTTTCTAATACATATTTTCTCATATATTTTCAAGTATGAATATTTCACCACAGCTACCAAAGATTACCAAAGGCAGACCTAGCACAGTTACTCTATAAGGCCTTTATGAGTATATAGAGTCTTTAGAGAAACGTAGAGAAGAAAGAGAAGTCAAGCTACAAAAAGAGTTAGAAGCCATGTTGGAAAATAAATTTTCATATCTTGAAGACCCGATCCAAAAACAAATAGAAAATAAACTAGAACTATCGCAGAATAAAATGGTGGCAATGGAGACTAGGTTGCAGGTTATAGAAAAGCAAAACCAAGATACTAACCAAACATCCCCGCAAGGAGATGTTGATACTCTAGAGAGTTTTAAAATGAAGGACATGAGTAAATAACTAGAAGAAAAAGTTAATAGACACCTCACCCTAAATAATGTTGTAGATAAATTAGATATCAAACCAATTAAAGATGAAATGAAAAATTAATAGAATTAGACCATGAGCATAACAAAAGGGCCTTGAACCTTATAATATTCGGTTTAAAAGAGGAGGTAGATGAGGATACTTTAGCCATAGCCCAGACAGAATTACATAATAGATTACAAATTGAAACGTGTCTCACAGAAGCAAGAAGGTTGGGGAAATTAACTGAGAATAAAGGAAGACTAATCTGAATAAAAGTGAGCTCTATTGATCATAGGTATGACATACTTTGTAAAACCTCAAGTCTAAAAGGAACGAGAATATTTATAAATGAAGATGTCATTCCAGAAGATCATGAAGAATTAAGAAAGGAGGTTCAAAAGGTAAAAGAAGCTAGGAAGGAAGGAAAATGGGAAATAATCAGAAATAGAAAAGCCTTTATTCGAGATAGAAACCAAAAAGATAGTAATAAATAGCAATTCAACATGCTCCAGATTCTTTCATGGAACTGCCGGGGTTTTCCATGGAACAAAGGCCCCAAGCTAAGTTGGATCTCAAATGATGTTGATATTATTTTTCTTGTTGAAACTTGGGAGAATGAAGAATCTAAGGTCCCTAACATAGATGTCTTTACGCTATGGTCTACCTAGAACAAGCGATCCTCCCATAGAGGAATTGGAGGAATAGCTTGTTACATTAAGAAGAACATCTTCCCCCATGCTAGGATTTATAAAAAATGACCCTTACAACCAATATAGTTGGATAGAGATCACTGACATTAATAATAAAAATACCTACATAGCAATATGTTATTTCCCCCCCATCAATTATAACTTCTATAAGAAGAAGAATATAGATAAAAATAGTCCCTACGATGATTTAGAGAATGATATTTCTAGCCTAAGGAATGAAGGTAATATCCTTTTGATAAGTGACTTTAATGCTCGAACTTCAAGCAACCAGGCTATTATTCTAAGTGATCATTCCAACCCTAATCCTCTTTGGTTAGACGTAGACCCTACTCTGGCTAGTAGGTACAAAAGGACCTCTGAAGACCTCGGGGAGAATTTGTTTGGATCGGAGCTAGTCAAGCTCTGTAGTGCTCAGGATCTTATAATTTTCAACGGTATAAAGAAGTGGCCCAATTCTAGCCAGATGACCTGCATCCATGGGTTTGGTAGCAGCGTGGTAGACTATGTTATTTCCGATCTCCCTTTATACAACAAAATAATAAATTTTGACATCTTAAATGACCACGAGCCTGACTCTGATCATAGGCCTTTACTTATAACTCTCAATTTTATCATGCATAGAGATCCCATAGAAAATAATCCTTATAGCCAGAAAAACCTAATATTTGATAGAAATAAAAACGATCTCTTTCTAAATGAATTAAAAACTATTTTGCTTCCTTTATCTAGAATAGACAACATAGAAGACCTCTATCATAATTTTACTACAACCCTCTCATATTATATTAACAAGTTCTCAATTGAAGTTTCAAATAATAAAAGAAAAAGCAAAACCAACCCATGGTATGACAAATATTGTAAAAGTGCGAGGAGAGAAATTAAGGAAATTGTTGATGAATCTCTTAAAATGGGCAAGATAAAAATATAAAAAGCCCTAACTAAAAGTAAAAAGAGACAGTAAATTCGTAAAAGATAAGAGAATCTCTTACACCTCTCTAAGGTAGATCCTAAGAAATTTTGGAGGCAGATTCTGACTAGGAAAACTAAAGATAATAATAAAATTTCTTTACACGATTGGAATTCCTATCTTAAAAGGATTTATGAATCTCCAAATGTCATGGATAACTTTGAAACCCTGTTCACAACAAAATAAGTTTTCTCATTAGAAGACATTGATTTTGGGGTTAAACGCCTGGGAAATGGGAATGCTAAGGACATCTAAGGTTACCAGGCAGAAATCTTAAAAATTGGAGGTCTTGTCCTCATCCCCCACATCCACATGCTTTTCAATCAAGCAGTCAAGCAAGGGTTCCCTAAACCATGGAATGAGAGCCTCATTATCCCTATTTTTAATAGTGCAGATACAAATAACCCCTCTAATAATTGGGACCATTATGATCAGCCCTCTCTTAGCCAAGCTATATAGTATTATTTTGGAAAAGAAGTTGAGCATATGGCTTAAAAGTGAAGGTAAGCGGGCTAAAGGCCAAGCGGGTTATAGAAGGCATCACTCAACAACAGACCACCTCGTTACGCTTAGGATCATTGTGGAGGAATGTCGTAATGATAAATCCAATCTCTTTAGTTGCTTTGTGGACTTTAGAAAGGCTTCCGATACGGTTCCTAGAAACAACCTTTGGAATAGATTAGAAGAGTTAAAGGTTCCTTTCGAGTTGAGAGTTGCTGCTATAAGATTATACGAGAATGTAATTGCCAAGCTAAAAAGCAATGAGGGGTAGTCGAAAGATATTAAATGTAATATTGGAGTTAAACAAGGTTGCCCCCTCTCCCCTACCCTATTTTGCATTTACATGGAAAAGCTTGAAGGTTGTTTAGAGGAAGCAAGTTGTGCTGGCATGATCTTAGCTGGGATAGTCATCATCCTTCTTCTCTATGCTGACGATATTGTTCTTCTCGCAAGGTGCCCATCTGATCTTGATAAGCAACTTGGGCTTCTTAAGGATTTCTGCTCTACCATGGGTATGACTGTTAACACTGACAAAAAAAAAGTTATGATTATCAAATCCAATAAGGACACTTACGCTAATTTTATGTATGACAATAATAACTTGGAGGAAGAGTATTCTTACAAGTACCTAGGAAATGATATTCATCACAAGCTCAACTGGAACTATAGCATTGAGAAAAGGATTAATGGGGGGTGGACAACTTATTTTGGTCTTGAAAATAATTGTAAAACGGAAAACCTCGTAATGTGGGATAAAAAGAAGTTCCTCTTTGAAACTTTAGTTACTGATGTTATCTTATATGGATGTGAGGTCTGGGGTTGTAGCATCTCTAGAGAATCCTAGAGAAAGATTGAGCAAATCCAAAAGCGTTTTATAACGTATAACCTGAAAATTAAAAGCAATACACCCTATCCTATTCTCCTTATAGAAGTATGTCTTTCCCCTATCAAGAGCCTAGCTATGACTAGGATTCTCTTGTACAAGCATAAACTCAATAACATAGGAGATCATAGACTTCCTAAGCTAGCTTTAAATTCCAGCCAAAACAACCTAAGGCTCAAGCGGGGGTAGTATAAAGACACGAAGGCCTAGTTAAACCTTTGGGAGATCAACAAGAATAATGCTTTGCAAAACATTAATAACATTAAAAATATTGTTACTTCTAAGTTCAAAGAAAAAATGTGGTGTGAGAAAGATTTAGCAGCTAAAAGAAAATTAAGTTATTATAAGAAGGTCATCAACCCCACCGTAGAAGATCAAAAATATCTCTCTGTTTTAACTAGCTCAAAGAAGAAAATTAATATAGAGAAGATTAGAATGAACTCTCATGAGCTCCATAGTGAAACAGGGTGTTGGGCAGTTCCTAAAACACAATGGATGGAAAGGATCTGCCATCTCTGTGAGAATAGGAACATCGAGGATGAAAACCACTTCCTCTTAGAGTGCCCCGCGTACAACCACATTAGATCTTAGTTTCATAATCATTGTCGCAATACTAACCTTCCTAACATTTTACGATGTCAAAATTATAGTGAGCTCGGGAGGCTTCTCTCCAAGCTTTTTGAGCATAGGAATAAAATCTTAAATCAAACTAAATAATTTGTTTCCTTAGGTCCGATAGAACAAAGTTTGGTCTCAATGGACATTAACCACCACCATCATCATCATCATCACACACACATACACACACACACACACACACACACACACACACACACACACATATATATGATTTTTATTTTTTTTATATTTTTTGTGACTTGTGTATATATATATATATATATATTTTTTTTTTTTACATTAATTATTTTTATTTTAGTTTATTTTATTACTATAGATTTTTTTTCACTGATCTTGTCTCCTTTTTATGAATTTTGATTTCCTTCTTTGTTTGGAGTTTGACTTTGATTTTTTTATCATTGTTACATGAAATTATGGTCTCTACATAGCTCTCTATTTAAGCCTTTGCTATGGTCTACCTCTTCTCTTTTATGTGATTTCTAACAAAAAAAACTTCTTCATTCATTTTGGGTCACCGAAATCAGAAATTATTATTTATTTTATTAATTTTAATAATATTAATATTTATTACTAAGATAACTATTATTCATATTATTAAATTTTAATAATATTATTATTGATTCTTAATATTTAATAATATTCATATTAATTTTTAATATGATATAGGTTTATAGGATTTTTTTTCTAAGACATTTTTTCTAGTTAATTTTAATCAAAATTCAACAAAGATTTTCAAAAACTTGAATTTAAATTGTTTAATCTGCATAATTAGAATTTCCCTTTAATGTTCAATCTATTTATATATTCAAAAATATATTTTAAATAATAAAAAATCTTGATCCCAGACTTTAGTAAATTCCAGTGATAAAAATTATCTCTATAAATTAGACTACAAAAATATTCAAAAATATTTATTAATATGATTAAGCTAATTATATAGAACTTAAATAACTCATGCAATACTATTTGGCTCAACCCAACCTTGGCCGAATTTATTCCCTCCGTCATGTGGTAAATATAGACGTAAATTCCTCTGCTATACATCTATGCAGTAACGGTTTATGTGGGCTGTATGACACTCAAATCCCAAGAATAGGCGTGCCAAGCTTTTGAATACGCGTGCCGAGTTTTTGACGAAGAAGCAACGACCACCAACAAAATAAAAACCATAAAAAGGATTATTCGATATCAAGCCATTGTACATAATGTTATCTTATTACTCTGAAATATTTTGAAAATTTCTTGGATATGTTTTCATGCATGTAAGTGAAGTGAATTGTTTTTTGTTTGGGAAATTTGATGATATAATTGAAGTGAGTTGTTTAATTTTTATTTATTTATTTTTATAATATTTTAAAATTTATAATTCAAATTCATAAACATGCATATTTGAAATAAGTTTACTTTTAAGTGTAATTGAATTGATTTTCATAACAATCTGATAATTCAATTAATTTTAATTAAAATATAAGTAAATCAACTGAAGTGCAGCATTGAAGGTAGAGCTTAAATCCACTAAAGAGTTTTAGTTCATCCACTACTTTACAATTATTCCAAGGATAGTTGATCTATATGAGATTTCAATATTGAAATAGCTTGCCGCAGAGGCTTTCAGCCAAGCGAGCATACTCACTGCATGTTCTGGAAAACAAATAATGGCTCGGGGACTGTCATTGGATTTAGTCATGTTCTTCAGATTCCTCTATAGTTGTCACTGAATCATTCTCACGAAGTATGGCACGGAGTCCCGCATTCCATTCGCAACAATGCAAAGACTATGCATAAGACGGTCAAAGATGGATAGCTAGGATATAAATTCAACTGAAAGAGAATTTACCCTGGAAGAGAGAAAGAGGATTTTCAGGCGTAGCCGAGGCATTGAAAGGTAACGGAGGATTGAGAACATCTTCTCCATTTCCTTCTAACATTTGGACAACCCTCGTCATACAAGGACGATATCTGTTGTTGTACTGAATGCACCACAATTCAACTTTTTCAAGTTTCCTCGCCTTCTCCTCATCTGCAGCTTCTATTTCCCCACCTCTCAATCTCATCCGCAGCTCGCCGCTCTCAATCAGCTTGAAGGCCCACTCAGGGAAGTATAATTGACTGGAACGGTTTACCTGGACATCAATATTCTCTATGCCCCAAACAATCTATAGCAACAACATTTTGAAACTATAAACATCTGATTTACGAGTAACAGGGCCCATATCTCTCGACCACACCTCTGGCGCAACATATCCCGGCGTCCCTCTCGACACCGTGATCGAAATATGGTCGTCGCCCTTGCCACAAAGTTTTGCGAGACCAAAATCAACAACTTTAGGGGTGAAGTCGGCAGTCAGCAATATATTTTGAGGTTTGATGTCGAAGTGTATGATGCGTTTTTCACAATCTTGGCGTAAATATGCAATTCCACGACCCACACCCAAAGCAATTGAATGCAATTGCTGCCACCTTAAAATTTTCCCATTCTCTCTTCTCGCAAATATAAACTTCTCTAGAGATCCATTGACCATGTATTCATAGACCAGTGCGCTTGTACAACTTTCGAAGCAATATCCCAACATTCGAACCAAATTGATGTGATGGACCCGTCCAATTGTGGTGACTTCATTCATGAATTGGGTTTGGCGTTGCCTATGGCTATCAAGAAGCTTAACAGCCATTAAAGCGCTGTTCCAAAGCTTTCCCTTGTACACCACCCCATAACCTCCTTCTCCCAACTTTTCCGCAAAATTGTTCGTGATCTTCTTAAGGTCTAAGAGTGAATATATGGTTGGCATTAGCGCTTCATAAGCGTAATCCTGTAGGAATTTCTCAACCTTTCTAGTAGAGCTATCAGGAGGATGGCTTCTCTTCTTGGTATAAGACGTTAAGAACAGCGATACTACCGCTATCAGCCCAACTCCACCAAAGATGCAACCTGGAGTAGAATGGAGAGATTGGTATGAATTTGACCCCATGAGAATAGTGGAAATTAACAAGATACAACTTAAGAGTGATTTTCAATTTGAAGAAATCATAGTTTTAAGAGTGGACATTAAGCACAGCTAATCCAATGAAGCAACCTGCGGTGGAATGAAGATATTGATCTATCAATGCGATTATCGGCAAATTCCCAAGAGAATAACAGAAACCAATTCTTGATAGCGATAAAGCGGAGAAACAAAAGAGGAAGAAATAATAAATTTACCTATTATTTTAATGGCTTTGTTTCGAGGACCATTACTGGAAGGATTCATATCTGCTTTGTTTCGAGGACCATAACTAGAAGGATTCATATCTGCATCTAATAATATTGCTTCCAGTTCAGATGTACATCTATTGATATTAATGTTGAAATTTTTAAAATGAGGGGAATAAAGATGAGCCCTATAAGACCTTAAATTCATAACACTTTAACTAAACTAGCGGTTCTAAGTGGTTTTGCGGAAATTCAAGATAAAGCATACCATGGTGGGGGCATTTGTCTGTACTGGGTCCATCGTTGCAATAACAAACAAACGGAGTAGCCGCAGTTGAAACCGAAGTGCTGTAACCGCATATTCCATGACCCCCCTCACATGACGTACAACTTTCATATTGGAGTCGAACTGCAACTGGTTGTATTAGTCCCGCATAAACTGGTACTTGTTATATAAAACACGCCGAATTCTCCTTCTCATATGAGTAATAGACACTACTACTAGCATCACATTTCGGGAGAGGTGTTGGGAATTTTCTGGTAATTCCAAAACAAAATTAGCTGAATAGAGAATAATACTCTGTTTTGCCACAGGATCTTAACACGGGGAAGCATAAAATTTTCTTTCTGAAGAACAGAGTTTCACAGACACACAAAAAAAAAACTTTGTATTCATTAACAAAAATCCACTGTTACAGAAGAGACCTTTCTCTCACAGAGGGATTACACGAAAGACTGCTTTAGATGCAGTTCCAAAACAAAAATAAACTTCACTGTCTCTTCTGAAAAATACTCTATCTCTGCCTTCAAATTGACACACTGCTGTGTAAAATAAAAAAAATTACATTCACGCTCTGCTGCGCTACATTACATTGCATACATTTTTTCTTCTATGGAAAGAAAATGGCGGCCAAAAATGATGCAAGCCACACACAGGGCTTATGGAATTCTTCCTCTTTTTTTTTACATCACACATACACACTACTGTGTGTATTTCATTTCATATTGTTGGGTATTTTTGATGGAAAAAAATACCAAAAACCAAGATTCAAACACACAGAGGCAATGCTCTATTTTACTTTACTCCAGGGTCTTTTGTGCACAGAGAAGCTTAAAAAAAATTTCACTGAGGAACAGAGTATTTCACCATCATAAAAACATTTCTATTAAAAAAAACTGATACAAACTTCATCCTCTTTTACTGAGAGGGATTTACCACTGTAAAATCCTTTTTATATTCACTGCTGTGAAAAACAACTTACTGATGTAATAAAATTTACATATGCATTCAAAGATGCACTCCACCATTTTCTTTATACACTGCTGTGTAAAACCACACATGGTTTTTCTTACACCTGTGTTTTACAAAAATGCCACTCAACACATTACAACCCTGTTCTTGTCTTTTTACACACTGCTGTGTGTTTTTCCTTTTACTGCACCATCATCATTTTACGCTGCTGTGAATACATCTCTATATTTCATCTCGTGTGCCATACACATAATAATAAGTCAACACACAAACATGAACATATTACATATGATTTTTGTATTTTTTAATACATGCCGTAAAAACAACATAGACATCTATTAAAACGTGCCCATACCTATGTTTAAATGCACCATACCTTGACATAAAAAAAAACATACGTGCTCTACATAAGAAACTTCAATTTTCTACCTACCACTATGACGTTTCATTAATTTAAAACGCATGGTCAACCAAAACTTAGATTTACTCCACGCAATGAAATTAATATTTGTCGTATGCAGGTTTGGAGCAGCTTCAGACAATCAACGGATGAAAAAGGTGGAGCAGATCCGACGGTGGATAACGATATCGGAAGGCACTTTGTTGCAGAGCTTTACCACCAGAGAAAATTACGTTGGCTTACGTCAGGGGTGAACCATGCGTCAGCTCCAAAATTTCTCGGGTTCAAACATACGGAAAATCCCTTTGACAGAAAGCGATCCGAGAACTCTCCGGCGGGTTTGTTGACCGGTTTCTGGCAATGTTTCCAGCTGTGTTGAAATTACATTTTCAACACTCCCCTTTAATTTCAACAGCTGGGCATTCGGTCATACCAAGACACTTTCTCAAAAATTCAAAGCTCTTCTGATCAAGTGGTTTTGTCAAGATGTCTGCAACCTGTTCTTGAGTCCTGCAATGTTCTAGGACAATTTCTCCATTGTTCACCAATTCTCTGATGTAGTGAAACCTTGTATCAATGTGTTTAGTTCTCTTATGAAACACTGAATTCTTTGACAATGCAATAGCTGAGCTATTGTCACAAAAAATCATTGTCGCTTTTGCCTCCTCTTGGCCTAAGCTTCTCAACATTCTTCTCATCCACACTGCTTGACATGCTGCTGCTGTAGCTGCCACATATTCAGCCTCTGCTGTAGGCAATGCTACAATGGACTGCTTCTTAGAAGCCCATGAAATGGCTCCTGAACCCATGTTAAAAACATAACCGGAAGTGCTCTTCCGATCATCTACACTTCCAGCCCAATCACTGTCAGTGTATCCAACCAAATCTGAATGTTCTGAGGCATTATATAAAATTCCAAACATTTTGGTACCTTTGACATACCTTAAAATTCTTTTTGCTGCCTGCCAATGTGCCTCCTTTGGCCTTTCCATAAATCTGGAAATTAAACTAACAGCATACATTAAATCAGGCCTAGTTGCTGTTAAATACATAAGGCTGCCCACAATGCTTTTGTACAGGCTAGGATCAAAATCCTTGCTGCTGTCCTCTCTGCTGAGTTTTAATCCCATCATTGTGGGAGTGATTGCTGCCTTGCATTCTTGCATGTTAAATCTGCTCAATACTTGATTTACATATCTTGCTTGAGATATAAAAATTCCTTTTTCATTTTGATCTACTTCTATGCCTAAGAAGTATCTCAACAAACCCATGTCAGTCATTTCAAATTCATCCTTCATGACTGATTTAAAATTCTCAATAAGATAAATATCATTTCCAGTGAAAATAACATCATCAACATATAGGACAACAATTAAAATTTTACCATCCTTTTCCTTGATGTAGACTGTGGGTTCTCCTTCACATTTGTCAAATTCATTATCCAATAGATATGAATCTATCCTGCTGTACCATGCTCTTGGCGCTTGCTTCAGCCCATAAAGAGCTTTCTTCAATTTGCACACTTTGTGCTCTTCACCTTTCTTCTCATAGCCGAGAGGCTGTTCAATGTACACCTCTTCTTTTAACACTCCATTTAGGAATGCTGACTTCACATCCATTTGGTAGACTTTCCATTTGTTTTGTGCTGCTATAGACAGCACTGCTCTCACTGTTTCCATTCTTGCAACCGGTGCGAAAGTCTCCTCATAATCTCTCCCATACTGTTGCTTGTACCCTTTGACAACCAGCCTTGCCTTGTGCCTTTCTATCTTGCCTTCAGCATTACTCTTGGTCTTATAGACCCATTTCACTCCAATGACTTCTTTGCCTTTTGGTAGCTCAACCAAATCCCATGTTTTGTTTCTCTCTATGGCATTCATCTCCTCATCCATAGCTTCTATCCATTTCCTATCTTTAATTGCATCTTCGAAATGAATAGGATCATCAACATGACAATACAAGGAAAACAAAGAATTCATTCCTTCATCATAAATGTCACTTAGATTTCTAAATTTCTTACCTCTTTCACTTGGTGTGCAAGTGCTTGAAGATGCACTTGAATTTCCTCCTTGGGGTGTGCATGGAGAAGCACTCTCATTGATCCTCAATGGTGTCCCTTGCTGTCCTTGTGTTGGCGCTGCTGTTTGGGGATGCATTTCAGCCACCTCCTCTTCATCTTCATCATGAGACAAACAGTTCTTGACATTCACTGTTTTCTCTATGCTTCCATCCCAAGCTTCTTCCTCAATAAATTGAACATCCCTGCTTACAAAGAACTTCTTGGTAGATGGGATGTACAGCCTGTAGGCTTTGGATTCATCACTGTATCCAATGAAGATGCATTTCTCCCCTTTGCTGTCCAACTTCCTCCTTAGCTGATCTGGAATGTGTGCATAGGCCACACATCCAAAAACTCTCATGTGGGTGACTCCTTGCTTTCTCCCACTCCATGCCTCTTCTGGCACTTTGTTCATGACTGCTTTTGTAGGACACCTGTTCAATATATAAACTGCACAATGTACAGCTTCAGCCCAATACTCATTTGGCAAATGCTTTGCCTTCAACATGCTCCTTGCCATCTCCATGATGGTTCTGTTTTTCCTTTCAGCAACTCCATTTTGCTGTGGAGTGTACCGAGTTGTGAACTGTTTATGTATTCCATTTTCTCTACAAAACTTTAGGAATTCATTTGAGATATACTCACCTCCTCTATCAGTTCTCAATACTTTTATGTGCAGCCCACTTTGGTTCTCCACAAGTGCTTTGAAATTTTGGAATTTCTCAAAGACTTCACTTTTGTTCTTGAGGAAATATATCCAAGTCTTTCTTGTAAAATCATCAATGAATGTCAAGAAATATAGGCTGCCAGCTAATGATGGAGCTTGCATTGGTCCACACAAATCTGAGTGGATAATCTCTAAGGGTGTCTTTGCCCTTATGCTTTTCCCTGATGGAAAACTTTCTTTATGTTGTTTGCCCAATATACAACCTTCACAAAGGTTGTCCGGCTTCTCTATCAATGGTAATCCCTTTACCATTCCTTTTCTGCTCAATAAGTTTAGACCTCCAAAATTTAGATGCCCGAATCTCAAGTGCCATAACCAGTTCTCATCCTTTGGCACGCTTTGGAAGGCCTCTTGGGTGACTGCTGCCATTTCCATTTTTTTCTTCATGTCTGCCCTGATCCGGAGAGGGAACATCCTGTTCCTTGTCATCTTCACTTCAGCAATGCATCTTTTGCTGGGTGGTATATCCATGATGGTGCATACATCATTTTTAAAGAAAACATTGTACCCCTTATGGACAAGCTGTCCAATACTCAAGAGATTACATCTCATTCCGGGGACATAGTATACATCTGCTATGGTTTTCCTTTCTCCTTGCTTTGAAAATATTTTTACTTCTCCTTTTCCCATAACAGACACTTTACTATCAGTTCCTAGTGTGACTTCTGATTTCACATTTTTATCTAGGGCAGAAAAGAAGGCTATGTTTCCAGTCATATGGTTGCTGCAACCTGAGTCTAAAAACCATATGTCCTCACTATGTGTTTCAGCCATGTTACAAGCTAACAGGACATTTTCTTGACTGCTGTTTTCTCTTGTAACATTTGCATTTTGTCTGCTGTTCTTATCATGCTGTTTCTTTCTACAATCACTAGCATAATGTCCATACTTTTTGCAATAATAGCATTGAACATTAGATTTATCATACCTTTGTCCTTGAGCCTGATACTGATCTCTTTGTTGGCTGCTGCCTTGACCTTGGTTCTGATTTGGATTGCTGCCTCTTCCTTGTGCATTTGATGGGCTGTTCCTTCCACCTCTGTAATGGCTTCTGCCTCTTCCTCTTTTGTTTCCTCTTCCTTGACCTCTTCCTCTTCCAAAGGACATCTGGGTCTTGAAGGCTTGCTCAAGAGATGAGTTTTCATTCCTACTCAACCTCTACTCATGTGTTATCAGTGATGCATGTAGCTCATCAACTGAATAGTTTGAGAGATCCTTTGTCTCTTCAATGGTGGTGACTATGGCATCAAACCTTGAGGGTAAGACCCTCAATATTTTCTCCACAATCCTTCTATCTTCAATGGTTTCTCCATGAGTTCTCATTTGTGTGATTACACCAATCACATGAGTGAAGAATGAGTCAATGTTATCTGACTCCTTCATGTTCAAGTTCTCAAAATCCTTTCTCAGCAATTGTAGTTTTGTTGTCTTCACTCTCTCCATGCCTTGATAGGCTGTCTTAAGGGTTTCCCATGATTCATTTGCTGTCTTAGCTGCTGCTAACCTTGGAAATATACTCCAGTCTACTGCTAGATACAACAACACACAGGCTTTTGAATCCTTCTTCCTATTGCTCTTCAACAGATCCTTCTCTCCCTGAGTTAATGCATTGAACTCAGTTTCATCTGCTGGTTCTTCAAAACCATCTTCAACTATTTCCCATAAGTCTTGGGAAGCAAGCAAGGCTTTCATAGTTATTGACCAGTAGTCATAGTTCTTCCCATTAAACTGTGGGAGCTGGGTATTAAACATACCCATACCAGTGCTTGTGCTAGCCATTCCTTGACTGTGTATTTAAAACTGACTGTCTCTTCAATAACAAACAAGATAGCTATGAGGAATACCTGAAACCTTCGTTGTCTGAGTCTTCTGTCTCCCTGAGAAGTTTTTCTGCAGCAAAAACCTTCTCCCTTCAGCTTCTTTAACTTCTTTAAAGAGCCTGGACCAGCTCTGATACCACTGTTGGGTATTTTTGATGGAAAAAATACCAAAAACCAAGATTCAAACACACAGAGGCAATGCTCTGTTTTACTTTACTCCAGGGTCTTTTGTGCACAGAGAAGCTTAAAAAAAAATTCACTGAGGAACAGAGTATTTCACCATCATAAAAACATTTCTATTAAAAAAAACTGATACAAACTTCATCCTCTTTTACTGAGAGGGATTTACCACTGTAAAATCCTTTTTATATTCACTGCTGTGAAAAACAACTTACTGCTGTAATAAAATTTACATATGCATTCAAAGATGCGCTCCACCATTTTCTTTATACACTGCTGTGTAAAACCACACATGGTTTTTCTTACACCTCTGTTTTACAAAAATGCCACTCAACACATTACAACCCTGTTCTTGTCTTTTTACACATTGCTGTGTGTTTTTCCTTTTACTGCACCATCATCATTTTACGCTGCTGTGAATACATCTCTATATTTCATCCCGTGTGCCATACACATAATAATAAGTCAACACACAAACATGAACATATTACATATGATTTTTGTATTTTTTAATACATGCCGTAAAAACAACATAGACATCTATTAAAACGTGCCCATACCTATGTTTAAATGCACCATACCTTGACATAAAAAAAAACATACGTGCTCTACATAAGAAACTTCAATTTTCTACCTACCACTATGACGTTTCATTAATTTAAAACGCATGGTCAACCAAAACTTAGATTTACTCCATGCAATGAAATTAATATTTGCCGTATGCAGGTTTGGAGCAGCTTCGGACAATCAATGGATGAAAAAGGTGGAGCAGATCTGACGGTGGATAACGATATCGGAAGGCACTTTGTTGCAGAGCTTTACCACCCGAGAAAATTATGTTGGCTTATGTCAGGGGTGAACCACGCGTCAGCTCCAAAATTTCTCGGGTTCAAACATACGGAAAATCCCTTTGACGGAAAGCGATCCGAGAACTCTTCGGCGGGTTTGTTGACCGGTTTCTGGCAATGTTTCCAGCTGCGTTGAAATTACATTTTCAACACATATGCCCAACAAAAAAAACTTGCATACGCACTACTGCGTATTTCCACATTCAACAACAAAGAAAAATTACATTTGCACTACTGTGCATTCCCTTTTGTTTTTCACCAACGAACAAGAAAAACTCACGCTGCTACGTTCTTTGCATTTCATTTCAGTCTCTGCACTACTGTGCATAAAAGTTTTTCCCTTTCTTGCTATCGCGCTGCTGCGCCTCTCTTACATTTCCAACAAAACATTCCCCTCACGTTGTTGCGCGTTCGCACTGCTGTGCTTCTCCTTACATTTTTCAATAGACAACAAAAAAAACATAACAGGGCAATACAAATTTTACTTGCCATACTCCTGTGTAATAAAACTTCACCTACACTTACTGACCCCAGTACATTTCAATTAATTTCTTTAATTATTTCAGCATGGCGGTCAACAAGAATTCACTTCATGCAATGTCATATGTTGCAGGCCTGTACACAGCTTTGTTTCAATCAACGGATATCAACCAACCTTTCAATCGGACGACTGACGCTCGATCAAACCACACGACCTTTACGCTCTGGGAAAAAAATTGTTTTCAAAACTGCTTGAGGACAAGCATCAAATGGCGTACTGTATCACTACCCCTCCAAAGAATACCACTGTTCGTGAAAAAGCAGTGCAATGGAAGGTCTGGCAGTTTCTTGGAAACAGTACGGAGCAGGGGAAATTAACATTTCAACACTCCCCTTTAATTTCAACTGTTGGGTTATCAGTCATACCCAGACATTTCATCAAAAATTCAAAACTTTTCTGCCTATTCGTATCAGCTTTCCTTTCATCACTTTTACTGCTGTGCCCACGCACTCCAATCAATCCTGAGCCACAAAACTGTGCCTGGTTACTGTTCTGGAGAATAAGAGTATTGTCTTTGCAGTTGGCTGTATCCATTGGGGCATGATATACACTTGTGCTTTCTGGGAAAATCAGTGGGTCATTTGATCTCAGTTACTTAGATGTTCCTTCAGATGCCATAGCAGCTGCAAAAATATTCTGATCATCATGTAATATCCTCTTTCTCTCTTCCTCAAACAAGATTTCCAATATTTGCATCTCCAAGCTATCCTGCAACCTTTTCTTCTCTGCTCTTATGGTAGATTTAATTCCATATCTCTCCCCTATAAGAAGATCTTCATCAAAGAATGACTGTTAATATAGTTCAGCAAGGATTTCATAACGACCCGTTCACTAATAGCTTCAACGATAATGATAAAAAAATTACAGGCTCCCCCTAACTATATGCATCGTCTCCTTTTGGCAGAGTCTTCTCAAAAAAAGCTTAGATTGGCTGGAGAGCTCAAAGGACTTTCGGACTGTATTTCCTTCCTTCTCCATACTTGTGTAACTTTCTTCTTTTGCATGGTTCTAGCTTGCTAAGAGCCCATGTTAAGTTACAATCACATGCCATATGACCAATGTTATGACACTTGAAGCATTCTACATTGTTCATGAATAAGATTTCATGATTTCTTTTTGTAAAATTGATTCTTGGAGGTTGTCGAAGACTATACCATCTATCTCTATGAGATGATTTACAGTCTTTTGTCATATGACCAAAGTTTGAACAAGAATAACAGTAACCAAAAAATGAACTTTGGTACCTGGGAGATGGAGGTTTCCTTGATGTACTTCTAAACCCTTTCTGCATTGAGATCCTTTGATGATAAGCATTGCCTCTTGCCTCTTTGACATCATCTACATTTCTTTTTGGAGCTGGTTTTCTACTTGGAGCAAGATTTCTTCTTGGAATAGGATTTCTTCTATTGTAGCCTTGATTTTCTCCTTGCCTTTACTAGAACTAGGAGCATCACAATTTCTTTCTAGCTTCTTCACATCTATTTTGCTTAAAGCATTTTCATTCTTGTTTGAGGGTTCACCTCCATACCCGAGTCCTGATTTATCAGATGGATATCTGTGATAGCTGAGCATGTCATCCAAGGCTTGAGAGCTCTTCATGATTTTGTTCATCCCTTCAACCTTTTTCTGAGGAGGACAATCTCTTCTTCCAATCTTTGACACTCATTATCCTTCTTTGCAAGTTGTTCCTCAGTTTCTTCCTTGCTACGAGTAACTTCAGCTGCTACTATTTTAAGGGAGATGATATCTGACTTCATTTTGAAGATTTCTTCATTCTTTGCTTGACTGCTCTCCATTTTCTTCTCAGCTTCTTGTGCCTATTTCCTGGCTTCTTGTAATTGAGACTTAAGGGAGGAGACCTCTACCTTATACTGACCAATCTCTTCTTCAAGTTTGTTCACGCTCTTGTGCCTTTGTTCAAGTTGACTTGACAAGGTATTTTCTTGCTTCTTTTCTTTATTCAATTGATTTGTCATGGATATGACTTCTTCATAATGCTTCCTTTTGCTTTGATGAAATTCCTTCTTAAGTTTGGCAAGCTCTTCATCCCTTTCTTGTACTTGAAGCTTAATGAAGTCAACTTTCTTCCTTGTTTGATCTTGGTTACCAACTGGAGCTATCTTCTTAAGTGCCTCATTTTCCTTTTTCAAATTGTTAATATCTTCCATGGCAGTCATAAGTTAAGCAAGGAGTTCTCCTACAAAGTCCTTTTCATTCTTTTCATCTTCTAGGTCTGCTTCAGCCTTGATGTCATCATTCTCATTTTCAGCTTCTATGATTGGTTTAGGATCTCCCTTTTGATTGATGATCATGGTCAGTTCTCCTTTTGGGTGAAGGTCATGAAGTTCGTCCCATATATCCTTTGTTGATGAATGTTTTCCTAGATTCTTCTTTACAGAATGAGGTAGCCCATTCAAGATTGAATTTGCTGCTTTTGCACTGTACTCCTTGGATTCTCTATCCATCCTGCTATCATCAATCACTGATTCCCAAATTTCAATCCCTTGAGACTATAAGAAAGTCCTCATTTTTACTTCCCATATATAAAAGTTCCCTTTGAGCCTTGGAGCCTCATCAAATTGATTGACTTCTATTTTAGTAGTAGAGGGAGACACATCCTTAGGAGGATTGGAGACTTTCTTCCTTGACCTCGCCATTTGTGTTCTTGCACTCTTAACTGTGCTTCAAGATACTTGACTGTGTATCTAAAATAACTGACTGTGAGGACAGTAACACAAAAAACTAACTTGAGAAATACCTTGGATTTCTTTTTTGACTGAGTCTTCACTCTGCTGGAGAAGCTGCTGCAGCAAGAAATCCTTCCTTCAGCTTCTTTGACACCTTCAAAGAGCCTGGACAAGCTCTGATACCACTGTTGGGAATTTTCTAGTAATTCCAAAACAAAATTAACTGAACAGAGAATAATACTCTGTTTTGCCACAGGATCTTAACATAGGGAAGCATAAAATTTTCTTTCTGAAGAACAGAGTTTCACAGACACACAAAAAACAACTTTGTATTCATTAACAAAAATCCACTGTTACAGAAGAGACCTTCCTCTCACAGAGGGATTACACAAAAGACTGCTTCAGATGCAGTTCCAAAACAAAAATAAACTTCACTGTCTCTTCTGAAAAATACTCTGTCTCTGTCTTCAAATTGACACACTGTTGTGTAAAATAAAAAAAATTACATTCGCGCTCTGCTGCACTACATTACATTGCATACATTTTTCTTCTTCTGCAGAAAGAAAATGGCGGCCCAAAATGATGCGAGCCACACACAGGGCTTATGGAATTCTTCCCCCTTTTTTTTACATCACACATACACACTGCTGTGTGTATTTCATTTCATATGCCAACAAAAAAAACTTGCATACGCGCTGCTGCGTATTTCCACATTCAACAACAAAGAAAAATTACATTTGCGCTACTGCGCATTCCCTTTTGTTTTTCACCAACGAACAACAAAAACTCACACTGCTGCATTCTTTGCATTTCATTTCAGTCTCTGCACTGCTGTGCATAAAAGTTTTTCCCTTTCTTGCTATCGCGCTGCTGCGCCTCTCTTACATTTCTCCATGGACAACAAAACATTCCCCTCACGCTGATGCGTGTTCGCACTGCTGTGCTTCTCCTTACATTTTTGAATAGACAACAAAAAAAAAACATAAGAGGGCAATACAATTTTACTTGCCATACTCTCGTGTAATAAAACTTCACCTACACTTACTGGCCCTAGTACATTTCAATTAATTTCTTTAATTATTTCAGCATGGCGGTCAACAGGAATTCACTTCATGCAATGTCATATGCTGCAGGCCTGTACGCAGCTTTGTTTCAATCAATGGACATCAACCAACCTTTCAATCGGACGAAGGATGCTCGATCAAACCACACGACCTTTACGCTCCGGGAAAAATGTTGTTTTCAAAACTGCTTGAGGACACACGTCAAATGGCGTACTATATCGCTGCCCCTCTAGAGAATACCATTGTTCGTGAAAAAGCGGTGCGATGGAAGGTCTGACGGTTTCTTGGAAACACTACGCAGCAGGGGAAATTAACATTTCAACAAGAGGTAATTGATCCTGTTCCTTCCATTTGTACATGTATAGGGTAAGGTTCTCTATAGCCTTAAATGTGAAGACCGCGCCTGCAAATTCTAAAGATTGTATCCGACTATTTTTGCTATCATTCAAGAATTGACAACTCTGACCTCTGGTAATAACTAATGTAGTAGGGAGAAGCGCTGTTAGTAATGTGCAATTCTGACCACGAATTGGGATAACAAAACTAGAGTTCTGCACACAGTTGATCTAGAAGCTAGGTGGCCGCATCCACGGCTTCCTACACTGAACGGATAGTGTATATGCGCAGTCCCACATTTACTATTATTTTGACAATACTAATATTGCGTGTCCAAGCTTAAGGAGCAAGGGAATAGAGAGGCACAACCGAGAGTAGCGATAAGGAAGAAGAGGTATTGAGGCAGGGAATGAAGAAGGCGTTGAGATGAACAGATGATTCCATGAGCAAAAAATGAGATGATAGCCATCGAATATGTGTTCGGAAGACAAAAATGATCACGAACTGCAACAGAGTGAGCTAGGTATTCTTAAATGCTAGTTATTCTTAAATAAATTCAAGAACGTCTCTTAAATTGAACGAATCAACTTTAGACTTTAAATTAGTTTTTAGCAAAACATCAAATAATTTAATTTAGTTCCATCGCTTCTTGTGTCCCTTCCCCATCTGAGTATATGTATCTCGGGGGCTTGTCAGATACATATGCCGTAAGAGATGCCATCACACTGGGGACGGAAGACAATTGTTATGGGAGTTGTTTTTAGTGTGATTTTTGGGATTTTTTGTGCCCAAATTTTGTGGAAAAATTTGTGATGAAATTTTGATTTGTGTTATTTAAACTATTTTGATTGTATATATGGATTCAGCATCATGGAAAACTCCAAAGACAGTTTGATTGCGCAGGATTACCCAGCGAATTCGCGATTTCAATAAATTCCTACCCTATTTTAGAGAAATTAAAGCAAAAAAACCTATCGTAAAAGCTTTCAAAAAAATATCACCAAAAACAACTCCATTGTTATTGATAATACTTTTGAGAAATTAACATCACGGCGAAGTCTTTGAGCTTGACAGCAGCAATTTCCGTGAATGTAACGACTTGGTCATCATGGAAGTCACGACTCACGAGTGAATAAAATAGATATGGTAGGCTGACACTAACCAATACACCCTTCAATTCATAGATATGAAGGTATTTTCGGGCCTCCGGTGTTCTCGTCCACACACGTGGATAAGACTATTCGAAGTATAAATATTGGTAGACCTTGCTAATACAATGTATATGACTATTGGGAACGTAGAAATATTCAAAATATCAGAAGTCTAATTTAAGCCGTAAGAAGCACGTTTCCTGAAGCATGTTGAAAAGTTGTTGCACACCACATGGATGTGGAGATTATAAGCTGTTTGTACTGAAAAACAAAGTAAATAAACCAAAGACTAAACAACGAAAACCATGCAGATTAGAAAAACGAAAAAAATGCAGATTAGAAAAGGAAGATTTTGGTAAAACTAAGAGAAAAGGCTTCCTTATTCAAGTGTATAGATGAAACTTTTAGAAAAATGAGATGGTAGATTATTTATGTAAATTTAAAAGTGGATTAATTTAGATGTATAAGTATAATTACATTAAAAGTATTAATGTAGTTTATATGAGTTGAAAGTTTAATTTGTATTCACCATTGATAAATATATCATTTATATCTACTAAAAACATTATTGAAATAAAAATATTATTATTATCATTATAATTAAATAATTATAATTATTATAATTATTTATTATTATTTAATTTGAAATTATCTAATATAAATATGAACCTTAAGAATATGAACTTTAGATTAATAAACTCTAGGAATTGATATTATAAACCTAAGAGAATAATAAACCCAATGGATTAATAATAAAACCCCAAGGGATTATAAACCCAAAGGAATAATATTTAACCAAGGGATTATTACTAAAAAACTATAAGGTTTATATTCACTTGGGTTTATAGTATTAATCTTTTGGGTTTATAATATCAATCGCTTGGGTATATTAATCTAAGTGTTCATATTGCTAGGTTATAATATTATTCATAGGTTTATAATATTAATCACTTAGGTTCAATATAAATCATGGTCAACCAAGGGTTTATATACTTTAAATTTATCATACTATTCCCTTGGGTTTAATAATATTAGTCTCTTTGGTCCACTTGGGATAGCTCAATTGGCAATGGATATGGAAATGGAGTCTCACCGAACCAGACGTCTTGGGTTCAAATCTTGTGTTATCCCCCCGATGAGGGTAAGAAGTTGGACATGAAGAATATGTAGTCCTACCAAGCTTACAAACAAAATAAAAAAATAATATTAGTCCCTTTGGTTTATAATACCTTGGGGTTTTAGTATTAACCCTTGGGTTTATAATATCAATCCCTTCGGTTTACTAATGTAAGGGTTCATATTCCTAGGGTTTAATACTAAAACCCCAAGAGATTATGAACCAAAGGCAATAATATTAACCCAATGGATAATAAACCCAAGGGATTAATACCAAAATCCCAAGGAATTATTAATGCAAAAAAATAATATTGAACCTAATATTAAACCCTAGGGATTAATATTATAAACCCAAGGTATATAAACCCTAAGAAAAATATTATAAACCCTAAAATAAACATGGTTGACCATGGTTGACAATGGTTGATTTTCATTTTGAGACAATCCTTGTCACAATGCAATGTTGGACCATGGTTGACCATGATCAACCATCTTTATTCAAGGGTTTATAATATTTATCTTATGGTTTATATACCTTGGGTTTATAATATTAATTCCTTTGGGTTTATAATCCCTTAGGTTTAATACTAAAATCCAAGGAATTATAAACCCTAGGGATTAATATTAATTACAAACCCTATAAATAATATTATACCCTGGGAATATTATACCATTGACTTTTTAATATAAAACCCAAGGGATTATAAACCCAATGGAATAAAATTAAACCCACAGAATTAATATTATAAACCCAAGGTATATAAGCCCTAAGATATTAAATACCCTCGAATAAACATGGTTGGCCATGGTCAACCATCATCCAACATTGTGACAACGATTGTATCAAAATGAAAATTAACCATTTTCAACCATGGTCAACCATGTTTATAAATCCAATGTATATAAACCCTTGGTTGACCATGATTTATATTGAAACTAAGGGATTAATATTATAAACCTATGAATAATATTATACCCTAGGAATATGAACCCTTAGATTAATATACCCAAGGGATTGATATTATAAACCCAAGGGATTAATATTATAAACCCAAGGGAATATAAATCCTAGGGTTTTTAGTAATAATCCCTTAGGCTTATTATCCCTTGGGTTTATAATCCCTTAGGGTTTTATTATTGACCCCTTGCATTTATTATTAACCCATTGGGTTTATAATATCAATCTGTTGGGTTGATAATACAAATGTTATAAACCCGAGGTATATAAACCTAATATAAATATTATAAACACTAATATAAACATGGTTGAGCATGGTTAATTTCCATATTGACCATCATTGATTTTCATATCGAGACAATCTTTGTTACAACACGATGTTGGACCATGGTTGACCACAGTTGATTTCCATATTAAGACAATCTTTGTCACAATGTGACATTCCACCATGGTTAACCATGGTTGGCTATGGTTGACCATGGTTGGCCTTGATTAATATTAAAAACCAAAGGGAATAATAAACCCAAGGGATTGATATTATAAACCCAAGGGATTAATACTAAAACCCCAAGGGATTATAAGCCCAACGAAATAATATTAAACCCAAGGGACAAAAATTATAAACCCAATGTATATAAACCCTAAGATAAATATTATAAACACTAAAATAAGCATGCTTGAACATGGTTTATTTTCATATTAAGACAATCCTTATCACAATGCGACATTGGACCATGGTTGACGATGGTTTATTTACATATCAAGACAATCTTTGTCACAATGTGACATTGGACCACGATTGATTTTCATATCAAGACCATCTTTGTCACAATGCGACGTTCAACCATGATTGACTATGGTTGACCATGGTTGATTTTCATATCGAGACAATATCTGTCACAATGCGACGTTCGACCATGGTTGACCATGATTGTCCATGATTTTCATACGGAAACAATTTTTGTCTCAATGCGACATCTGCCCATGGTTGACCATGGTTGACCATGGCTGGCTATGATTGATCATGATTAAGCATGGTTAATATTATAAACCCAAGGGGTTAATGCTAAAAGCCAAAGGGATTACGAATCAAAGGAATAATATTAAACCCAAAGGACAAATATTAAAAACCCAAGGCATATAAACCCTAAAATAAATATTATGAACACATGTGTTGACCATGGTTGATTTTCATATTGAGACAATTCTTATCAGAATGTGACATTAGATCATGGTTCACCATGATTGATTTACATATCGAGGCAATCTTTGTCACAATGTGATGTTGGACAATGGTTAACCAAGGTTGATTTTAATATCGAGATAATATCTATCACAATGCGACATTAGATGATGGAAACCCTAGTATATTTTCATATCGAGAAAATTTTTGTCACAATGCGACATTTGAGAACGTGATTGATTTACATATTGAGACAATCTTTATCACAGTGCAACGTTGACCATGGTTAACCATGATTGATTTTCATATCGAGACAATCTTTGTCACAATGCGACATTTGACCATGGTTGGCCATGTTTCATTCTATAAAACATGGTTGACCATGATTGCCCATGATTGTCCATCATTTTCACATGGAGACAATCTTTGTCATAATGTGATATTCAACCATGGTTGGCCATGACTCGCTATGATTGACCATGATTGATATTATAAACCCAAGGAATTAATATTATAAACCTAAGGGATTAATATTATAAACTCAATGAATTAATACTAAAACACCAAGGGATTATGACCCCAAGGGGATAATATTAAACCCAATGAATGAATATTATAAACCCAAGGTAGATAAACCCTAAGATAAATATTATAAGCATATAGTTGACCATGGTTTATTTTCATATTGAGAAAATTATTATCATAGTGACATTAAACCACGGTTGATTTACATATCGAGATAATCTTTGTCACAATGTGACATTAAACCATGGTTGATTTTCATATCGAGACAGTCTTTGTCATAATGTGATGTTAGACCATGGTTGAACATGGTTGATTTTCATATCGAGACAATCTTTTCAAAATGCGACGTTAGACCATGGTTTACCATGGTTGATTTTCATATCGAGACAACCCTTGTTGCAATGTGATGTTTGACCATGGTTGAACATGATTGTCCATGATTTTCATATGGAGACAATTTTTATCACAATGCGGGATTTGACCATGGTTGACCATACGTGGCTATGATTGACCATGATTAACCATGATTGATATTATAAATCCAAATGAATAATAAACCCAAGGGATCAATATTATAAATGCTAAAATAAACATGGTTGACCATGATTGTCCATGATTTTCATATGGAAACAATTTTTGTCACAATGTGACATTCGAGACCATGGTTGATTTACATATGAAGACAATATTTGTGACAATGCGACGTTGTGACAATGCGACGTTCGACCATGGTTGACCATGGATGGCCATGATTGATTTTCATGTCGAAAGAATATTTGTTACAATGAGACATTCAATCATGTTTGACCAAGATTGACCATGGTTCATTCTATAAAACATGGTTGACCATGATCAACCATGGCTGACCATTCCTCACCATGGTTGACCATGCTTTTCATATTGAGACAATCTTTGTCACAATGTGATGTTGGCCCGTGGTTGGCCCTAATTAACCATGGTTGACCAAAATTGATTTTATAAAACATGGTTGACCTTGCTAGAATAATATTAAACCAAAGGGACTAATACTATAAAGCCATGGTATATAAACCCTAAGATAAATATTATAAACACTAAAATAAACGTGGTATACCATGCTTGATCTTTATATTGAGACAATCCTTATCACAATGTGATGTCGGACCATGGTTGACCAGCGTGAGCATGAGTAATTTTCAAATAAGGAGAATCTTTGTCACAATGCGACATTGGACCATGGATGGCCATGGTTGATCCTCATATTGAGACAATATTTGGAGCACAATGGCATTGAAACGTGGTTGACCATGATTGAATTTACAAAGCATGGTAGACAATGGTTGACCATGATTGAATTTATAAAATATGGTAAACAATAGTTGACCATGATTGACCATGCTTGACTATAATTTACCATAGTTGACTATAATTAACCATGGTCAATCTCTCATTATTAATTTCCTTTCTGTCTTTGATTTCTTATTCCAATGAATCAATCTTATATGAGCATTCTTTGTTTGTATTTAATTTAATTTTTACCCTATTAATTTCCCTTATCCCTTTCTCCCCTTGCATTTTTTCCTCATTTATATTTTGTTATATCATTTTATATTTTCTTTTCTTTTTAATTATTTTTCATATTATACACATTTCTTTACTCCTTTATCCTTTTTAACTCTTTTAATAATCTTTTTTATTCTCATTACTTTGATTTAATTAATTTTTAATATCTTATTTTATTATTTTTAACCATTTAATTGAATTCTTTTTTATTAAAAAACCATTAGTATTAGATTGTCATCATTCTTTCTTATCTGTAATGATAAATCCCGTTTCATAATTAAATTTCCATAACTTAAATCCAACCTTGAGCCCTAACGCCTTTAATCATGATATATTTTTTCAAATTGAATTTTTTTTTTTTTATAATACAAATAGAATTTAATTTAACAATATTAGTAATAAATAATATTCAAATTGAGGTTTTTAGAATTTTTTTTTTCATATAGTTTTATAATTTAAATTGATTTTATTTATATAAAAAAATTAACTTAATTAAAAAATAATATTAATTATTAATTAAAATTCTTTTTAATTCTTAGTCAAGCTTAATTATTTATTTCACCTTTTTAGTCAAACTAGCTGTTATTTTCTAACGGCTAGTTAGCTTAATTATTTATTTTAGTTTTTTAGTCAAACTAGTTGTTCTCTTCATCTATTTATTTCATGTGATATCCCCCGGACCATGTAAATATTTTATTTAATTCAATTTGAACAAACTATTTATTTTCTTAATTTAAAAAAATAGGAAGTTAAATTTTTTTTGAATGAAGTCAACAATTAAGTAAATATTATTTTTACTTAATAATGAGTTAGTGAAACAGTGACATGTTCCTAACTAAGTTCTTGGAACTAATTTCTTGAGGATTTATTCAAGAGATCAAGAGGATAGAGGTATCTGAGATCAAGGAAAAGAAAAGAAAAAGTTACTAAGGAACATGTTGTGTTGAAATGTCAAGCAAACGTATAAGGCCATGTTTGGTTTGGACCAGAGGGCGGTGAGATTGTAAGTCTCAGGAAAAATAGAGAGTTCCTGTGATTAGGAACAACTTAGGGGGACACTACTGAAGTAGTCTCAAGGTTGGGAGGCAAATATTCAGAGACTTTCAAGTCTGGTTGCAAGGTTGAAATAGGGAAATTTCAAGCTAGACAAGGGTTCAGATAAGCAATATTATCTGTTGCTTATTAGAATAGATTCTGTTATGTTTATGATGAAAATACAATGATCATTCTAATTGATTTAGGATGAGATAGCTTAATTAATGATGGTAAACTGCTACGTTAAATTTATTATGATAGTATGTGTATAGATAAATTCATGCAAAGGGAAGATACGCTAATATTAGTAAATCTCATGGTTTTCATAGAAACCGAACAAGTTATGCTATAAAGTTAAACATAGATATGAATCTAAACATAATTATTAACCAAAGAACAAAACTTCATTTCATAGTTGGAATTTTCTCAACAGAATATACCAACATGTTAAGATGAGATTACTAAACTCTCTGTTGGGAAAACAACAAAGAGATTTTTCACTATAAAGAAATCTATTTTGATAGGTACTCCTTAAAATATACAATTGAGCAAACCTTTCAGAAACTCAGAGGAAAAGAGGATATCCGAGCCACAGACATGCCCTAAACCATAAATCATACTAAGAGCCCAGAAGGATAGAAATGAGGGTCCATTTTGAAATATTTAGGAATTAGTTAAATAAGTAAGGAAAAGTTTACAACAAGAACTTCAAATCGAGAGAAAAAACGAAGAGCTCGACTAAGATTCCCCAATATACATATAAGACATGAAATATAATCTCTGAGTTCTCTTAAAAACATTAAATTACATTGCAAAATAGAAACCGAGGTCTTATTGTTTCTAAACTTCAAACCCTTACTGTTGGAGACGACATAGTATATATATAAATCCTCTAAACAGTTAAATACACAATAATGTGGAACCACTCGACCATTGAACATAAGCGGAAAGATAACAAAAACACACAGAAATGATGTAGGGATAAATTCCATAAGAAAAGCAAATAACAGTGATGAATATTGCATTACAAAAATTGCTTAAAGACATAAAGAGGAGTATATATATTCATTCAACAATCTCATAACTAAAATTATAACCATTCTAGCTAGGGTTCGAATCACTTCACCATTGGCCTTAAGTATAAATCTACAAATAACTAAACCCGGTCAACAAGCTTTATAACCTTCAAGGATGTTCATGGCCGAACGACTTCATAAACTTAAACTAAATTCAAATTACAGAGGGTATTCAATATTGCAGTCACCACAAAAATAAGTGCCAAGCTCCCTACGGAGTCATAACCTTAACTATTAGAATCAAGCCAGAAACCTTGCATACCCAGAATGTAAATAAACCGGTTTTCAAGTCAACGAGGGAGCCAAACAATGGTCTTGACCAGCATCTTGTCCATCGCGTTGTCTCTGCAAAACCCTCCACCCCGACTGGGTGGGGAAAAAACATTAATAAGCTTCTCTAGCAATTTATATCGACAGAGAACGAAACAAAAAACAAAAACTCAATTAAATTACTTGGTTAACTTGAAAGAGCGAATCATCTATTGATAAATTCACACCATGTTTTCCAGCAGACCCCAATGGCTGAATAGTGAAACCCGGAAATTCAAGTATTCCTAGCAACGAACATGGGTAGTAAGAAGTCTCAGAGGTCAGTAAACATCTTGCAGGGGGTTCTCAAACCTTGAATACAAACCATCCCAAAAGATTACAGAAACATTAACCGAAAAGGAAAAATGAATGGCGAGCATACCCATTTGGAGGTTAGAAACCCCAAAAACCCTCTCCTCTGTTTGATCCAGTGGGGAAACTAATGTTGTTGATCCGGAGTGGATACCAAAGTTATAATGAACAAGGTACTGCAGTAATGATTCCAGCAAAGCACCACCTCCACCTAGGTCGATCAACGGTTAGCCAAAGTTAATGCAAGATGGAGAACCATGAGGTAAGAATTAATTGTAGGACAAAACTCGTACCTCCATCAACGACGATGTTAACATATAGTGTCAGGTTCATTTAATTAGAAAAATCGCGAAACAAACAAGTGGACTTAGTAAGTTGAGCCACCACGAGAGTCAAATAGGTGTCCTCATCTCAACTTCATAATCTCTGTGTAAATATTTAGATTAAAGCTAGAGAGGTAACATTAATGTAATTCTGGATAATAGATCTTATTCATAATAAAGTTCGATATGCATTAATTTATGTGTAAAAGATTTCCTTGGAATGTTAATGCTCATGAGATAAATAGGAATTCTAAGGTTGTCTTGGGGCATAAGATACTTTTTTGTTATATATATGTAAATTGACTAATAGATGTGTGACATATGGTATCAGAGTGCTCAGGTTGCTAAACTGAGGCCTTTGGAATAACGAAATAACAACTTTGGTGATATACACTTAGGAAGCAGGTAGCAGTCAGCATGAGGAGAGCTGGGAACCCTCCACACCAGACAGTGATGGGAACAGGACCAACATCATTTCAAGAAGGTAATCCTAAAGTATGGGTACAGTTAGGAGATGAGCCATGAAATACTAATACAACTATCCTGGAAACTGTACAAGAACTAAAAGATGAGATTGCCCGGCTACGGACAGATAATGAATGATTGATGCAGGAGGAAGAGAAAATTATGAAAGGTCTATCAGATTGACTGAACTATCGGCCACTAGCCCCTAGGCTTGAACACGTAAATATGACAGGAGAACAAGAGTATCGAACTGAGAATATGGAGACAGAAGGAGGTGAAGAAAATCATGAAGAAGAATCAAATAATGTGTCAAATCACAAGACACAGAAAAGACAGAAATCAGAACTTCAAGGAGAATTTCAAAAAATAAAACCTCCTCTCTACGATGGTGAATAGGAAGAGGCAGCAGAGGCATGGCTCATTAACATGAATAAGTATTTCCAGCTATAGGAGTATGACCATAATCTAAAGGCTCGATTAGCCATTTTTCAACTACAAGGAAAAGCTACATTATGGTGGGAGGAAGTAAAAATAGTCTAAGGAGTTAATGAACAAAACATAACCTAGGAAAATTTTCACAGATATTTTAGAAGAAATATCTAACAGAAAGATTTTATGATGAAAAAGCGAAGGAGTTTCACGATCTTCAGTTGGATCAAATGACCATGGATGAATTCATAACCAAGTTCACGTCACTACTTAGGTATGTCCCTTACATACATGAAGAAAAAATAAAAGTGCAGTGATTCATTAGCAGTCTTCCAACTATTCATGAAAGAATGACCAAAGTTTGACAATCCAAAAACCATGGATGAAGTTATTCGTAAGCCACGGATTTGTTACCAGCAAAACAAACCAAAGGGAGATTTGAGCAAGAGGTGGGTTGATAAAAAGGGGAGTAAATTTGTTCCCAACCACAAAGGGAACAAGGGTACATGCAACAAAGGATCATTTAAAGATCAAATTAATCGGAAAACGAATGGAAATCAATGCAGATTTAAGGTACTAGATGGAAACATGATGAATGGACAAGCTGGTAGATATGGAATAGAATTAAATAACAGACCACCTGTACAGTGTTGGGGGTGCAGAGGCCCGCATTAAGTCAAAAATTGCCCACAACGCAGAGGAGCTTATGAGATTTCGCAGATACAAGAAGCATCTATCATGGGAGAGGTGGAAAGGAGCATTCCTAAAATTAATGCCGACCTTGAAGACTATCAGGCAGAATTTCAGCCAACCATGGTGGAATTTGAAGGTAAATTTTTTGGCAGATCTATATCTATTTTAATTGATCCATGGGCTACCCTGAGTTATATTAGCCCCGAAATTGTAGAACAATGTAAACTACAATCTGTCAAATTTAAAAATCCATGATTAATACAACTAGCCACAGGAGAAAAAAGAAGAGTTTTGTCCAAGGTCAGTAATTGCCCTCTAAGTTTAGCTAACCAGTCTATTATGGTAGATCTTAATGTGTTACCCCTAGGGTCCTACGATGTCCTTATAGGTATGGACTGGTTGGAAAAGCACTAGTCCCTTATTAACTGTAAGACCAAAACCATTAATTACCAGGATGAGCAAGGAGGAAGGTAGGAAATTCAAGGTATTCAAAAACCTCTGCATATAAAACCTGTAACAGCCTCCTAATTAGAAAAATGCATCAAAAAAGGCTTCCAAGTCTATGCAATACAAGTGGGGTACGCTGATTCTAAAGATAAATCTGTTTCTATAGAAAGTATTCCAGTGATACAAAACTTCCTGGATGGTTTTCCTAAGGAAATCCTAGGCCTACCACCAAAAAGAGACATAGATTGAATTACCATTGAGTTAATTTTAGGAGCTTCCTTAGTCTCCCGAGACCCTTACTACAGGAGCATACCAGAGCTAACTGAATTGAAAATGCAGCTACAAAAGCTGCTTGATAAAGGGTATATTCGACCCAATGTGTCCCCTTGGGGAGCTCCAGTGCTCTTTCGTAAGACGAAGGATGGAACATTGAGGATGTGTATGGACTACCGTCAGTTAAAGAAACTGACCATTAAAAATAAATACCCTTTACCCATAATTGATGAGTTATTTGATCAAGTAAAGGGTGCAACGATCTTTTCAAAGATCAATCTCCACTCAGGATATCATCAGATTTGGATAAAGGAGGAGGATATAGAAAAAACAACATTTAGAACTCGTTATGGACATTATGAGTTTGTAGTGCTACCTTTTGGACTAACTAATGCCCTAGAAACCTTCATGTGTCTCATGAATAACATATTTCATCAATACTTAGAGAAGTTTATATTAATCTTTATTGATGACATACTAATCTACTCTCAAAGCATGGGAACATAAGGAGAATCTCCGTATTGTTCTGCAAGTCTTAAGAGAGCACCAACTATATGCCAAATACAAAAAAATGTGACTTCTTTGAGGAACAAATCCAGTACTTCTTTAATGACCATTTTGGCCTTTTTATGTGTCAGATAATAGATATCTGTGTCGTCGAATATCTGATGGTTATTAAAATTTCGACTACTCGACCCAATTCCAGCAACAATTTGATGAGAACGTATCTGTCGGATATCCGATTCCAATAATTCGCATATCTGACTAATAGTCATCATATTTTGGCCCCATTTGCATTAGTCATAGAAATAATGAAACTAAGAGCCCTCTTGGATAGTGCCAACTTTGAATTGTCCTTCAGCTAACTAATGCCACATGGGCCACTGAACCACTACCACATGAACCATGAATAATATTCTTACAATTCTATCTTGCCACATGCCACATTGTGTCTTTTTCATTAATCATAGGTCAGTTCTGATGCAGAGTAAACGTCTTGTACAATAGGAAGACCGGCCATAGACAACGAACAATGCATTAGTGAACATAAAGAAGTTTCAAACATGTGGACCAACTTGATACAATGGTTGAAATAGGTCAAACGACCGTGACACCATCACATAGTCAATAGTTAATCATTCAGAATAAAGCTAATTCCACATAGGTAGACCATAGTTGTCTTTGACTTTTAATACAGTGAAAAATTCTTCTGGGTAGAACTTCGTACACATAATATGGTGTTAACTTGGAATAAGACGTCCAGCTAAACATTCAAGGTACACAGGCTAACACAAGTTTATTTATTGAACTGTCAAATAGTAAATGTCACTGTTAATATTATGCTCATAATCGTACATTACATTATCTTTATTTCCCTACAAATAGATGATTCGGTGGTGGTCTACCCTGCTCATCATACATTGAACATCATTACGAAATAAGACTCAAGGGATCTCAACTAATGAGAATGTAAATAAATATAGCTCAAAAAAATTTAAGAAATAAATTGTTTTTGCTTTCTAATGTTCACTTTATAAATTTTCTCTTTAATTTTTGGTCAACTAGCAATTAATTAAAGAGTCAATGCAATTCAATTGCATTATATCCTTCGAGTGACATGAATAATAATGGGCCAATTTATTTGTTTATCATATTATAGATATATAATGTTGAAATACCATATAATATGTATAATATGTTTATATGCCATAAGTATTAATTAATTAAATATATATTTATAATATAATATATGGGAAGATATATGTAATTGTGCGTTATATTGGTATGCTATATGGGTCATGTTATATACATATAAGAGTTAACATATGGTCACATGGAGCATGTGGTTGAGTATGATGCTTATGGGGTGGTTGTTGTGGGCCCATTCTATTTTAAAAGTACTTATTTCAATGTATGTATTGAAATAATTAAGCATATGGCGAAGGGTACGCCCACACATTATTTTTGTTTAAAGTATGATGATCTGATAATGGTGCGCGCGTGGTTAGAGCCATGCATGACAAGGTCCCACATGGCTATTATATATATATATATATATATATATATATATATATATATATATATATATATATATATATATATCTATATATATATATATATACATATATATATATATATACATATATATATATATATATATACATATATATATATATATATATATATATATATATATATATATATATATATATATATATATATATATATATATATATATATATATATATATATATATATATATATCTAGATATGCGAAAATATTTTTATGTCAATTAGTAAGCATGTGCATGTTTGTTGCATGTTGTTTGACAACTAATTTCTACAATATATGTGAAATAGTTAATATGGGAATCTAATGAAGGTTGTTATGATGTTGATTATGTTGCTATCAGAGCAACAATCATACGTGACATAGGCCTTTTGGGTCTATGATCATGAAGTACTTAGCAAGGTGGATCACCCAAGAGACTATTATTAAAGAAGGGGATGCCTTAGCCTAGAAGGGCGAGTGAAACTTGACAACATGATTAATATGTTGGAATGCAAAGAGGATTATTTAAGGGCTTGAACAATACATAGAGGCCTATCTGGATGGCCTAAGAAAAGGAGTAGTTGGAGGCTATTATGGCTTGGTACCCTGGCCAGTGAAGAATACTAAATATGCATTTAGTAATGGGAAAATAGATACCCATGAAGTTAGTAGCATATCATCCCTTATGGATAATTCTTGGTTTCAACCTATTGTATTAGTATATATGTGCTTTCCTTATGAATCAAAATTATTATAAGGATACAATATTCTTGGTGTAGAGATGAAAATAATGTTATGGTTTATCTGTTGAGTCATGTGGGTATATGTTAAGGGAATAAGCCCTGAAGCACCTCAATTAAGTGAAGTACTTAGTAGTGGATTAGACAGTGAGTTATGGGTTTGAAATCTAAAAGTAACATAAGTGTGATTATTCAACTAATCATACTTGATTTGATGCATCTTTGTTGAGAGCCTAGGTGGTTGAGAGCTTGGGACTTTGCTTTATAGCTATGGTAACTATGGAGTTCTAACATGGACTTAATTTGATGAGAGTCAATGAGTCCTTAGTTTAGACTCTATACCTGACTAATTAGTTGGTGAACCCTTTGAATGGAATCTATAACTGACTGAAGCCAAGTCATTTAGTTACCCATGCTAAATTGGACACTTCCTATTTATGTAAGCTCATAAGTAGTTTTGGGAGCTTGGTGGCTCAGGTTTATGGCTTGAATAGTTGTGGAGTCATCATTCCAATGACTCTTGAAAGACAAGTAGAAATTTTGTTGCATACTCTATTCTTTCATACTGAAGATATATGATTATGTGTTAAAATATGTAATAATACAATATTATGGATAGATTATTGATTTAATGGGTAGAAAAATTATTGTTGGCTAGTAACTAAATATACTAGTACAGGTGCCAATTAGTCTCCCTAGTAAATTGGGCATAGGTTGTAGCAAGACTACAATACATTTTGTAATAGGTGTTACAACTCGTTATACAAGATTATAACAAGTGTTATCGCAAGATGGTAATGGGTATGTCATAGGTTAAGACAAACCTTTGACATGTCATGACAGGTTTTCTATGCAAGTCGTTGCTAGACTTCTGACAGACCTTGACAAGTCATAGGACCATGCAGAAGTATGAAACAATTATTGATAGTTTGGGGAAAGGTTATACCATAAGTCATAATAGGTTTGGTACAACTTCGGAAACAAATTTGATTAAAGTTTTACTAGAAGTTCAAGCTATGATTAATCACTGTCATAAGGAAAATAGTCAAGTTAGTGTAGATTTAGAAAGGAAAATGATTAAAATTGAATAGAAATGCAAGGAATTAGAGCAAGGAGAAGCTTGAAATACTTTTAACAGACTAAAAATGTTTTGGAAATCAAATGATAGGAAAACATCTACAACAATTATGTCATTTGAGCATGCATTAGAGAAATTTTGGAGTCTAAAATTGGTCTCCTAAGGAATATTTTAAAATTTTAGTGGAAATAATAAAATAAGACTATATTACATCATCAAATTTTAGAGGGAAAAAAAACTACTTTTTTCAACTTGTATTTCAGCTTATCTCACTATGGTTTTACACAAATTTTGAGTGGGAGCACTTGTTGGATGTAGAATTTAATTTCTCATCGAAGGAGTACTCATGTTGCATATTTCTTATGGACCCTGCTACACGAAAAATGAGAAATACATGGAAAAACATGATTGCAAACACATTTTTAATTTATTTCTGATTTTTCGTGTAGTAGTGTCCATCGAAAGCATGGAACATGGGCACTCTTTGGATGAGGAATTAAGTTATGCAACAAACGAGTGCTCACCAAACTGAGAAATAAATGAAAAGACGTGATTGCAGTCATGTTTCTCATGTATTTCTCATTTTTTACACAGCAGGGTCCAAAAGTATGGAATATGGGTACTCTTTGGATGAGGAATTAAATTATGCATCAAACAAGTGGTCTTGCTTGAAATTTGGGTAAAACTATAGAGATATAAGTTGGAAATACAAGTTGAAAAAAATGTTTTCTTTTTTAATCCTTTCACTTTTTTACTCCAAAAAATGACAATCATCCCCCATGGTTGACATCATCATCTTCAACCCTATTAGTTGTTATAAAGATCTTTTTAGCTTTACATTTTTGTTTTAGGGCCCATTTTTTCGTCAAAACTTCTCTAATTTTAACTGTTAATTGCATGTAGGAATTGTATGCAACAAAAGTAGTAGGTAAGATTGTAGGGCAATTATTTGCAAGAGTACAACTAGAAATTGTATAATGGAATGATATACAATGTTGTACTGTAACAACAATGCTTCTTAGTTGAGACACAATAACACCAGAATGGCATAATTTTTTGTACCATTGCCACATTACAGGAATGTTGTAGAATTATGTTTAGTATTTAGCAGAATGTTTGCATACATATGACTAATGTTGTTTTTTTGAAACCCCATATGAAATATGACCATGTTAACATTTAAACCCCATTTATTTTTCTAAGTTGAACACTAGCTCCAAATATTAAGTTTCTTCTAAATCTCAATTAATGAAAAATGTTATTATAAATACTTTACTGCTATTTTTTCTATATTTTAAAAATAAAATTAAAATTATTAAAATTATAAAATATTTATCGTTTATATAATAAAATAATGATTTATTAATCCAAAATCAATATAAAATAAAGAATGAGTAACAAAGAAAGGAAATATCTAATAAAACACAATTTTTTTATTAAATTATTGATATATTTTTCGGCACAACATAATTAATTGTAAATTTATAATATAAACTAAACAATGAATAGCTTATGCTTTTTTTGTGAGTAAAAAAAGTTCTATTAATTCTGCAAAACATTACATTTCATACTTAGAAAAACCTTGCTCTCCAAGCCTCAGTCCAACCAGATTTGTTGGCAAGGATAAGAATGCAAAATTTAAGGAAAACCTACCATGCTTCACATAAAGACCATAAACTAACAAGCTAGATAGCCCATAAGACACATGAAATGAATATACAACCAACCGACTTCACAAAACTGGAGGTACATTTAGTGCATTACTAACACTAGTACCAGGATGATCGAAATCTTGATGGGCCTCGAACTCAACATGGGTCAGACATGCCTTCAAATCATCTAAATTGTCATTGGTTCAGCTCTGGCCTCTGAGTAGGGAATTTAGATGATCATGAATGTCCCAATGATTTTGTTGCATATCATTAAGAAATGAAATCACTTCATTCCTGTTTTCATGGGATTGTCGATGCATGTCCTCAAGCGTGGTCAAGATAAGATGAATTTGCATGTCAAGCAATCCAAAGAAAATGGCTAAACGACACGGCATGGGGATTGGACCAAGTCATGCTCCAAGTATTCACCTAGCTCTACTTGGTTAATCCCCATGGCTTCTTCTACACTTACTTGATCACCTCTTCCCCTTCGTGGGCCATGAGGCTCCATCACCCTCCAAGCCTGGCCTCTCTACCATGGCATAACAACCCGAACCATAGGGCTACCACACTAATTATACTCCATGATTTTTTACCTAGGCTCTACCTCTTGAAGCCCAATTTCAGGGATTGCATTATCAGTCACACCAAAATACACCAATGCCACCTTGAGCCAGGTAAAATACCCCCGCTTAACAAGTGCTCCAGGGTCACACCCAAGTGGAGACAACCTATTCTAGAGTGGACCCTTGCACTTCTGCAAACCCCAAAGAAACTATAGCCACTAGAAACCCAAAGGCAAAATTGTCTTGGCTTGTTATGCACATGCCGAACAGAATTCACTACAAGACAAATATATAAAGCACAATTGAAACACACCACCATAGAAAGGGCCAGAAGGAACCAAGTATAAGTAGGGTAACCAATAAGAAACCTTACTATCAACCTTCAAAGCATTTCTAGAACTATCACCACAGGCAAAAAGAGCGCTTCAACTCCACTCAGTTTTGATAGCCAACCACCAAGAGAGGCTTCGAGTGCCTTATCACGAGGGTCTTAAATGTAACGACAAATTCCACTATTAGAGGAACATTGAGAACCCTAGCACCAATAGTAACTACCCATAGTAAGTTTTTCGAGAGAGTGATCATGCACAAGTTGGTAACCTATACATACTCCACGATGTTTACACCACCCTCCATATCTCTGATAACCTAAAAGAAAAAGAAAAAAAACCAGACATACCAACACTCTTTAAAACTTGTTGTGGCCTTCTCAAAGATTATTAGCCACACTTGCGAGTTGTCCAAATCACCTACCTTATACTCACTGTCTATCATTCACACAAGTCAAGGTGATCACCTCCCTTGTAGTCGTTGTTTATCATTCACACAAGTCGAGGTCCTCTACCCCATCGGGGTAATGAATAACTTCTTTTAATATATAAAGGAAATCTGTATAAAATACATGATTTTTTTAAAATACATGATTTTTTTAAAATATATAAAATTTATTTTATTTGATACACTTTTTCAAATCAAAATTATTATTATTCTAGTCATCCAATCATTATATAGATATAATGAGTAATTTAATTATTATATTATTCATATTATTTTAATTATATATTTAATAGTATATTTATAATTATTATGGTAAATTATTTTTTCATAAATTTTAATTTCATAAAATAAAAATAATTAACTCATATTTGTTTTGTTCAAAAGTTTGTTAAATCTTTTAGATTCCATTTAAATAGGTGGTTGAGATATATTTTGCATTTTCTTAGCAAAATAATTGAGTAGTTGAGATATTCAATCTATCTTAAGTTAAGCTTAATGTATAAATATGTGGAATAATGTTATGCGTGAACAACGTACTCTTTCCTATTTTCTAAAAGATACTCCATAAAAAAATCAGGTACATTTGAAAGCCACCAAAGTTTGGTTTCTTTAATGATATGCGGGCTCCAAATTAATATGCGATGGAAATATGACCTTCGGTTTTGAGCTTAAACAACTCGTACAATACAGTTTGTCTCAACCCCAACCCTAAAACGGATTTATTCCTGACCCCATTGGGGAATATAGACGTAAATTCATTTGCTACACATCTAAGCAACTAACCATTTATGTGGCCACATGACATTCAAATTCCAACAATATACGTGTGCCACATCTTCGATGAAGAACAAACAAACAAATTATAAAAATGATTATTCTATTCAGGCGATTGTAAACAAAAAGTTATGAAAACGATTATTGTATTCAGGCGATTGTAGACAATATTACAATATGCAGAGTTTGAGGTGTATATACTCACTGCATCTTTTTAGGAAGCGACCATACTCACTGCATGTGTTCAGGAAGCGAGCATACTCACTGTGTGTTCTCAGGAAACAAACCAAACCTTGGGGGCTGTCACTGCGTATTCAACTTTCCCTATAATTATCACCGAATCATTCTCACAAAGTATGGCATGGAGTGAGAGGATCGATTTCGCAACAATCCGAAGACTTTGAAATAGCTTTCTCTACAGGCTTTCAGGAAGCGAACATACTCACTGCATGTTGTCAGGAAACAAATCATGGCTTGGGGACTGTCATTGCACATTGTTGGAGGTCATTAGCTTTCTCCATGGTTTTCCGGGGATCGATTTTGCAACAGTGCGAAGACTGGTTTGCAAAAGACGATCAAATATGGAAAGCTACGATATAAATTCAACTGAAGAAGAATTTACACTGGAAGAGAGCATAGGATTTTCAGGCATAGCCGAGGAATTGAAGGGTAACGGAGGATTAAAAACGTCCTCTCCATTTCCTTCTAACATTTGGACAACCCTCGTCATACAAGGACGATCTCTGGAGTTGTACTAAATGCACCACAATCCAACTTTTGCATGTCTTCTCGCCTTCTCCTCATCTGCAGCTTCTATTTCCCCACCTCTCAATCTCATCCCCAACTCGCTGCTCTTAATCAGCTTGAAGGCCCACTCGGGGAAGTATAACTGACTGGACCGGTTTACCTTGACATTGATATTCTTTCTGCCGCCAACAATCTCTAGCAACAACATGCCGAAACTATAGACATTTGATTTATCAGTAACAGGACCCATATCTCTCGACCACACCTCTGGCGCAACATATCCGGGCGTCCCTCTCGACACCGTGATCGAAATATGATCTTCTCCCTTCCCACACAGTTTTGCTAGACCAAAATCAACAACTTTAGGGGTGAAGTTGGCATCGAGCAATATATTTTGAGGTTTGATGTCGAATTGTATGATGCGTTTTTGGCAATCGTGATGTAAATAACCAATTCCACGAGCCACACCCAAAGCAATTGAATACAATTGCTCCCACCTTAAAATTTCTCCATTCTCTCTTTTGGCAAATATAAACTTCTCTAGAGATCCATTAACCATGTATTCATAGACCAGTGCGCTTGTATGGCTTTCGAAGCAGTATCCCAACAACCAAACCAAATTGATGTGATGGACCCGTCCAATTGTGGTGACTTCATTCATGAATTTTGTTTAGCTGTGCCTATGACTATCAAGAAGCTTAACAACCATTAAAGCGGCATTCCAAAGCTTTCCCTTGTACACCACCCGATAACCTCCTTCTCCCAACTTTTCTGCAAAATTGTTCGTGATCTTCTTAAGGTCTAAGAGTGAATATCTGGTTGGCATCGGCGCTTCATAAGCATAATCCTGTAGGAATTTCTCAACCTTTGTAGTAGAGCTATCAGGAGGATGGCTTTTCTTCTTCTTGGCATAAGACGTTAAGAACAGCGATACTATTGCTATCAGCCCAACTCCACCAAAGATGCAACCTGCAGTAGAATGGAGAGATTGGTATGAATTTGACCCCATGAGAATAGTAGAGATTAACAAGATACAACTTAAGAGTGATTTTCAATTTGAAGAAATCATAGTTTTAAGGGTGGAAATTAAGCCCAGCTAATCCAATGAAGCAACCTGCGGTGGAATGAAGATATTGATCTATCAATGCGATTATCGGCAAATTCCCAAGAGAATAACAAAAACCAATTCTCGGTAGCGATAAAGCGGAGAAACAGAAGAGGAAGAAATAATAAATTTACCTATTATTTTAATGGCTTTGTTTCGAGGACCATTACTGGAAAGATTCATATCTACTTTGTTTCGAGGACTATAACTAGAAGGATTCATATCTGCATCTAATAAGATTGCTTCCAGTTCAGATGTACATCTATTGATATTAATGTTGAAATCTTTAAAATGACGGGAATGAAGATGAGCCCTATAACACCTTCAATTCATAATACTTTAAATAAACTAGCGGTTGTAAGTGGTTTTGCGGAAATTTAGGACAAAACATACCATGGCCAGGGCATTTGTCAGTACTGGGTCCATCGTTGCAATAGCAAACGAACGGAGGAGGCGCAATTGAAACCGAAGTGTTGTAACCGCATATTCCTTTACTCGTCTCACATGACGTATAGCTTTCATATTGGAGTCAAACTGCAATGTTGGAATTTAATTCCAACTGCAACATAAACAACTGGACAGAAATTTGATTTGTTGTAGATATTCCAGACTGTTGGATGCCTCACAGTCGTGCTTGATATTTTGCACATTAATGTGCATTAAATTTTCATAATTAAATTCCCTTGCAACAGCCGACTTCATTTCTTCAAAAAGCATCACAGCTTGCTGCATTCAATACGTAGATAAGCTTTAGAAGATATTTTTATTATCTTATTGTTTAAAGTCAAATATGTTTTTAACATATAAATGTAATGAACAACAGTTCTTTTTTATGTTAGAAGAATGTAAGAGAGTTTGAGAAATAGAAAAAGACAGAGAAGAAGGCAAAGCAGAGAAAACAGCGAGAAAACAGACAGGCTGTTTCAGCAACAAACTGTGTGGCTGAAACTGGTGTTTCAGCAACTATATGCTAGATGTTGAAACACACGAATCTGTGTTAAAAAAAAAAAACAGAGTATGGATTTTTTAGTTATTCCAGAACTGCAGTTCTAAAGAAGTTTGTAATTTTTATTGTCATTTTTATGGTTAATAAAAACAGAGCTTTTCTCCATATCTTATTTGTCCAGATTTCTCTCATTTCTTTGCATTGAGTTGAGGAACTTTGCTTCCTCTGTTTTGTTCAAAATAATCGGAAATTTCCAACATGGTATCGGAGCTGGTCTAGGCACTCAGTGAGTCAAAAACAGAGTTTGTTTTTCACTGTAGGAGCTGTAAGAAGCTTATTGAGCAGATTTTCTCCAACAGAGAAAGCTTTTTGCTTGTTTTCAATTATACAGTCAGTATCTCTTCTTTACTTATACAGGTTAAGATGGCAGATGCTGGAACTTGTTTGAAAAATTCCAAACTGCCATAGCTTAATGGGAAAAATCACAGTTATTGGTCCATAACAATGAAAGCATTGTTTGTTTCTCAAGGAATATGGGAGCTGGTTGAAACTGGCTATGCTGAACCTGCAGATGCAACAGCATTGGCTGCTTTGACAGTAGCAGAAAGAGACCAGTTGAAGAGCGACAGGAAGAAGGATGCCAAAGCCCTCTTTTTTCTCTTCCAATCAGTACATGAAAGTGTTTTTCCACGGATTGCAGCAGCAACAAAATCCAAGGAGGCATGGGATATTCTCAAAACTACCTATCAAGGCATGGAGAAGGTGAAGACTGCAAAGTTGCAGATGTTGAGGAGAGACTTTGAAACACTCAGCATGAAGGAATCTGATACAATAGATTCATTCTTAACTCAGGTTATTGGGTTGATAACCCAGATAAGATCTCATGGTGAGATTCTTGAAGAAAGAAGGATTGTAGAGAAGATCTTGAGAATTTTACCCTCAAGGTTTGAATCTATTGTGGTAGCAATAGAAGAAACAAAGGATCTCTCACAGTTCACAGTAGATGAACTGAGTGCTTCTCTTATGTCTCATGAACACAGACTGAGTAGAGGAACAGATTCCTCTTTTGAGCAAGCATTTAAGACTCAGATGTCTTTTGGCCAAGGAAAAGGTCGAGGCAGAGCAAATAACAGAGGTCGTGAAAGAAGTCAAAACAAAGGCAGAAATAATCCTGCAAGCACAAGAGGAAGGAGCTGCAATCAAAACCAAGATGAAGGTTCAAGCAAACAGCGAGCTCATGGACAAAGGTATGACAAATCCCAAATCGAATGTCATTATTGTAAGAAATATGGGCACTACGCCAATGAATGTAGGAAAAAACAAAATCACATGAATAGTAGGCAGAATGCTAATTTTGCAAATGAAGAAGATAAGAATCCAAAGATTGTGTTGTTAACATGTAACATTGCACAAGAAAAACAAGAAGAATTTTGGTTCTTAGACTCAAGTTGTAGTAATCACATGACTGGAAATATTGCAATGTTTTCCAATCTGGATGAAAATGTGAAATCTGAGGTAACAACAGGAACTTATAGTAAGATATCTGTCAAGCGTAAGGGCAGAGTGAGTATCTGAGCAAGAAATGGAGAACAGATGATTGTGCCAGAGGTATACTATGTATCTGGTCTGAAATGTAATCTTTTGAGCATTGGACAGCTCATTATCAAAGGTTACAATGTGTTCTTCAAAGATGATATGTGTACAATTAGAGACATACCTCCAAGTAAGAAGATCATTGCACAGGTACAGATGACCAGCAATAGAATGTTTCCTCTCAAACTCAGGGCATATTTGAAGGAAGGAAGAACTATTGCAGCTGTAACACAAGATGTTTTTTAGGAACAAGTGAAAGATGAGAATTGGTTGTGGCACTTGCGATTTGGACATCTCAATTTTGGAGGCTTGAATTTGTTGCACAGAAAGGGAATGGTAAAGGGATTGCCATTGATTGAGAAACCGGACAACCTTTGTGAAGGCTGCATCTTGGGCAAACAACACAAAGAAAGCTTTCCAGCAGGAAAGAGTATAAGGGCAAAAGCACCCTTGGAAATTGTTCACTCTGATGTGTGTGGACTGATGCAAATACCATCATCTGCCAGAAATAAATATGTTTTAACTTTCATTGATGATTACACCAGAAAGACATGGGTGTATATGCTGAAACAGAAGAGTGAAGTGTTTGAGAAATTCCGCCACTTCAAAACTCTTGTTGAGAAGAAGTGTGGGCATTATATCAAAGTGCTCAGAATAGATAGAGGAGGAGAGTACATCTCCAAAGACTTTCTGCGTTTTTACAGAGAGAATGGCATACAAAAGTAGTTTACCGCGAGGTATACACCTCAGCAAAACGGTGTTTCCGAAATGAAGAATAGGACCATTCTTGACATGGTCAGAAGTATGCTGAAGGCAAAACACTTGCTGCGTGAGTATTGGGCAGAAGCTATCATTTGCGCAGTTTACATCTTGAATAGATGCCCAACTAAAGCTATCATGAACAAAATACCAGAAGAAGCATGGAGTGGTCAAGAGCAAACTGCCACTCACATGAGAGTATTCGGTTGTGTAGCATATGCACATGTACCGAATCAGCTAAGGAAGAAGCTTGACAGTAAGGGGGAGAAGTGTGTCTTTATTGTCTATTGTGATGAGTCAAAAGCATACAAACTCTATAATCCATCCACAAATAAATTGATAGTAAGTAGAGATGTGCAGTTCATTGAAGATGAAGCTTGGGATGGAAGCTTAGAGAAGACAGTGAATGTGAAGACAATTGTGTCTCACAAAGAAGAAGAGGAAGGGACAGTAGCAAATAATCCTTCCTTGATGGCTCCTCCTCCACCACAGCAAGTACAACAAATCACACCACAAGCTGGAATTTGAACAGCCTTGAGAAGTCAAGGAAGTGCTTCTCCAAGCACACCACAGGGATCAGAAATACCCTCAAGTTTGGATGGAACTCTAAGCACACCAAGAAGACCAAGATTCATAAATCTGAATGAGATTTATGAACAAGGAGAGGTAAGTAACAATACCAGTCTGAATTAATTATTCACTTTGTATTGTCATGTTGATGACCTAGTTCATTTTGAAGATGTTGTAAATGAAGATAAATGGATTGAAGGAATGAATGAAGAAATTAGTGCAATTGAGAAGAGTAAAACATGGGAGTTAGTGGACCTCCCTGAAGGCATAGATGCCATTGGAGTTAAGTGGGTCTATAAGACCAAAAGCAATGCTGAAGGCAAGATTGACAGGAAACAAAGCAAGACTTGTTGTGAAAGGCTACAAGCAGCAACAAGGCAAAGACTATGATGAAACTTTTGCACCAGTAGCAAGGATGGAAACTGTCATAATAGTGTTGTCTATTGCGGCACAACACAAATGGAAGATTTATCAGATTGATTTTAAATCTGCATTCCTGAATGGAGTGTTAAAAGAAGAGGTTTATGTTGAACAACCTCCAAGCTATGAAGTTGAAGGCCAAGAGCATAAAGTCTGCAAACTGAAGAAGGCTCTTTATGGGCTGAAGCAAGCTCCAAGAGCATGGTACAGCAGAATATATGCTTATCTGATTGAGAATGGGTTTGATAAGTGTGATGGTGAACCCACACTCTACATAAAGGAGAATGATGGTAAGATTCTTATTGTTGTTTTATATGTAGATGATTTGATTTTTACTAGCAATGATGCTTTTCTCATTGTTGATTTTAAAGCAGTCATGAAAAGTGAATTTGAAATGACTGACTTGGGCTTCTTAGGATATTTTCTTGGAATTGAAGTAGACCAAAGTGAAAATGGTGTTCTCATTTCTCAAGTTAAATATGTAGAAGCAGTGTTTAAGAGATTTAACATGCAGAACAGCAAGGCAGTTGTGACTCCAACTGTAATGGGGTTGAAATTGACCAAAGAAGACAACAGGAAGGATTTTGATCCAAAATTGTACAAGAGCATAGTTGGCATCCTTATGTACTTGACTGCAACTAGGCCAGACATTATGCACGCTATGAGTTTAATCTCCAGATTTATGGAAAGACCAAAAGAGACTCATTGGTAGGCAGCCAAGAGGATTCTAAGGTATGTGAATGGAACGAAGGGGTTTGGTATTTTATACTCCTCTTCTGAAAGTTTCATGTTGACAGGTTACACTGACAGTGATTGGAAAAGCACATCAGAAAATGTGTTTCATATGGGTTTGGGAGCCATCTCATGGGCTTCCAAGAAGCAACCAGTTGTGTCTTTGTCAACAGCAGAGGCAGAGTATGTGGCAGCAACAACAGCAGCATGCCAAGCAGTGTGGCTGAGAAGAGTTCTCAGAGATTTGTGTCATGAACAAGAAAAGGGCACAACCATTTACTGTGACAATAGCTCGGCAATAGCATTGTCTAAAAACTCTATTTTTCATAAAAGGACAAAGCACATAGACACCAAATTTCACTTCATACGTGAATTGGTTAACAATGGTGAGATCGTTTTGTAGCACTGCAGAACAGAGGATCAGTTCGCTGACATCTTGACAAAACCATTGGGAAAGAAAAGTTTTGATCATTTCAGGAAATGCCTGGGTATGCAGAAAAACCCAGCAGTTGAAATTAAGGGGGAGTGTTGGAATTTAATTCCAACTGCAACATAAACAGCTGGACAGAAATCCGATTTGCTGTAGATATTCTAGACTGTTGGATGCCTCAAAGTAGTGCTTGATATTTTGCACATTAATGTGCATTAAATTTTCATAATTAAATTCCCCTGCAACAGCCCACTTCATTTCTTCAAAAAACATCACCGCTTGCTACATTCAATACGTAGATAAGCTTTAGAAGATATTTTTATTATCTTATTGTTTAAAGTCAAATATGTTTTTAACATACAAATGTAATGAACAGCAGTTCTTTTTTATGTTAGAAGAATGTAAGAGAGTTTGAGAAATAGAAAAAGACAGAGAAGAAGGCAGAGCAGAGAAAACAACAAGAAAACAGAGTCGTTGTGTTTTGGAGCAGCAATGCATTCTACAGGCTGTTTCAGCGACTGTCTGTGTGTTTTAACAACAGACTGTGTGGTTGAAACTGGTGTTTCAGCAACTGTCTGCTAGATGCTAAAACACATGAATCTGTGTTAAAAACAAAAAAAAGAGTTTGTAAAAACAAAGTATGAAGTTTTTAGTTATTCCAGTTGTCCAGATTTCTCTCATTTCTTTGTGTTGAGTTGAGGAACTTTGCTTCCTCTGTTTTGTTCGAAATAATCATAAATTTCCAACATGCAACTGGTTGTATTAGTACCGCATAAACTGGTACTTGTTCCATAGAACACGCCGAAGTCGAATTCTTCTTCTCGTACGAGTAATGAGTAATAGACACTACTACTAGCATTACATTTCGGGAGAGATAAGTGATTATGTTCCTTACATTTGTACACGTATAGGGTAAGGTTCAATATAGTCTTAAATGTGAAGCCCGTGCCTACAAATTCCGAAGACTGTATCCGACTATTTTTGCTATCATTCAAGAAATGACAATTCTGACCTCTGGTAATAACTAATGTAGAACCAGGGAGAAGCGTTGTTAGTAATGTGTAATTTCGACCACGAATCGGGATAACAAAACTAGAGTTCTGCACACAGTTGATCTGGAAGCTAGGGTCACCGCATCCACGGTTTCCTACACCGAAAGGATAATATATATGCACAGTCCTGCATTTACTATTATTTCGACAATACTGATATTGCACGTCCAAGCTTAAGGAGCAAGGGAATAGAGAGGCACAACCGAGGGTAGCGATAAGGAAGAAGAGGTATTGAGGCAGTGAATGAAGAAAGCGTTGAGATGAACAGATGATTCGATGAGCAGAAAACGAGATGATAGGCATCGAATATGCGTTCAGAAGACAAAAATGATCACGAACTACAACAGAGTGAGCTAGGTATTCTTAGATGATAGTAATTCTTAAATAATTCAAGAACGTATCTTAAATTGAAGGAATCAAGTTCAGACTTTAAATTACTTTTTAGCAAAACATCAAATAATTTAATCTAGTTCCATCGCTTCTCCTGTCCCTTCCCCGTCCAAGTATATGCATTTCGGGGGGCTCATATGGTGGGACGGATTCGGAAATTTTTAGCACGAAGACTTTCAAAAATTCTTAGCACAAAGACTTTGATAATTCTTTTGGAAAATTAACATCAAGGCGAAGACTTTGAGGTCGGGAACCGCAGTTTCCGTGAATGTAACGACTTCGTGATCATGGAGTCGCCAGTGAATATGAATGGTAGAATGGTATTTCCTGGCCTCCGGCTTTCTCATCCACCTACATGTGCATAACAGTATAGTATAAATATTGGTAGACATTGCTAATACGTCCAAATATTCAAAATATGAAAAGTCTAAGTTAGGACGTAAGAATCACGTTTCCTCAATCGAATATCAAAATGTTGAAAAGTAGCTGCACGCCACATGGATGTAGACATCATAAGCTGTTTGTCCTGTAAAAACAAAGTAAATAAACCAAAGACTAAACAGCGAAAAGAGTGCAGATTAGAAAGAAAGAAATAAGATTTTGGTAAACCATGAGAAAAGGCTTCCTTATTCAAGTCTATAGATGAAACTTTTAGAAAAAAGAGATTTGTTATATGCAGTAAAAAGTGGATATAATTAGATATATATTAATCCATAATAAATTTATTTTATGATATATTTTACTTTGTCAAAATTAAAAAATAAGATAATAATAAGTAAAAATTGACTAAATTATAATGGCCACCATAGTCATAATTGGCTGGAATCTGGTAATATTTTTTCCAAAGAACCTGGTAGGAGCGTTGAAACTAGTTTTGAGGGTGGAAATGGATTTAATTCCATGAAAAATGCTTTGGGCACCCAAAATCTTGAAGCTTTACAACTCTAAATTGAATTTAAAAAAAATTCTTAGAAAATGGGGAAGCCTCCATAGTTTTCTAATCAAATTTGAAGCCTCAACAATTAGAATTTTATTTCAGATTATTTTTATTATTAATTATGTTAATAGGCATGTTTATTTCATAATAGGCTTTTCAAAAATTTAATTTAATTATATGGATGTAAATATTTAATCTCCATGGAATATGTCTAAATGTTCATAATAATACTCACAATCAAGGGTTAATAGTTATGTCCAAATTAGTTATGCACTTTTAATTAATTTATCTCAAATTAACTAATTAAAGAAAATGTCATCTCAACACGTCATATTGGGTATGTGGCATTGATAAGCCATAGTATTGTAACAAAAACTATTTAAAAGTTTAAAGTAAGAGTGAATATCCATGGTTAAGAATTTTGTTTAACTCATATTAATTGTTTTTATATTTAATAATAATAACTTAAAATAAAGTTATGATTTAGTTATTTTTTATGATTTTTTTAATAATGTGGACAATGTGAAATATATCAAGGTAAGTGTTGTAATTCTTATCATGAACTCATGCCTATTGGCATTTACAAGCTATTTAGCTTATATGGTTACAATAGTCCTTATGCTATTTAGCTTATATGGTTACAATAGTCCTTATTCATTCTTATTTTACCGTGAAAATTATTAATGTTTTAATAGTTTTTGTAGCAATACCAAAATCATGCTTTATCAATATCATATACTCAAAAGGTCATAATTCGCTAATATTTGACATGATATTGCTAGATTCATTCTTATTACAGCATGAAAATTTTTAACATGTTAATAGGTTTTGCTACAATACCATGGGCCAATATCATGGTTTATCAGTGCCACATATTCAAATTCTATAATTCATTTGAACTTAAAATTTGACGTGTGATATTAGGGTGTGGTAGTGAAATGACATTCTGTATGGGTTGAAGTAGTGTACTACAAAGGTGGGGTGCTCTATAATCGGTCCTCGAGCGGTGGGTTTCTTGATCTCAAATTTGGATTTGAATCAAAAAGTATTTTGCTTAAGTTATCACCTTAAATTGTATCTTCCAAAATCTTGGAACAATTAGTATCAAATCAAATAAATAGAATCTACTACACAACATTACTATGGAAATCTCAATGGAAACTTTTGAACATAAAACTGGAAAACCAAAGAGTTTGGAGCAATACACAGTTACTACACAACAATCACATTGTTCCTATCCATTTTCCCTTTCTTAAGGAGCTCAACAGATGATCTTGTCATCTCAACTCCATTACAATAGTTAGAGTATTATAACCATAGGGTCATTGAGGTTTGAATACACTAAGATAACAATTAGAAATAAGGTACAATATTGGTGTTCAAATTTGCAATGCCCACTAGCATTCCTAGCTCCTAAATTTGTACCTACCAACATTCTTAGAGCATATTTTCAAACTTCTCCTCCAGTTAACGCCTTTGCAAAAATCATCCCATCTATTCTTCCCAACATTCTTCCAATAGTGTATGCCTTCTTAACTCCCAACCTTGTTAGGAACATGGCCATGTATTAGTATGCATTTCCATTACTTTTGTGCACTTGTCCAACACTTGTTGCAAGCATGTAGTTCCATGCATGGATATGGACCAACACTTCATGTGAGTATGTAAATCAATGCATTTACATGGACCAACACTTCATGCGAGCATGTAGATCAATGCATGAAATCCCTAAGACAAGTGGTGGGTTATGGATGTTTGGTATCACTTATCAAAATGAGTAAAGGTGAAATTCTTATGACAAATTATGTATAAAATGGATTTATACCATGGTATTTCCATTGACATATACATTCAATTAAATTAATCTTTTATCAAATTTTATTTCTATTTCAAATAAACTAGACATCCCTTATGTTTTAGACTATATCAATGCTTATACATAAAATATGGATGTTAATTGTATATCAATATAATGGTTTCCTTAAATTTATAAAACAATATTATTTTATTATTATAATATATAACTAGTAATTGCACCACATATTGCAAAGAAATGGCGGACATAGATGAAGAAAAATGTGATATGTTACTTGATGTAAATGTAAATGTAGCCCAGTTTGAGTGAAAGAGAAATCATTGTTGTTGTTGGGTAACTTTTTAAGATTTGGACCTTTGTCTTAAACTAATCTACAAATTTGAATTCATAAATGTTTATTATATGTATCTAAAAACACAACTCCAATCTTAAAAACTTCAGTTCAAATCATCAAACAATTATTTCTCTAGATCAATGCAACGAAACCCTAGAGAATATTAGGTTAATGAAACATAGTGCCTAATAAAATCGGGAACAAGGCTCAGTAGCAAAAATAAAAATGTTATCTTACACAATATAATTAAATTTGATTGGTGACTAATTCAATTCAATCCATGTTAAAACTAATTAATATTTGATTTAGATTCATTAAAAATTTAATAACAATCCTTGTTACGAATATTTTGACAAACCAACCCCAAAATTATTAAACAAATGTGTTAATGTTGATGACCTTATAATCACCTCACAACAAACACCAAATTTTTTTATCAAATGTGTTAATGTTGATGGCCCCACAATCACACCACATGGGGAGAATCAAAACAAAGTAAAAAGTCACATGATAATGACAAGAAAGATGTCATTATCCATAACATAGAAGAAACACATCAAAACATACATATATTCACTGAAATATTTGTCTTTGTAAAGATGAATTCTTAGAAAATGTGACATTTCCAAAACCATCTTGAATTTATCACTAGAGGTTCTACATCTGACTATTAATTTAAAGTTGAAAATAATTAATATTTTATTGTATTAATGGAGAAATGGTTACATGGTTGTAACATAACTCCTTAAGTTAGGATTAGTTCCTAGGTTGTAGGAGTGTTTTCTCACCTCCCTATTCCTTTGCGATGTATATATTGAATCATCTTTGGTTAATTGATGAGAGTGTGTACACTCCAATTTGTGCAGCCTCCAGGTGCAGCTTGCTCACCTGTGAGCTATTGGTTAATTCAATTCATTTATTTTCTTTCCAGTTTTCTAACATGGTATCAAAGCGGAGATCTGGTGAGCCTGATTTACCTACAAAGCCTTATTGGCTACATTAAGGACCTAGTGGCTATAGAGCCTTTATGGATATAGTGCCCCAGTGGCAACATAGGAGCCTCAGTGCTCACAATTTCAGAGTCTAGGTGGTCGGGAGTGACATACCTTACTCACAGGAGAAATTTTCTTTCTCACAAGTCTCAGCGTATCTCCAACTGAGCACAAGGCGATCATCAAGATTTTGGCGTAACAAAAGCCATGGTCATCGCAGATTTATGGGTCAAACCTGCAATGATCGGTCTTTCCTTAGAGAAATTTTGATCATCGTACCCAAAAATCGTGGTTTTTTAGTGTGAAGGAGTGCTGATGTCTTTTTATGGTTCTGTGCATGAGATCTTGCTAGTTCAGTGGTGGATCTGAGTTGCAGGCACATAGATTGTGGTAGATTTGTGGAAGGACTGTGATCAATTCAAAAGATCTGGTATGTGTTGAGATTATCTTTTTTAATGTAGCTTGTAATTGTTCACTTGGTTAGAATCGACTGAAGATCGGGAATCTGGAATCCAATTAGTCGAAAATGAACAATTTCACAGAAGCTTATCTCAACGAGACTAACAAACTTGATGGGACCAATTATACCAATTGGAAATTCAAGCTACAGACCTTTCTTTAGGGATCAAGCGCATGGTCGATCGATAGTGACGATGAGTAGAAGCTGACCATTTCGACAGGTGGTACGACAACACTAATACATGATTGGGATAAAAGGGAGAATAAGACGAAAGTCTTATTGAAGATGTTTGTTAAAGACAACATTATCCCACATATCAGAGACTGTAAATCATCCAATGAGATATGGACTACATTCAAGAACCTTTACCAGAAGCAGAACACCCATCACGTCTTGTTGCTCAAAGGCAAGTTGTTTTCCATGAGGATGGAGAAGAATGAATCTGTTGTTAGATTCATTACACAGGTCAAGGACCTAAAGGACATATTGGGTGAATTCGAGGAGAAAGTGTCTATTTTTTATTTTGTCACAATTACATTTAATGAGATGAAGGATGAATACTAGATGTTCATCATAGGCTTTTTTGCAAGGGACAAAGCCCATGCATTTGAAGAGCTAATAGGAATCTTGATACATGAAGAGAGCATGGTAGAATTTGAGACCAAAAAGTGTCGATCTTGCTCTGATCGTGAAGAAGAAGCCATACAAAGGGAAACAACCACAGGGACAAAAAGGCGGTGGTGTTTTTCAGAAGATACCATTTAGAGGTATGTCTCTGAGTAACAATGGTAACAAATCTAGCATTAAATGTTTTTATTGTGGGAAAATGGGTCATTTAGCTAATTTTTGGTTTAAGAGAGAGACAAATGAGGCTATAAATAGATAGAGAAATCACACAGGGAACTTTGCCGATGAAGGTCACGTCAAGATCTTCAATTATTTGTAGTTGATTATGCTCTCTCAGCTCTTGAGGACGATGAGGCCGAAACATGGTTTGTAGATTCAAGTGTGTCATCACATACAACAAGTAATAGACATTGGTTCAAAATTTTTGAAGAAACTACTTGTGGAGCTTACATTTTATCTAGGTGATGACAAAGGTTATCAGATTAAGGGGTATGATGATATTTTGGTGATGTTTCCTGATGGTAGTATCATTATATATTAAAAATGTGATGTACATACCCGGGATCAAGAAGAAATGGATCTTTGTTTCAATGATGGCAGATCAGGACCTGCAAGTCGAATTCTTCAAAACATATTGTGCCATAAAGGATAGTAAGAAGGAACCAGTTGCATTAGGAGTTCATGTGGGAGGCCTGTATAGGTGGAACGTCAAGAGCATGCCACACCAAGCTCTGGCTTCAACAAGATTTACAACCGAGAATCTTTGGCATCACAGATTCAGTCATCTTAACATATAATATTTCATGTTGCTATAAAGAAAAGGTATGGTCGATGGCTTTCCTGCTTTTCAAAATGTTCATTTAGATTGTGATGGATGTGCATTAGGGAAAATGCATAGGGAAGAGTTTCCTTTGAACGTTGATAGGAAGAAAAGAGATATTCTGGAGCTTGTGCATATAGATATATGTAGACCTATGGAGACTAGGTCGATAGGTGGTGCATATTATTTTCTACTCTTTACTGATGATTGCACTAGATTCTTCTGGGTATACTTTATCAGAAAAAAGAGTGAGGCATTTCAATGCTTTAAATTATTTCAGAATATGGTGGAGAAGCAGATAGGGAAATTCATTAAGGTTCTCTGCTCTGATCAAAGGGAAGAATAAAAGTTTGGAGAGTTCATGAAATTTTCCATGAATCATGGGATTATTCAATAGTTCATAGTACCTCAAACTCCGCAGCAAAATGGAGTTGCATAACGAAAGAAAAGAGCCCCTTTGGAGTGTGCACAAAGTATGCTTCAAGGTAAGGGTCTATCCAATGGTTTTTTGGGCTGAAGCCATCAACATTGCAGTATACTTGAAAAATAGGAGTCCAACTAAATGTCTCAATTTTAAAACTCCTTTTGAAGCATTTTATGGATATAAGCTTGCAGTGAATCATTTAAGGGTTTTTGGGTCAAAAGCCTTTGCCCATATTCCCAAGGATGATAGGAAGAAGTTAGACCATAAGGCCATGAAATGCATCTTTGTAGGATACTGCACTAAGTTTAAAGCTTATAAGTTGTTTAATCCTTTGACTCATAAAGTTTTTGCAAGTCAAGCTACGTTATTTCATGAGAAGGCTGAGGAAGGAAATAAGGAGAACAACCTTGAAGAGTGGCACATTCCATTGTTGATGGAAGAAAACAGTGAGGACAATCAGCAGTAGCAACAAAAACAACAACAACAACAACAGAAAGCGGAAGAGGTAGGTGATGTAATCAGTAATTCAAGCCCGCTAAGGTCTGAGGCAGACAGATTTGAGGTGAATCCCTTACCTAGAAGATCAGGTTGGCAGACTCAACTACGAGATAGATTGAAAGACTATGCTTTAATGTCAAATATTTTAAATGTTATAGAGCCCACAAATTATAAAGAAGGTAGTCAATCTCATGAGTGGAGGGCTGCAATGAATGAAGAATTTGAATCTATTATTAGAAATAATACTTGCGAACTAGTTGAATTTCCTGAAGGAAAAATACACATAGGTTACAAGTGGCTTTACAAACCTAAATTTAATGTAGATGGGAGTATAGAAAAGTTTAAAGCTAGACTAGTAGAAAAGGGTTATTCATAGAAAGAGGGAATTGACTATGAAGAAACCTTTGCTCCTGTAGCCAAGCTGAATACTATTAGAATGTTAATTGTCATAGCTACAAAACGTAAGTGGAAGCTACAGCAGAGATGTTAAGTCTGCATTTTTGAATGATGATTTAGAGGAAGAGGTTTACTTAATGCATCCTGAAGGGTTTGTTAAACAAGGGCAAGAGCATTTAGTTTGTAGATTGAAAAAGGCCCTTTATGGTTTAAAACAGGCACTGAGGTCTTTGTACGAGAAGATTGATTCATTTTTCTTATAGCTCAGTTTTCAAAGGAGTAAGAATTATCCAAATCTATATACCATGTATGATGAACAGGGGCAGATAATTTTGATTTCCTTGTATGTGGATGACATGATTGTAACAGGTAATGTAGATACATTATCAAAGAAATCAAATTGTAGATGTCACGTGTTTTTGAAATGAAAGACCACAAAAGTTTACATCATTGCCTAGGTTTGGAAGTGTGGAGAGACTACGGGAAGACTTTCCTTAAGGGAAGTATGTCAGAGGTCTTCTTAAAAATTCCAGAATGGAACAGTGTAAGACAACATCAGTACTTTTGCAGTAGAACCTGAAATTGTGCAGAGACAATGTCTCTAAGGAGGTGGATGCTACTTTGTACAAGCAACTAATTGGTAGTCTAATATATCTAACTACAACTAGACCAGACTTAGCATATTCTGTTAGTGTGTTGACCCAATTTATGTCTAAACCTATTGAAAGTCATTGGGTAGCAACAAAAAGTGTAATGAGGTATCTTCATGCTACCTGTGATTATGGTATTTTATACAATGATACATATGATGTTACTTTAGCAAGTTTTTCAAACTCTGATTGGGCAAGTAACCTAGATGACTGAGGATATATCATAGGTTATGCATTTAGTGTTGGATCTGCGGTCATAGCATGGAGTAGTAGAAAGCAGAGCACTATGTCTTTATCTTTAGCTAAAGCCGAGTACCAAGTAGCATGTGCAATGACATGTGAACCTATCTGGTTAAGGAGGCTTCTCCATGATGCAGGAGAAGAGAAAAAAGAAGCGACCGTCATCAAATTTTACAACCAAAGTTCCATTAAGCTAGCGAACAACCTAATGTTTCATAACAACATGAATCACATAGAAACTCAGTTTCACTTTGTTAGAGAAAAAGTCCATTCAAAAGAAATTTTTATTGAATACTGTAAAACGTGTTGATATAAATTTCCATTGGTGTCAATATGGCAATATTCTAGGATACTAAACGATGATATGAAGCCAAGAAGAAGCAGAGTAGATCCATGAAGAAATAGGATCAAGAAGACAAGGAGCAAAGCCATCAGGGATGTCATTGGAAAGACATTGGAAGCCATTGGAAGTCAAGAACATGAGCAGTCAAAGAATAAGAGGAAGAGTTCATCAAAAGCCATCAAGGAAGTAGGTTAACGCATATGCCCAAGGGTAAGTGCTATCGGAAGAACAAAGAGCAACAACTATATCATAGGAGTAAAGAAAAAAACATTGGAGGAGCCGTATTTGAAGTATCGCATGTAATACATGCCCAAGAAGAACCGATAGGAAGAAAATAGTGAAGGAGCATAAATAGAGCTATCAGAGCAGTGTATTAGAAGCCATATCAAAGACATTGCATGAAGTATCGAAAGGAGCAAAGAGGAATGCGCAGCGAGGAAAGAGCCAAAAAGAGGAACACACCATCAAAATAAGAGCTATCGGAAGAGCGGAAGAGTGAAGAAAAGTGACAGGAGCGAGAACCCAAGAGTAAGAGCCATATCGAAGGAATTAAGGAGAAATATCAAAGGAAGGAACAAACCATGTAAACCCTTTAAAAGTTCATAATGCATCAGAGAAATCAATATCAGCAATATTCATTGAGAGATCTATTACGTGCCACTACCCAAAACCCCTGATGCGATAAGTACTACGGACCCGAAACATGTTATGGAAACAACCCTATACAATATCGCATCTATTGTGTCGCAAGTATTGAAGCTGTTGTTACACTAAAATCCTTGATTTCCATATATAATATGGACATGATAGTTCCATTACATACGCCTTAATATGATATCACATCCGCCATACCACAAATGTTTAAAGCCTTTTCACGTTAAAACTGTGATTACGATATTGTTGTGGACCCGATTGCACCACTATGACATAACTTAATGTAATACCGCATTCCTTGAATCACAAAGTTCAAAAGGGATGACATGTTAAATTTTCTAATTGCGATATGTATGCAAACCCACTGCACCATTATGATACGTCCTAAAGAAATATCGCATCCGTCGCATATCGCAAGTCTTGAAGAAATGTAACGATGATAAACTGCGATTGTGATAAGACTTGTGGACCCGACAGACCGCCGATTGCAATGGAGCTATGGACCCATCAGATCTATTGATGACTATTTAATATCATATCGCGTCCATTTCATTGGCAGTAGTGAAATCACTGTGTTATGTGCAAACCTTTGAAAAATTGCGATTCCGATTAAGGTGATGGTGCGGCTGGTGGGACCACTCATTATATGTTTTGTTTTAACTATGTTGATATCAGAGGACATAGTATGTTATGGGCACGACTTGTAAAAAACCTCCGAAAGCTATGATTGCGATTAAAGGAATGACGTGGCACGTGGGATCTCCAATATGGGCATCACCTCTCTTGTAATGTGATTTCCATGAACAATAAATGTCTATTGTATGAATATTAAAAAGGGACTCTCTAATATAGTTTTAATATGCAACACTTTGGTAATTCGGTCTCTCTTCTAAATGAACACGTCCTTTGAGTATTGGTGAATTTGAAGAGAGAGAGGAAGCCGAAAGATCAAGCGAGTGAAGAAGGAAGCCAAAGGTTAGGCGTATCGGGCATCTATAACAGAGAACAAGGAAAGTTTGCAGCACATGAACTGGAAGAAAGGGAGCAAGTGGTAGGTCCAGTAGGATAGGAGGAAGCCGAAAGTCGAGCAGGACAGGAGGAAGCCAAAGGTCGAGCAAGACAGGAGGAAGCTGAAGGATGAGCAACTTTGTTGATCGGGTTAACCTTTGAAAGGCTCAGGCCAGTGATGAATTAATCAGGAACATAACATAACCTGAAGGACAATTCTGTGAAAGGAAAAATAAAGTTTCATCTGACATCATTTGAATGGAGCAGTAGCTAGCACCAATATTGAAGCGTATGTCAATTTTTTTCTGGGAAGTAAGAGATAGCAAGAACAATTAGAAGAAGTCACGCCTGAAGCATTTACCGTGACAATGAGAACAGAGGCTTGAAACAGAGAATTGGTTTTTGTGCAGAGCTTAGTGTAGTTCATTGTGTTAGTGTCAGTCTTTACAGCCTTCCTCCAGTGATCAAATGTGCTCTTACATAGTGATTTTGAAATGTCAAGGTCAAATTTTGTCATTTCAGTGAGTCTTCAAGCAAAATTTGGTCACTAGGTATTAGGTCTAGGGTTTGCTTTCACTCTTTTCAAAGTTTGCCCAAATGTCAGCCTATGTCATCATTCAGCTGAGCCTATCATCATTCAGAGGGTTTTCATTATCATGTCAGTGTCTAATGGGTCATTTTACACCATGTTCATGCTTCAGTTGTGCCTAGGCAAGCTCATTTCCCTCTCCTAGGGTTTTGAAAGCTAATTTCTCTTGGATGGTCAAATTACCGGCAAAACTTGTTTCCTGATGTTCATACACCTTCCCCTATCCTTAAAGTACCTTATCAAACACTTCCCATCCCTTACATCCGCCAAATTCCTCATTTTTGCACAAACCCTAGTTTCTAGCTACAACTTGGCAATTTTCTAGGTTTGGCCTGTGTTTTGTCCTTTTCGACCCCTTCCCCTCACTCAATCTCTGAGATTCCACTTTCCCCTGCTTCCTAACATCCCTCCCCACTCCCAAAAATTTCCCCAAGAATTTAGAAGCCCTCTATCCCCTTCATTTCGCTCTATTTCGACAAAATCCCTTGTTTCACACATCGGGACAAGTCTCACTCAAAAGCTGTTTCTGAGCAATCAAAGATGAATTTTGAAAAACTGAGAGAGGTTTTTGTCCACAACATTCCAAGGAAGAAAAACCTCTTTCACTTTTTACACAGGTGTCATGGTTTGAGAGAACTGTCAAAAATACCGGCGAGAATCAAGGTACTCCAAGGACGGTTGGCCAAAGCACAAAAACAAAGGAAAATGCCCGATCCACCCCAAATTTTGGCCAAAGCCTCTTTGAATGAGCATGGTACTTGATTGGGGACTCCCAGCCCAAATTTCAAGAAATTTGGAGAAAATTTTGTCATTTGTGAATTTTTTGGTAAAATTACAGGATTTTCCCAAGAACTCGTCTCACCCCGGGTGAGACCAGTTTGGAGGACTGCTCGGAATTTTGAAAACTTGGCATTTTTGGAAAGGGCATGCAAAAATAAAAATTACCAATACTTGGGAGAAGCCTGATTTTGAGATTTGAGCCTCCAAAAGTTCAAAATACATCAAAAAAATGACTTTCTGCCCACTTTTTGAGTTGCAGAAAGTGACCTTGGGAGAAATGGTTTTTGAGGGGTCAAATCAACACTAAATTAAGACATTCCACTTGGGATGGAAAGTAGACAGGCCAAGCTTTCCAATGACCCATCTTGCACCTGATTTGGACCAGTGGAACCCACTCAAAAACAGCTGTGAAGGGGCGCGACCAGAACTTCCAGGGGCGCGACTAGAACTTCCAGATTTGCCAGAATTCACATTTTTGGTCAAAAAACACTGTTTTGACTATGGTTGACTATTTTTACTTGTAGATGATGGATAAATGTAATATTTTCATGGCACTTTGGTAGATTTTATCTTTCTTTACCCTTCTAGAAGCTTCCATGATGTAAAAAGTGAAAAATTAATGCATGGATGAGTTAGCTAAGTAATAGAGGCAAGTTGTTTGGCTGCCTATTTTCTAGTTCTTAGTTTAGAATTTGTTCAAACTGCTCCTAGAAAGTTGAGCTCGACCCCTAGAGGTGGGGAAAGGAGTTAGATGGTCTAGATGGTCTATATTATGCTCTCTCCTTCTCATTTTGATGGTTGGACTCTTGTGTAAGGAAGCTTTATTGTATATTGTGCATCTATTTCTGCAATTGAAGGCAAGGAAAGCTAGGGTTTTACAGACATCTTTGAGGATTCTTGTGGATCTGATTGTTGATGGTGTGTTCTCTACATGTTCTTGTAAGTTTGTTTATGTGTTTCACATCTCTCTTATGCTTCTAAATTGGACAGATGAAGTGGTAAAGTTTGAACTCATGTTTTGACATGTTCAGCTTTTTAGTTTGTTCAATTTTAATGTTTTCTACTGTCTAGAGAGGATTCGAATTGTGTGTTTTCCCTCTTTAGCTTCTCCTCTATCATCTCTGATCATCCATCTCAGATTAAGGCATCAGCACTCATTCCTACCTTGCCCCTTAGATCCCCCTGTGAAAACTGTGCTCAATCCCCGCACCTTGAATTGCACTTCCACCAATTGCCACCAAAAACCCCAAAAATCATTAAATCAACCCCCTTATCAATTTACTAGCCTAAAATCTTTATTATTAATTGGTCAGCCTAATCATATTGAAAGATCTATCGAATCTGACCCGAGAGAGCCTTCTCATACCTCGTAGGGCTAGCTACGAGGTGAAATGGTTTGATGTAGCCTTGAGAGTTTGTCTATCTCAGCCTAGGTGAATTCCAAGCGCTAACATATTGGCGACTCAACTGGGGAGAACATATTAATCGTTTTCTCATTGTCATGTTATTTCATAAGTCTTAGACGGAGCCTGAAGTTACGCCAGAAGCCTTCGAAAACGCTCTTGTTTTACATCAGCGCAAGTAGATAAACGTTGCTTCAGTCTATCTCCGTGGGATTTGTGAACATAGCGCTTCATTGACACTTTACCCCAGTACATGTATCAAGTTTAGATCTGATTGTTGATAGTGGACAACGATCAGACACTTGAAAGGCTGAAATCATTCACTGGCGACTCCTTTCACTGAAGAATCCAGCAACCTGTGCTTCATGGTGACTTCACTGCAGAGAGATTAGTAGCTTTGAGATTTGTCAAGATGGATCAGATTGCAAGAAGGTATGCTCCCTTGAGCCGAGATCACATTCCAGGTTTTCCGAATAAAATTCCGAAGGTAGATTGGTCAAGGAATTTGCCTATATTTAATGATGATGGTAAGAAGGATGCTGCTCTACATCTGGTAAGATTTCATATGCATATTCGCAAATTCAAGATCGATTTTCCTCAAGATTGCTTGATGAAGATATTCTTGGCCACTCTGGAAGGTAAAGCCCAAATATGGTATGAAAGTTTGCCGCCTGCTTGTATTTACTGTTTGAAGGATTTTCATGTCTTGTTCATTGAAAGATATCAAGCATCTTATCCATCATTAAATTTGGTTCAAGACTGTTGCAAGCGTGCTTATAGTTTTATTGAAAGCCTTGAGAAGTATTATGAAGATGATAATTTTATGGATGAAGAGATCATGGAAGCCTTGTATGAAAATCCGTTTTAGTAGCACACAAAAATCTTAGATACTTGTCAAGATCAGCAGGTTGAAGATGGCCATATGGCTGAAAATGATGAAAGAGAAGAGCTTGTTTCAGATCTGCTCACGGAAGAGGACAACATGCATATTGGAGAATGTGGGACAGCTACTTCAGTTCTGGATTCAGATTGTGATAACCAAGCATACCTTGTGTTGAATCCGGAGAGTTTTGTTGTTGAGATCATGGACAAATTTCTTGATCCAAATGTCCTTATGCCACCGGAACTAGATCTTCATGAGGAGGTCATTCATTCAGCTCATGAACAGCAAGATGAGATCTTTGTTCAAGTAAGTGAAAACTCTTCTTTCAATCATAATTTGGATAGTTTGAATGCCTTGTCATATGAAGATAATTATTGTTTAAGCAAAAGAAAACAAAAGGCATTGTCTCCTTTGTCTGAAGAGGAGATAGATCAGCTTTTGAAAGGTCTTGTTACAGCCCAAGCTACAGCAGATTCGCAGTGCGCACACAGTCAAGAAAGTGTTGGGAAAACTTTTTCCTCTGTTGAAAAAGATGACTGTCTTATAGATCAGCAAATAGATAATGTTTTCCTTCAAAAAGATGATAATCCGGCTGCCATATCATTTGAAGATGACCTACCATATTGTCAAACTACTGAAGATCATAGCATTTAGGATTCCATTTCAGATTCTTCCTCATATGTCTCATGTTTTGAAATATTATTTCAAGGGGAGATTTGCTCACCTACTTGTTCAGAATTTTTTGAAGCCCATGAGCATACTTTTACTGAAGCATATGATGAAGGTAGATCAGAATTTGAAGCAAAAGAAACCTTGTTCTTTCAACATGAGGTGGCAGTGGCAAATCTTCATGTTTTTCACGATCCTCTAGCAAGTTTGTTGCAGCCAGCAGTGATAGTGTTTATTGCAATGTTCAGTGATGAAGGAGATCATGGTCAGCTATGTTGTTGCATGCTTGGTTACCAGTATCTATTGTTGATCATGAGATCTGATTGGGAGAATCAGTCAAGAAGGCATTTGCTTGATTGGTTACATTGGCATTATGATATAGTTTGATGTGTATTGTCTTGTAAGAAACACAGGTGGTTGTCATCATGATTTGAAATCTTGATGGACTGCTGCCCTTCTCTTCTTTTAGTTAAGCCGGTCATGAGTCATTTGTGTTTGGTTTGTTGAGTGAGTTTTTTCAAGTTATTTCAGTTTGCCATCGAGTCGGTTTGAGTGAAGTTCCAGTTAAGTTTCAGTCAGTTTTCAGTCAAGTTTTCATTCAATAAATGAGTCAAAGTCTTGTGTCGTTTGCCGAAATAATGACTCCATCGCCCAATGGTTGAAAGCACTGGTCTGCTCTCCCAAGAGGTCTGAGGTTCTTGGCACCTCCAAGGAGCTACCATCCCCATTGGAGCCAATGTTAGTGTCAGTCTTTACAGCCTTCCTCCAGTGATCAAATGTGCTCTTACATAGTGATTTCGAAATGTCAAGGTCAAATTTTGTCAGTTCAGTGAGTCTTCAAGCAAAATTTGGTCACTAGGTATTAGGTCTAGGGTTTGCTTTCACTCTTTTCAAAGTTTGCCCAAATGTCAGCCTATGTCATCATTCAGCTGAGCCTATCATCATTCAGAGGGTTGTCATTATCATGTCAGTGTCTAATGGGTCATTTTACACCATGTTCATTCTTTAGTTGTGCCTAGGCAAGCTCATTTCCCTCTCCTAGGGTTTTGAAAGCTAATTTCTCTTGGATGGTCAAATTACCGGAAAAACTTGTTTCCTGATGTTCATAAACCTTCCCCTATCCTTAAAGTACCTTATCAAACACTTCCCATCCCTTACATCCGCCAAATTCCTCATTTTTGCACAAACCCTAGTTTCTAGCTACAACTTGGCAATTTTCTGGGTTTGGCCTGTGTTTTGTCCTTTTCGACCCCTTCCCCTCACTCAATCTCTGAGATTCCACTTTCCCCTGCTTCCTAACATCCCTCCCCACTCCCAAAAATTTCCCCAAGAATTTAGAAGCCCTCTATCCCCTTCATTTCGCTCTATTTCGACAAAATCCCTTGTTTCACACATCGGGACAAGTCTCACTCAAAAGCTGTTTCTGAACAATCAAAGATTAATTTTGCAAAACTGAGAGAGGTTTTTGTCCACAACATGCCAAGGAAGAAAAACCTCTTTCACTTTTTACACAGGTGTCATGGTTTGAGAGAAATGTCAAAAATACCGGCGAGAATGAAGGTGCTCCAAGGACGGTTGGCCAAAGCACAAAAACAAAGGAAAATGCCCGATCCACTCCAAATTTTGGCCAAAGCCTCTTTGAATGAGCATGGTACTTGATTGGGGACTCCCAGCCTAAATTTCAAGAAATTTGGAGAAAATTTTGTCATTTGTGAATTTTTTGGTAAAATTACAGGTTTTTCCCAAGAACTGGTCTCACCCCGGGTGAGACCAGTTTGGAGGACTGCTCGGAATTTTGAAAACTTGGCATTTTTGGAAAGGGCATGCAAAGAGAAAAATTACCAATACTTGGGAGAAGCCTGATTTTGAGATTTGAGCCTCCAAAAGTTCAAAATACATCAAAAAAATGACTTTCTGCCCACTTTTTGAGTTGCAGAAAGTGACCTTGGGAGAAATGGTTTTTGAGGGGCCAAATCAACACTAAATTCAGAAATTCCACTTGGGATGGAAAGTAGACAGGCCAAGCTTTCCAATGAGCCATCTTGCACCTGATTTCGTCCAGTGGAACCCACTCAAAAACAGCTGTGAAGGGGCGCGACCAGAACTTCCAGATTTGCGAGAATTCACATTTTTGGTCAAAAAACACTGTTTTGACTATGGTTGACTATTTTTACTTGTAGATGATGGATAAATGTAATATTTTCATGGAAATTTGGTAGATTTTATCTTTCTTTACCCTTCTAGAAGCTTCCATGATGTAAAAAGTGAAAAATTAATGCATGGATGAGTTAGCTAAGTAATAGAGGCAAGTTGTTTGGCTGCCTATTTTCTAGTTCTTAGTTTAGAATTTGTTCAAACTGCTCCTAGAAAGCTGAGCTCGACCCCTAGAGGTGGGGAAAGGAGTTAGATGGTCTAGATGGTCTATATTATGCTCTCTCCTTCTCATTTTGATGGTTGGACTCTTGTGTAAGGAAGCTTTATTGTATATTTTGCATCTATTTCTGCAATTGAAGGCAAGGAAAGCCAGGGTTTTACAAACATCTTTGAGGATTCTTGTGGATCTGATTGTTGATGGTGTGTTCTCTACATGTTCTTGTAAGTTTGTTTATGTGTTTCACATCTCTCTTATGCTTCTAAATTGGACAGATGAAGTGGTAAAGTTTGAACTCATGTTTTGACATGCTCAGCTTTTTAGTTTGTTCAATTTTAATGTTTTCTACTGTCTAGAGAGGATTCGAATTGTGTGTTTTCCCTCTTTAGCTTCTCCTCTATCATCTCTGATCATCCATCTCAGATTAAGGCATCAACACTCATTCCTACCTTGCCCCTTAGATCCCCCTGTGAAAACTGTGCTCAATCCCCGCACCTTGAATTGCACTTCCACCAATTGCCACCAAAAACCCCAAAAATCATTAAATCAACCCCCTTATCAATTTACTAGCCTAAAATCTTTATTATTAATTGGTCAGCCTAATCATATTGAAAGATCTATCGAATCTGACCCGAGAGAGCCTTCTCATACCTCGTAGGGCTAGCTACGAGGTGAAATGGTTTGATGTAGCCTTGAGAGTTTGTCTATCTCAGCCTAGGTGAATTCCAAGCGCTAACATATTGGCGACTCAACTGGGGAGAACATATTAATCGTTTGCTCATTGTCGTGTTATTTCATAAGTCTTAGACGGAGCCTGAAGTTACGCCAGAAGCCTTCGAAAACGCTCTTGTTTTACATCAGCGCAAGTAGATAAACGCTGCTTCAGTCTATCTCCGTGGGATTTGTGAACATAGCGCTTCATTGACAGTTTACCCCAGTACATGTATCAAGTTTAGATCTGATTGTTGATAGTGGACAACGATCAGACACTTGAAAGGCTGAAATCATTCACTGGCGACTCCTTTCACTGAAGAATCCAGCAACCTGTGCTTCATGGTGACTTCACTGCAGAGAGATTAGTAGCTTTGAGATTTGTCAAGATGGATCAGATTGCAAGAAGGTATGCTCCCTTGAGCCGAGATCACATTCCAGGTTTTCCGAATAAAATTCCGAAGGTAGATTGGTCAAGGAATTTGCCTATATTTAATGATGATGGTAAGAAGGATGCTGCTCTACATCTGGTAAGATTTCATATGCATATTCGCAAATTCAAGATCGATTTTCCTGAAGATTGCTTGATGAAGATATTCTTGGCCACTCTGGAAGGTAAAGCCCAAATATGGTATGAAAGTTTGCCGCCTGCTTGTATTTACTGTTTGAAGGATTTTCATGTCTTGTTCATTGAAAGATATCAAGCATCTTATCCATCATTAAATTTGGTTCAAGACTGTTGCAAGCATGCTTATAGTTTTATTGAAAGCCTTGAGAAGTATTATGAAGATGATAATTTTATGGATGAAGAGATCATGGAAGCCTTGTATGAAAATCCGTTTCAGCAGCAAACAGAAATCTTAGATACTTGTCAAGATCAGCAGGTTGAAGATGGCCATATGGCTGAAAATGATGAAAGAGAAGAGCTTGTTTCAGATCTGCTCACGGAAGAGGACAACATGCATATTGGAGAATGTGGGACAGCTACTTCAGTTCTGGATTTAGATTGTGATAACCAAGCATACCTTGTGTTGAATCCGGAGAGTTTTGTTGTTGAGATCATGGACAAATTTCTTGATCCAAATGTCCTTATGCCACCGGAACTAGATCTTCATGAGGAGGTCATTCATTCAGCTCATGAACAGCAAGATGAGATCTTTGTTCAAGTAAGTGAAAACTCTTCTTTCAATCATAATTTGGATAGTTTGAATGCCTTGTCATATGAAGAGAATTATTGTTTAAGCAAAAGAAAACAAAAGGCATTGTCTCCTTTGTCTGAAGAGGAGATAGATCAGCTTTTGAAAGGTCTTGTTACAGCCCAAGCTACAGCAGATTCGCAGTGCGCACACAGTCAAGAAAGTGTTGGGAAAACTTTTTCCTCTGTTGAAAAAGATGACTGTCTTATAGATCAGCAAATAGATAATGTTTTCCTTCAAAAAGATGATAATCCGGCTGCCATATCATTTGAAGATGACCTACCATATTGTCAAACTACTGAAGATCATAGCATTCAGGATTCCATTTCAGATTCTTCCTCATATGTCTCATGTTTTGAAATGTTATTTCAAGAGGAGATTTGCTCACCTACTTGTTCAGAATTTTTTGAAGCCCATGAGCATACTTTTACTGAAGCATATGATGAAGGTAGATCAGAATTTGAAGCAAAAGACACCTTGTTCTTTCAACATGAGGTGGCAGTGGCAAATCTTCTTGTTTTTCACGATCCTCTAGCAAGTTTGTTGCAGCCAGCAGTGATAGTGTTTATTGCAATGTTTTGTGATGAAGGAGATCATGGTCAGCTATGTTGTTGCATGCCCGGTTAACAGTATCTATTGTTGATCATGAGATCTAATTGGGAGAATCAGTCAAGAAGGCATTTGCTTGATTGGTTACATTGGCATTATGATATAGTTTGATGTGTATTGTCTTGTAAGAAACACAGGTGGTTGTCATCATGATTTCAAATCTTGATGGACTGTTGCCCTTCTCTTGTTTTAGTTAAGTCGGTCATGAGTCATATGTGTTTGGTTTGTTGAGTGAGTTTTTTCAAGTTATTTCAGTTTGCCATCGAGTCGGTTTGAGTGAAGTTCCAGTTAAGTTTCAGTCAGTTTTCAGTCAAGTTTTCATTCAATAAATGAGTCAAAGTCTTGTGTCGTTTGCCGAAATAATGACTCCATCGCCCAATGGTTGAAAGCACTGGTCTGCTCTCCCAAGAGGTCTGAGGTTCTTGGCACCTCCAAGGAGCTACCATCCCCATTGGAGCCAATGTTAGTGTCAGTCTTTACAGCCTTCCTCCAGTGATCAAATGTGCTCTTACATAGTGATTTTGAAATGTCAAGGCCAAATTTTGTCAGTTCAGTGAGTCTTCAAGCAAAATTTGGTCACTAGGTATTAGGTCTAGGGTTTGCTTTCACTCTTTTCAAAGTTTGCCCAAATGTCAGCCTATGTCATCATTCAGCTGAGCCTATCATCATTCAGAGGGTTGTCATTATCATGTCAGTGTCTAATGGGTCATTTTACACCATGTTCATGCTTCAGTTGTGCCTAGGCAAGCTCATTTCCCTCTCCTAGGGTTTTGAAAGCTAATTTCTCTTGGATGGTCAAATTACCGGAAAAACTTGTTTCCTGATGTTCATACACCTTCCCCTATCCTTAAAGTACCTTATCAAACACTTCCCATCCCTTACATCCGCCAAATTCCTCATTTTTGCACAAACCCTAGTTTCTAGCTACAACCTGGCAATTTTCTAGGTTTGGCCTGTGTTTTGTCCTTTTCGACCCCTTCCCCTCACTCAATCTCTGAGATTCCACTTTCCCCTGCTTCCTAACATCCCTCCCCACTCCCAAAAATTTCCCCAAGAATTTAGAAGCCCTCTATCCCCTTCATTTCGCTCTATTTCGACAAAATCCCTTGTTTCACACATCGGGACAAGTCTCACTCAAAAGCTGTTTCTGAGCAATCAAAGATGAATTTTGAAAAACTGAGAGAGGTTTTTGTCCACAACATGCCAAGGAAGAAAAACCTCTTTCACTTTTTACACAGGTGTCATGGTTTGAGAGTAATGTCAAAAATACCGGCGAGAATGAAGGTGCTCCAAGGACGGTTGGCCAAAGCACAAAAACAAAGGAAAATGCCCGATCCACTCCAAATTTTGGCCAAAGCCTCTTTGAATGAGCATGGTACTTGATTGGGGACTCCCAGCCCAAATTTCAAGAAATTTGGAGAAAATTTTGTCATTTGTGAATTTTTTGGTAAAATTACAGGTTTTTCCCAAGAACTGGTCTCACCCCGGGTGAGACCAGTTTGGAGGACTGCTCGGAATTTTGAAAACTTGGCATTTTTGGAAAGGGCATGCAAAGAGAAAAATTACCAATACTTGGGAGAAGCCTGATTTTGAGGTTTGAGCCTCCAAAAGTTCAAAATACATCAAAAAAATGACTTTCTGCCCACTTTTTGAGTTGCAGAAAGTGACCTTGGGAGAAATGGTTTTTGAGGGGTCAAATCAACACTAAATTTAGAAATTCCACTTGGGATGGAAAGTAGACAGGCCAAGCTTTCCAATGAGCCATCTTGTACCTGATTTTGACCAGTGGAACCCACACAAAAACAGCTGTCAAGGGGCGCGACCAGAACTTCCACGGGCGCGACCAGAACTTCCAGATTTGCCAGAATTCACATTTTTGGTCAAAAAACACTGTTTTGACTATGGTTGACTATTTTTACTTGTAGATGATGGATAAATGTAATATTTTCATGGCACTTTGGTAGATTTTATCTTTCTTTACCCTTCTAGAAGCTTCCATGATGTAAAAAGTGAAAAATTAATGCATGGATGAGTTAGCTAAGTAATAGAGGCAAGTTGTTTGGCTGCCTATTTTCTAGTTCTTAGTTTAGAATTTGTTCAAACTGCTCCTAGAAAGTTGAGCTCGACCCCTAGAGGTGGGGAAAGGAGTTAGATGGTCTAGATGGTCTATATTATGCTCTCTCCTTCTCATTTTGATGGTTGGACTCTTGTGTAAGGAAGCTTTATTGTATATTGTGCATCTATTTCTGCAATTGAAGGCAAGGAAAGCCAGGGTTTTACAGACATCTTTGAGGATTCTTGTGGATCTGATTGTTGATGGTGTGTTCTCTACATGTTCTTGTAAGTTTGTTTATGTGTTTCACATCTCTCTTATGCTTCTAAATTGGACAGATGAAGTGGTAAAGTTTGAACTCATGTTTTGACATGTTCAGCTTTTTAGTTTGTTCAATTTTAATGTTTTCTACTGTCTAGAGAGGATTCGAATTGTGTTTTTTCCCTCTTTAGCTTCTCCTCTATCATCGCTGATCATCCATCTCAGATTAAGGCATCAGCACTCATTCCTACCTTGCCCCTTAGATCCCCCTGTGAAAACTGTGCTCAATCCCCGCACCTTGAATTGCACTTCCACCAATTGCCACCAAAAACCCCAAAAATCATTAAATCAACCCCCTTATCAATTTACTAGCCTAAAATCTTTATTATTAATTGGTCAGCCTAATCATATTGAAAGATCTATCGAATCTGACCCGAGAGAGCCTTCTCATACCTCGTAGGGCTAGCTACGAGGTGAAATGGTTTGATGTAGCCTTGAGAGTTTGTCTATCTCAGCCTAGGTGAATTCCAAGCGCTAACATATTGGCGACTCAACTGGGGAGAACATATTAATCATTTTCTCATTGTCGTGTTATTTCATAAGTCTTAGACGGAGCCTGAAGTTACGCCAGAAGCCTTCGAAAACACTCTTGTTTTACATCAGCGCAAGTAGATAAACGTTGCTTCAGTCTATCTCTGTGGGATTTGTGAACATAGCGCTTCATTGACACTTTACCCCAGTACATGTATCAAGTTTAGATCTGATTGTTGATAGTGGACAACGATCAGACACTTGAAAGGATGAAATCATTCACTGGCGACTCCTTTCACTGAAGAATCCAGCAACCTGTGCTTCATGGTGATTTCACTGTAGAGAGATTAGTAGCTTTGAGATTTGTCAAGATGGATCAGATTGCAAGAAGGTATGCTCCCTTGAGCCGAGATCACATTCTAGGTTTTCCGAATAAAATTCCTAAGGTAGATTGGTCAAGGAATTTGCCTATATTTAATGATGATGGTAAGAAGGATGCTGCTCTACATCTGGTAAGATTTCATATGCATATTCGCAAATTCAAGATCGATTTTCCTGAAGATTGCTTGATGAAGATATTCTTGGCCACTCTGGAAGGTAAAGCCCAAATATGGTATGAAAGTTTGCCGCCTGCTTGTATTTACTGTTTGAAGGATTTTCATGTCTTGTTCATTGAAAGATATCAAGCATCTTATCCATCATTAAATTTGGTTCAAGACTGTTGCAAGCATGCTTATAGTTTTATTGAAAGCCTTGAGAAGTATTATGAAGATGATAATTTTATGGATGAAGAGATCATGGAAGCCTTGTATGAAAATCCGTTTCAGCAGCACACAGAAATCTTAGATACTTGTCAAGATCAACAGGTTGAAGATGGCCATATGGCTGAAAATGATGAAAGAGAAGAGCTTGTTTCAGATCTGCTCACGGAAGAGGACAACATGCATATTGGAGAATGTGGGACAGCTACTTCAGTTCTGGATTCAAATTGTGATAACCAAGCATACCTTGTGTTGAATCCGGAGAGTTTTGTTGTTGAGATCATGGACAAATTTCTTGATCCAAATGTCCTTATGCCACCGGAACTAGATCTTCATGAGGAGGTCATTCATTCAGCTCATGAACAGCAAGATGAGATCTTTGTTCAAGTAAGTGAAAACTCTTCTTTCAATCATAATTTGGATAGTTTGAATGCCTTGTCATATGAAGATAATTATTGTTTAAGCAAAAGAAAACAAAAGGCATTGTCTCCTTTGTCTGAAGAGGAGATAGATCAGCTTTTGAAAGGTCTTGTTACAGCCCAAGCTACAGCAGATTCGCAGTGCGCACACAGTCAAGAAAGTGTTGGGAAAACTTTTTCCTCTGTTGAAAAAGATGACTGTCTTATAGATCAACAAATAGATAATGTTTTCCTTCAAAAAGATGATAATCCGGCTGCCATATCATTTGAAGATGACCTACCATATTGTCAAACTACTGAAGATCATAGCATTCAGGATTCCATTTCAGATTCTTCCTCATATGTCTCATGTTTTGAAATGTTATTTCAAGAGGAGATTTGCTCACCTACTTGTTCAGAATTTTTTGAAGCCCATGAGCATACTTTTACTGAAGCATATGATGAAGGTAGATCAGAATTTGAAGCAAAAGACACCTTGTTCTTTCAACATGAGGTGGCAGTGGCAAATCTTCATGTTTTTCACGATCCTCTAGCAAGTTTGTTGCAGCCAGCAGTGATAGTGTTTATTGCAATGTTCAGTGATGAAGGAGATCATGGTCAGCTATGTTGTTGCATGCCCGGTTACCAGTATCTATTGTTGATCATGAGATCTGATTGGGAGAATCAGTCAAGAAGGCATTTGCTTGATTGGTTACATTGGCATTATGATATAGTTTGATGTGTATTGTCTTGTAAGAAACACAGGTGGTTGTCATCATGATTTCAAATCTTGATGGACTGCTGCCCTTCTCTTGTTTTAGTTAAGTCGGTCATGAGTCATTTGTGTTTGGTTTGTTGAGTGAGTTTTTTCAAGTTATTTCAGTTTGCCATCGAGTCGGTTTGAGTCAAGTTCCAGTTAAGTTTCAGTCAGTTTTCAGTCAAGTTTTCATTCAATAAATGAGTCAAAGTCTTGTGTCGTTTGCCGAAATAATGACTCCATCGCCCAATGGTTGAAAGCACTGGTCTGCTCTCCCAAGAGGTCTGAGGTTCTTGGCACCTCCAAGGAGCTACCATCCCCATTGGAGCCAATGTTAGTGTCAGTCTTTACAGCCTTCCTCCAGTGATCAAATGTGCTCTTACATAGTGATTTTGAAATGTCAAGGTCAAATTTTGTCATTTCAGTGAGTCTTCAAGCAAAATTTGGTCACTAGGTATTAGGTCTAGGGTTTGCTTTCACTCTTTTCAAAGTTTTCCCAAATGTCAGCCTATGTCATCATTCAGCTGAGCCTATCATCATTCAGAGGGTTTTCATTATCATGTCAGTGTCTAATGGGTCATTTTACACCATGTTCATGCTTCAGTTGTGCCTAGGCAAGCTCATTTCCCTCTCCTAGGGTTTTGAAAGCTAATTTCTCTTGGATGGTCAAATTACCGGCAAAACTTGTTTCCTGATGTTCATACACCTTCCCCTATCCTTAAAGTACCTTATCAAACACTTCCCATCCCTTACATCCGCCAAATTCCTCATTTTTGCACAAACCCTAGTTTCTAGCTACAACCTGGCAATTTTCTAGGTTTGGCCTGTGTTTTGTCCTTTTCGACCCCTTCCCCTCACTCAATCTCTGAGATTCCACTTTCCCCTACTTCCTAACATCCCTCCTCACTCCCAAAAATTTCCCCAAGAATTTAGAAGCCCTCTATCCCCTTCATTTCGCTCTATTTCGACAAAATCCCTTGTTTCACACATCGGGACAAGTCTCACTCAAAAGCTGTTTCTGAGCAATCAAAGATGAATTTTGCAGAACTGAGAGAGGTTTTTGTCCACAACATGCCAAGGAAGAGAAACCTCTTTCACTTTTTACACAGGTGTCATGGTTTGAGAGAAATGTCAAAAATACCGGTGAGAATGAAGGTGCTCCAAGGACGGTTGGCCAAAGCACAAAAACAAAGGAAAACGCCCGATCCACTCCAAATTTTGGCCAAAGCCTCTTTGACTGAGCATGGTACTTGATTGGGGACTCCCAGCCCAAATTTCAAGAAATTTGGAGAAAATTTTGTCATTTGTGAATTTTTTGGTAAAATTACAGGTTTTTCCCAAGAACTGGTCTCACCCCGGGTGAGACCAGTTTGGAGGACTGCTCGGAATTTTGAAAACTTGGCATTTTTGGAAAGGGCATGCAAAGAGAAAAATTACCAATACTTGGGAGAAGCCTGATTTTGAGATTTGAGCCTCCAAAAGTTCAAAATACATCAAAAAAATGACTTTCTGCCCACTTTTTGAGTTGCAGAAAGTGACCTTGGGAGAAATGGTTTTTGAGGGGTCAAATCAACACTAAATTCAGAAATTCCACTTGGGATGGAAAGTAGACAGGCCAAGCTTTCCAATGAGCCATCTTGTACCTGATTTTGACCAGTGGAACCCACACAAAAACAGCTGTCAAGGGGCGCGACCAGAACTTCCACGGGCGCGACCAGAACTTCCAGATTTGCCAGAATTCACATTTTTGGTCAAAAAACACTGTTTTGACTATGGTTGACTATTTTTACTTGTAGATGATGGATAAATGTAATATTTTCATGGCACTTTGGTAGATTTTATCTTTCTTTACCCTTCTAGAAGCTTCCATGATGTAAAAAGTGAAAAATTAATGCATGGATGAGTTAGCTAAGTAATAGAGGCAAGTTGTTTGGCTGCCTATTTTCTAGTTCTTAGTTTAGAATTTGTTCAAACTGCTCCTAGAAAGTTGAGCTCGACCCCTAGAGGTGGGGAAAGGAGTTAGATGGTCTAGATGGTCTATATTATGCTCTCTCCTTCTCATTTTGATGGTTGGACTCTTGTGTAAGGAAGCTTTATTGTATATTGTGCATCTATTTCTGCAATTGAAGGCAAGGAAAGCCAGGGTTTTACAGACATCTTTGAGGATTCTTGTGGATCTGATTGTTGATGGTGTGTTCTCTACATGTTCTTGTAAGTTTGTTTATGTGTTTCACATCTCTCTTATGCTTCTAAATTGGACAGATGAAGTGGTAAAGTTTGAACTCATGTTTTGACATGTTCAGCTTTTTAGTTTGTTCAATTTTAATGTTTTCTACTGTCTAGAGAGGATTCGAATTGTGTTTTTTCCCTCTTTAGCTTCTCCTCTATCATCGCTGATCATCCATCTCAGATTAAGGCATCAGCACTCATTCCTACCTTGCCCCTTAGATCCCCCTGTGAAAACTGTGCTCAATCCCCGCACCTTGAATTGCACTTCCACCAATTGCCACCAAAAACCCCAAAAATCATTAAATCAACCCCCTTATCAATTTACTAGCCTAAAATCTTTATTATTAATTGGTCAGCCTAATCATATTGAAAGATCTATCGAATCTGACCCGAGAGAGCCTTCTCATACCTCGTAGGGCTAGCTACGAGGTTAAATGGTTTGATGTAGCCTTGAGAGTTTGTCTATCTCAGCCTAGGTGAATTCCAAGCGCTAACACATTGTATGATCCAGACTTAAATAGGAACGCAACAAATTACAGAGATAACCATAAACACATATATGCAACGGAAATAATACTTCATTTCTTTAATGTAAAATACTGAAATATGCTTATAAACAGTAATGGAAATAAACCAGCTAGGGCGATGGTAGCTTATCTCTGTGAAGAGATGTGTGGTGGCTACATGCCTCTAAACTGTGTTACAATGAGGCTCGGAGGTCTATTTATTTTTGAGAAACAATGGAAAACCCTTAACATTCCAAAACCTAACCCTAGAAGATGAAATTCCAAACTGTGGGCCCTGTTCGGGTAAATTGGTACATCAACTTCCTGGGATTGTAACTTTGGCATACGATCTCAATTTGACGCGTACAATAGCTCGTTAGAAAGATCTATCCGAGCAATACCACTTTGGGAAGGGCAAAATCAGTCCATGGACCGATGTTTCCCCTAGATTTCCCAAAAAATGTCGTTTAGGGCCTCAAATGGCTCTGGAAGTTTAGGACCTGAAATACTACTAAAAATAGTAAGTTGTGCTACAATTAAGGAAACTGAAAATGCTGAGAGAAACAATGGTGGGGGTCCAGGTGGACTTGGCAGGTGGCCACTAATATCCACCTGGATCATTCCTCCCCCCTTAGGAAGCAATGGTTCCCATTGCGTTGAGTTCCTCCATGAGATGAGGAAACTTTTGCTGAACTTGGTCCCTCGTGAGCCACTTGCCCTGGTGAAGGAGTTGGCCTGCTTTGACAACTCGATATAGTTGGATATTTTGTTGGCGAGTGTTCTTGATCTGTGTGTCCATGATTTGATCAGTTGCAGCTTGTTCCATGCAATCTGGATTTAATTCTGTGAGTGTGAGCTATTCTACAATGTCGGATGTGTCTAGCAATGGTGGAAAGTATGGCCGAAGGCGGTCCACATTGAACACTGGGTGCAGCCCAAGGAATGGAGGAATGTTAAGCTCAAATGCATTGTCTCCCACAGCCTTAGTAATGGTGTAAGGACCATATTGGATTGGTCTTAGTTTCCGATAGGCTCCAGTAAGGCGTTCCTTTTGCAAATGCTACCAAACTTTGTCGCCCACCTGAAACTTGTGTGGCACCCGATGTTGATCATGTTTCTGCTTGTACTTGGCATTTGATTTCTCCAGAATGCCATGGAACTACTGGTGAATATGTTGGATGTGCTCAATGAAGCTGGTTGCCTTATCTGTTTCGAAATGGACATGAGCTGAATCTATGTGAGTAGCTGCAAGTGGCATGGCCACATCAATGGGGCATAGTGGCTACAATCCCAAACCCACCTAAAAAGGGCTATGGCCAGTCGAGCTGTGAAGAGCTCAGTTGTAGTTGTGCTGAACATAGGGAGGCTCTCGTCCCATGTGCGTGGATGCTTTGAGTTGTACATGGGCAGAATATGTACAATCATCCTATTGACAACCTTTGTCTGGCTATCAGTTTGAGGATGGAAGGCTGTGGACTTAGTGAGTTTGGTGTCCAGCATTGACCAGAGACTAGACCAAAATGTACTGAGGAATCGACTGTCCTAATCTAAGATGATAGACTGTGGGATCCCAAAGTGCACCCACACTCGTTTAAAGAAGAGTTTAGCAGTGGCCTCTGCTGTGATATTCTTCTTGCAGGCTCCGACAATGGCCATCTTCGAGAACCTATTGTCAACCACAAAAACACAGTCATTTCCATGCTTAGTGGAAGGAAGGTCTAACATGTAATCCATGGAGATGGATTCCTAAGGTCGAATAGGGGTAGGCAGTGGGGTATATAGGCCTTGCTTCTTGATGGTCGATTTGGCAATGGCATAGGGAGTACCTGATCTAATGTACTTACCAACATCCTGTCGAAGATTCGGCCAATAGAAATACTTTTGCAGTATTGCCACCATTTTCTCGACCCCGAAATGCCCAGCAGCCTGACTGTAGTGTGCTTCCCAAATCATATTGGCACGCTCGCTTGAAGGAACACAAAGGTGACCCAGGCAGCATAACAGGGCATCCTGGAGGTGAAAATTTGGAACATGCTGACCCTCCAAGAGTGTCTGGTATGTGTGGTTGAATTCTAGGTTGGTTTTGTAGAGAAGTGGCCAATCAGAAGTCTCGTGCCCACAAGAGTTGAGCACAGTGGTTAACGCCATGATTGGTGGTCGACTGAGGCAATCTGAAAAATTATTGGTGATGCCCTTCTTATACTTGATATCCAAATGGAACTGTTGCAGGTATGTAGACCACTTTTGATGGCGATCATTCTGTAATTTCCCTTGGGTCTGTATGAACTGCAGGGGTCGGTGGTTTGTGTGGATGACTGTTTCCTTCCCCGGAATGTAATGCTTCCATTGTTGGTAGTCCCGCACAATGGAATACATCTCTTTATCATAAGTGGGATACCTCCGGAATGTGTCTGAAAGCATTTCACTGTGATATGCCACTAGATGCCTATGTTGAGTAAGGACTGCCCCAATAGCATAGTCAGAGGCATGTGTCTTGACCTCAAATGGTTGTTGTAAATTCGGTAACGCGAGCATTGGTGCCGTGCAGAGGCGATATTTCAACTCTATGAATTCCTTTTGTTGAGATTCAGACAAATAGAATTTTTCTTTCACTCCTCCCTTGGTAACATGACTCAAGGGCCAAGTGATATGAGAAAACCCCAACACGAACCTGCGGTAGAAGTTGGCAAGACCTAGAAAGCTGCAGAGCTCTATCAGAGTGGTTGGAGATGGCCAATCCTGAATGACTTTGATCTTGGCTGGATCCACATGCACCCCATGTTCATCAATAATGTATCCTAGATACTGAACCTGGGTCATGCCAAAGGTGCATTTCTCCAAATTGGCACATAGCTTGTGTTGCCGCAGTGTTTGGAGAACCTATCGGATGTGGTGGAGGTGCTCTTCCCAACTCTGGATGAAGATCAAAATGTCATCCAAGTATACCACTACAAATGAGTTGGTGAATGGCCGCAAGATGTCATCCATTAGCCTCATGAAGGTTGCAAGAGCATTCATCAATCCGAAAAGCATAACCAACCATTCGAAAAGGCCCTCCTTGGCTTTGAAGGCAGTCTTCCACACATCAGAGGGTTCGATTGGTACTTGGTGATATCCTAACTTCATATCGATCTTGCTGAAATATTTTGCCCCCTTTAGTTGGTCCAAGAGGTCATCAATCTGCGGGATTGGGTACCTATTATGGACAGTGATCTTATTCAGCGCCCGATAGTCAATACAGAGTCTCTAAGTCCCGTCGTTCTTCTGTACCAACACAATCGAGCTCCCACAAGGCGATGAACTCGGACGGATGTGACCTTTCTACAGTAGCTCCTGAATTTGCCTCTTGATTTCATCATTCTCCAGAATGGAGCGCCAATAAATTGGTCCATTGGGTAGCGGTGCACCTAGGGTCAGATCGATGGAGTGCTTGACCTAACAGTACAGAAGAACCCCTGCAGGGGTGGTGAAGATGTCCTCGTACTCCTCCATGACCTTGTCCATCTGTAGTTGTTGAGCAAAGAGGCCCTGTCTGGAGGCCATGGCCACCATCTTCTTCTTTCCTTGAGGGCGTATCATGAGGAAAAAAAAATTCCCGGTTTTGGAAATGAGCTTACTGCATTGTTTTGTAGTAATCAAAGAGATGGCAATATGCGGTGCTACCTCTGTTATCCTGTACAACTTATTTCCCAATGTAATAATAATATCATGGGGCCTTGATTCATACACAACATGTCACTTCCACAAGTATGGTTGTCCTAATAATACATCACAAACTTCAAGGGGAGCAATGTCACACAATACCTCATCCGTGAAGTTCTTGATGTTGTATGGAAGGCGACACTATTGGCTCATGCGAAGATCCCGTCCTTGGTGAAGCCACCTGATGTTGTATGGTTGTGGATGTGCTGTGGTCGGTAAGCCCAACTGCTTCATGACCTCTGCCGAAATGAGGTTCTTTTAGCTCCCGCTATCGACAATGAATTGTAGCGGGGAGCCCTTTACCCACATCTGGGAGTGGAAGAGACTCTCCTCCTCCTCTGGAACTTTGGGTTCATTTTTCTGGATCTTGGCGGTAGCAACAGTGGCGTTGGGATCCGCATCAATGATCTGCTTCCCTTTTTCATTCTCCTTGTCAGGTTCTGACTTAGAGTCAGAACATGCATCTGATTCTGCAACCTTTAGCTCAGCCACCTTGGCCCGACACTTACTTGTGTTGTAAGTGGAGCTCTTATGGAACTCACACCATTTTCCCGTGTCCTTTTTCGGCTTTGCGACGTTGTTCTTTGTTTGCAGCTTTGGTGGGTTGCCTTCGGTTGCCCCGCCTTGGCTTTGTCCTTTGTTCTGTGGTTTAGGGGCACCTTTCCCTTGCTTCAGATTTGCAGATCCAAAGTCTCGCTTGTTTTGTTTAAACTTCTGCTCGACCTTGATGGCATATTGGTATGCTGTGCTGAGCGAGGAGATGTTCAGGAATTCTATTTCTTCCTGGATGTACTTGTGCAGGCAGCCGCGGTATTTGAGTATCAAATGTTGTTCTGAATCCTAGATACCCAACTTTGTGCGAAGGGTATGGAAAAGATTGGTGAACTCCAGCACGTCCTGGTCCCTTCCTTGCCGCAGCATGGTCCACTTTATGTATTCATCCTCATAGCTTCCGACAGGGTAGTACTGCTCCTTGATGGCATCCCGGAATGAATTCTAGGTGGGTGCGGCTGAAAATAGTGAGCCGGTATTTTCATCCTTCTGCTCGTAGTAGGTTTCCCACCATTCGTTGACGTGGGGGGCTGCTTTGAGAAGAGCGAAAACAATCTTTTCCTGACTCGAAAATTCATGAACAGAAAAATAACCCTCTAGCAGATTTAACCATTTATCTACAGCATCTGCATCTATCTGAGCCTCGAATATGGAGATTTCAAAAGTAACTTGTACCTTAAAGGGTGTGGCATTTCCAGAGTAGCTATTGGAAGCCAATGCATCGCTTCTAGGTACCCGTTGAAGGATCTAGGCAAAGCTGTCCATCATCGCATTCCGTTGTCGCTCGAGGGCTTCTTCGAGCAAGATTTTGATAGGATCTCCTGTCCCCTTGTCTTTCTTCTCATCCGCCATGGGAGGCCGTCAGGATTTGTGAGGCTGGTCTTCCAAAGGTTCGACCAGTTCCAGCCCTAACTCCTTATATCCTGACCTCGTTGGGGACATGCAAAGAAAAACATAGAAAAAGAAGACCGCTCTGATACCATTGATCCAAACTTAAACAGGAATGCAACAAATTACAGAGATAGCCATAAGCACATATATGTAGTGGAAATAACACTTCATTTCATTAATGTAAAATATTAAAATATGCTTACAAACAGTAATGGAAATAAACCAGCTAGGGCGATGGTAGCTTATGTCTATGAAGAGATGTGTGGTGGCTACATGCCTTTGAATTGTGTTACAATGAGGCTCAATGGCCTATTTATTGTTGAGAAACAATGGAAAACCCTTAACATTCCAAAACCTAACCCTAGAAGATGAAATGCCAAACTGTGGGCCCCATTTGGGTAAATTGGTACATCAACTTCTCGGGGTCATAGCTTTGGCATACGATCTCCGTTTGACACATACAATAGCTCGTTAGAAAGATCTATCCGAGCACTACCACTTTGGGAAGGGAAACATGGGTCCATGGACCCATGTTTCCCAAACGTCGTTTAGGGCCTCAAAACAGCTCTGGAAGTTCAAGACCCAAAAGACTGCTAAAAATAGTAAGTTGTGCTACAATTAAGGAAACTGAAAATGTTGAGAGAAATAATAGTGGGGGTTTAGGTGGACTTGTGAGGTGGCCACCAATATCCACCTGGATCATTGTAGACACACTGAAGTTATGTGGAGACATTATTGGGGATCATGATGGCTATTTGATATCATCATGAGGTAGCTTTGCAGACTCTGTGTGGATAGTATGAAGAGTTGTGAAGACTCCTTCATATGAATATAGGCTGTTGTTGATGTTGTAGCATGGAGACTACAGTGAAGCTATAAATTGAAATAATTCAGTAAAGAATATTCTGGGAGCAGAGAATTACTATCAAACATGCCTTGAAAATATAGGGTCGTAGCCCTTGGGATTGGTGCCTCAGAATTGCAAGGATTGGTGTCCTTGGAGTTGGTTCTTCTAAATCCAAGGTTGGTGCCTTGACAAGACAGGGTTGGTTCCCTGGAGGTTGGAGCCTCACAAAAGTCCAAGTTGGTGCTTGGCAATGGATTGGAACCTTATATACATTGTATTTGATTTATTGTAAAGATTATATTAATAAGAACATTTATTCATGTTGTTCATTTTGTGTTCTAAATATAAATGTTTTAACTGGTAAAAATAACAATTAAAATGAAATACTGATTCACCCCCCCTAGTATTTCCACCAATTGGTATTAGAGCCAATACCTTCACTCAAAGCCTAACAGCTTGAAGGTTGATCTTTAGAACACAAATGACGATAACAAGGAAGGAAGTCTCCAATCTTCCTAAAGATGTGTCTCCCTCTACCACTGAAATAGAAGATAATCAATTTGAGAAGGCTCCATGGTTCAATGGAAACTTTAATATATGGGAAGCAAGAATGAGGAATTTCTTAAAGACTCAAGGCATTGAAATCTGGAAATCAGTGATTTTTGATAGCATGATGGATGGAGAATCCAAGGAGTACAATGCAAAAGCAATGAAGGCAATCTTGAATGGGCTACCTGATTCTATAAACAACAACTTAGGAAAATGTTCGTCAGCAAAGGGTATATGGGACAAACTTCATGACCTTCACTCAAAAGGAGCATTGACCATGACCACCAGTCAAGAAGATGATGGAAACCAAGAAGGAAATCCAGAACCCATCATAGAAGCTGAAAATGAGAATGATGACATCAAGGATAAAAAAGACCTAGAAGATGAAGAGAATGAAATAGATTTTGTAGAAGATCTCCTCACTAAACTTATGGCTACCATGGAAGAGATTATCAATTTTAAAAAAGAAAATGAGGAACTTAATATGAAAGCATTAGTTGGTGACCAAGACCAAACAAGGAAGAAATTTAACCTTGTCAAGCTTCAAGTATAAGAAAGGGATGAAGAGCTTGCCAAACTTAAGAAGGAATTTCATCAAAGCAAAAGAAAGCATCATGAAGAAGTCATATCCATGACAAATCAATTGGATAAAGCAAAGAAACATGAAGATACCTTGTCAAGTCAACTTGAACAAAGGCACGAGAGCTTGAACAAACTTGAAGAAGGGATTGGTTAGTACAAGGTAGATGTCTCCTCTCTCAAATCTCAACTACAAGAAGCAAGAAAGTTAGCACAAGGAGCTGAGAAGACAATGGAAGCATTGGAAAACATAAAAGGATGGTTTGATGAAGAAGAAAAGGAGAGAAACGTCATGATATGTCAATAAAAGCAAAGGATATAGAAATCTTCAAATTAAAATCTAACATCAACCTTCTCATGGCTGAAATATGTAAAGCTACAAGGATAAAGGAAGAAATGGAGAGTAGTCTAGCAAAGGAAAACGAAGAAATATTCAAAATGAAGTCAGATATCATCTCTCTTAAAATAGAAGCAAATGAAGCTACTCGTTTCAAGGAGGAAACTGAGAAACAACTTGCTAAGAAGAATAAAGATTATGAAAGATTGGAAGAAGAGATTTTCTCCCTCGGGAAAAAGGCTGAAGGGATGGAAAAAATATTGAAGAGCTCTCAAGCCTTGGATGACATGCTCAACCATCAAAGATGTCCATTTGATAAATCAGGTCTCAGGTATGCAGGTGAATCCTCAAAACAGAATGATAATGCTTCAAACAAAAGGGATGTGAGGAAGCCTGAAAGAAATGTTGATGCTACTAGTTCCAACAAAGGCAAGGAGGAAAATCAAGGAAACAATGGAAGAAATCCCACTCCAAGAAGAAATGTAGATAATGTCAAGGATGCGAGAAGCAATGGTTATCATCAAAGGATCTCAAGGCAGAAAGACTTCAGAAGTACATCAAGGAAATCTCCATCTCCCAGGTACCAAATTTTATTTCTTGGTTATTTTTATTCTTGTACAAACTTTGGACATATGGAAAAATATTGTAGGGCATATCACAAAGATAAATATAATGGTCCCTGTCAATATCTGAGGAACAATTTTGCAAGAAGAAGTCATGAATTATTATTCATGAACAACATAGAATACTTCAAGTGTCATAACATTGGTCATATGGCATGTAATTGTAACTTGACTTGGGAACCTTCTCATGTTAGAACTATGTCAGATAAGAAATTTACACAAGTATGGAGAAGGAAGAAAATACAATCCGAAAGTCCCTTGAACTGTCCAACCAATAACACATGTTATTAGCCTAATCTTCAACAATCTAAGCATTTGATGGGAAGACTCTGCCAACAAAGATGATGCATACATGATGAGCCCCAGAAATGGGTAATTATATGGGCTCATTTTGCCCCTTAACCCAACTTAATCCACCATTCTCATTAGTTTATTGCATGTTTTTAATTATATTTATGCTAATAAAGTGAATTGGGTTAGTCATTATGCCATGAAGTCTAATGTGTGCTTTATGCATATTTTTGGTCAATTTTGGACAAAGTCAAAGGATTAATGAGCATTTGGTAGCCAATATTTGAGGAAAACAAGGGAGAGGATTTGTAGGAGGGTGTCGTCCTCACTTATGACTCCCTACCTCGAATCCTCCATCAGAAACTCGGAGCACAAACAGCCACATCGATGCATCCAAGGGGCAGCCGAGCAAGTCAAGAAGAACTGTTGTCTATCTCTAGTTCTGGGAAGCCGAGCCCCTTGATTTTAGGAGGGCTGTTGGAGGACTCCATTTGTATAAATAGGGGGGCTTAGAGCCTCATTAGTTTAGCCAGTTATTAGTAGAATTTTTTCACTTCTGTGAAGCTCTTGTTTAGCTCATTTTCGAGCTTATTTTTTGAGCAGTTTATGTAATGTGACTTTTATTTTGCTAATGGAGATGAAATATTTTTTGAACCAACACTGATCTCTTTCAGAGGGCTGAAGATCTTGGGTTAGGGGCCAACCCAAGCTACCAAAAACCTCTTGCTTTGTACTTGTATGTTTTTGCTTCAGTTCATGAGTTAATTTCTGTTACATAGATTCATTTTACCTTGTTTAGAATAGGTTGCTTTTGATGGTTTGCACAACTGCTTTTTGTTTCAATTGCTGAAGTAGGTTAATATAGTGATAGGCTAAGATTCAAAAAGGCAAACAATAGGCCTTGATCTCCTTTCTCCCTTCCTTGGACCATGATTTGAGGTCAAGGCACCATTGCTGCCACCAAAAACGCAGTTTTGCTTCCTCCATGCAATTTCTAGTGTGATGATTTGATTTGAAAAGTTAAATGGTTGCCTCAGATTCATTTTTCCAATATTGTTTCATGTTTTTGTAATAAATCTCTTTGCAAGCTTTTCTATTCATAGGATACTATTCAACACTTCATGTTTCTAGGTGAGAAATTAGGTTAACAAGAGATATTGTTCTATTTTCTTGGTGCATCTAGTCCTTTTCTTGCTCAGTTTCGGTAGTTATATGTGCAGATCTCTTACAACACACCTCAGCTCACAAGACATCAATAAAGCAACCAACATCATCTCATGTCTCATAAGTTTCACAAGTCATTCAAAGTCCTTCGTGAATCTGCCCTAATTTCTACACTTTTTGCATAAGCTTTCCTCTCGTCATTTGAACGAATCCAACCATCATTTTCTTTCTTGATCCTCCTTTTTAAGCCCCAGACACCTCAACACATCCCTCTAGTCTTCAGCTACCCTTTCCAACCATTTTTCCACTCTTAACCTCTAAAAACAACTCTCGGCATCCTCCTATAGATCCTCCCGTAGATCCTCCTATAGATCCCATGCAGCCTCTTGTAGAATTTTCTGTGAGTGATTTTTCGAAGTTCAATTGCAAGGGAAGTTTTAAAAAGGTTACCAGAGGATTTTTAGGACCCCTCCACACCTTCTTACACCTCTGCAAAAAACCAAATCCGCCCTCCATCACCACCAAACCTCTGCCACAATCACAAACAAACAAAATCACATGCATAACAATTTCACATAAAACACATAAAGACACAAAAGGATGTTGTTTTCTCATTCTCTTCTAGGAATAGCTTGAATAGATGTAATTTACCTTTTCAATAGTCAATGGCACTCATTTCATCAGTTTTCATCTCTTTTTCTGCAAATGTAGGGGTAGTTAGAAAAATTAGGGTTTGCTAGGGTTTGCTTTACACACCAGTCTTCTTTCTCTTTCTGCAAGTAGAATAGTCTTTGTAGAGTTATCTTTATTTCATCACAGTTCAAAGTTTCTTCTGGAAACTCATAGAAGTTGGCTTGAGCTCCTAGTGATCTTGTGCCAAGTGACCAAGTGACAGCTTGCAGTAAGAGCTATTACTTGTGCATACAGCACCGTCGCTTCCAAGTTTGTTACGAACTACCAGGTTGATAAAAGTAAAGTAGGAAGCCCGAGGACTTGCAGCATTCTTGCTACAATACTGGTGCTCACCACTTTTTGGCACCATTGTCAGGGAAGCGTCAAAGTATTTTGTGATTACTACTTTTCTTCTATTTTCTACTGCAACATTTTGCTAAGTAGTTTATTTCAGCGAAAGTAGAGTAGTTGTTTCTTTCAATTTCTGCATTTCCTTGCTTTCATTTCAATTCTGCAATTTCCATTCAGCAAAAGTAGATTAGCTCTTTCAATTCTGCAATTTTCATTCCAGATTAGTCATTTCCTTACTTTCATTTCAACTCTGCAATTTCCTTTCAGCAAGTTCATTTCAGTAGTTGCAATTTGTTTGTTCAATCAATTTCAGTTTTGCAGGTACAAGCAGTGAAAAAACAAAAATCACCCAAAAAAAGAGATTCCCTTTCATGCCTCATAGGAACAGAGATAATTCAGGGAAATTCCTACCCAACACCCCCACCACATCACAAAGCCACCCTTCTCTCTTCTTCAGTGGCAGTGATCCAGAAGATCCTTTAGGAGAACAACCTGAAATATTTGAAGAACCTATAGGAGAAGAAGAGGAAGAAACCATCCCTCCTGAGACAATGGCTGAAAACAAAAATGCTAGGGGGAATGGAGAAAGAATAGAGGGTACCTTTCCCATCCGAGAGACCAATGGGGACACTAAAATGAAGAACATAAGCCCTTCAGCCCTACCTCACTTCCATGGATTAACTACAGAAGATCCTGACACCTTCCTATTTGAGTTTGTTGTTATCTGTCGAACCTATGACTATGCAGAAGATGAGCAGAAGTTGAAACTATTTCCTTCTACCCTCAAGGATGCAGCATTGCACTGGTTCATGGGGTTACCTGGCAACAACATCACAACTTGGGCTCAGATGCAACAAGCCTTTAATAACAAATATCGAGACTACTGTAGGTCAAAAGACACCAAGGAAGAAATATTCTGAATGAGCATGGGAAGTGATGAATGCTTGGAAGATTATGAAGAGAGATTCCAGCTCAGTTATAAAAGTGCCAGGTGCACACTTGACCCTGAATCTCTGAAGTTGGTCCTGCTCAGGGGAATTCCGAAGACCTTCTAGACACCCTCCATTTACTAGCTGGGGTGACATCTACTAGCTACCTTATGAAGACACAAATACTATCTTTAGAAACCATTCTAGGGCAGCCAAAAAGAGAAGTAGGGGGAGTCAACCCATGGATAGTACCTCCTCCGCCATTTCATCCCTCAAAGGTGAATTTGGAAACATGTTGGAAGATTTCAAGAGTGAGATGCTGCAGACTCTTGCCATGCAAATGGATACCTTGCATATCAAAAGGAAACAAGATGAAGCAGAGAGGGCTTTGGCCACTTTTGGTCCTAAGTGCACCAGAAGGCATCCTAGGAACAAATGCCCATTGAACTCTATAGAGGTGTGTTCATTTTGTGAAGAAGATCATCCTACAAATAATTTCCCTTCCTTGCCTGAACTTAAAGCTGTATACCAAGGGGCCGAAGGAGCCACTGAACCACTCTATTTCATAAACACAAGGAGGCTGCATGGACCTATACCTTACCAACATGGGTTGCAAGGGACATCCCAGGCTTAATACAACCCCAATCAAGCCACGTCCATGCCTTCTTGGGGTCCCCCTGCTCATCCTTCCTGGTCCACACCTCCTCCTTGGTCATATCCATCCCAATATCATGCTCAACTAGTTTCTCATTCATTTCACCCCTATGCTCAGCCACAGCCTCAGTGGAACGCACCTCATCGGGGGTGGAGGCCCCAGTGCAACTCTCCTCCCGCTCTTTTTCCTCCACCACCTACTCAACCGCAACCATTGCCTCTTGCTCCACCAAGGCAACCCCAAATGCCTTCTCAACCAAACTTGAACCTGAATAACAGGCAAGTTCACCGAGTATATAGTGGGGAATCATGATGTCCAACCTATGTTGTGGAGATTCAAGAGATTAACCTACGATCTGGGAAGGTTCTCCCAGATAGACAGCCTCCCCCTAAAGAGGATGAGGAAGATAAAGAGGAAAGTGAACCGAAAGCAATTCCACCCTTTCCTAAGAGATTATTTGGAACAACAGAGCCTACCCCAAAAGAAACTGAACTTCTAGGAGAATTGAAACAATTATGTGTAAAGATACCACTTCTCTAAGCCATAAAGGATGTACCTATATACAACAAGATGATCAAAGAGAAGTGCTTCAGGCATCCAAGCAGGTGCAAGAGAGATGCGCCGACCATCAATGTCATAGGACAACTGTCCGACTTGATGTTGGGGCAGGTAATATGTCCGAAGTATCTAAACCCTAGAAGCCCAGAATTTGATGTTCACATCAATGGTACCATGATCCCCCCTACCCTAATTGATCTGGGGGCTGCCATTAATGTGATGACCAAGGACACTATGCTCAAGCTCAACCTCCAGGGGTCCCTGAGAAAGACCACAACAGTGCTGCAGTTAGCAGACCGTTCCACCATGACCCCTGAAGGGATTGTGGAAGATGTAATGGTCCCCGTCGATTCTTGGGAGTACCTTGTTGATTTCCTAGTTCTCCAGCCGAAGGCAAAGCTGACTGGGTATACTCTCATCCTGGGAAGACCCTGGTTGGCTACTGCAGATGCCTACATCAGTTGTTGAGCTGGGAACATGACAATCAAGAATGGGCATATGTCCAGGCAACTAGTCTTATGCCCTCCTGCCCAACCTTTGTTAGAACATGATCTACCTCTCTGGTTGAAGGAGGACGATGAGGATGAAGTCTATTATGCACCACTGTATGCAGTAGAAGCTACCATTGTGGGGGGGGGGGGGACCACAAACTGAGGAAATTCCTTTGATTTAGAAGGACATTTTCACTTCAAAAGGTAGTTCTACCGCCATTGAAACTCTCGTATTCCTTCATATATACATAAAAACATATATCCAAGCTTATATGTGTAAACCCTAAAATGAGAAAAGGACCAAGCTAACTCATTGCAGTGTTCCTGGATTTGAGGATGCCTCATTCCTAAACATGATAAAAAACCATTCCATAATTTTTTTTATTACCTATTAATCCTAGAATGCATACCATAAGACATCCTTGCTTCCATATTAAACTTGTAAGTGGATTTAGAATGTGGGAAAGTATGTAGAAACCTCTTTCCCTCATGTTGTAGTTGCTACAAGACCCTCTAAAATTTTTCCTACATTTAGATTTTCGAGCCTCCTAATGATTGTGTGAATTGTCACATCAAGTCATTAAAGTTGTTTGATGCTTGTTGTTCAAGTTTTTCTAAGTGTTCAAGTTCCTTTCTAAAGAAACCATAAGTGCCATCTTTTGTTATAGGCCTTTATGGCGCACCTTATATAGGCATGTCCAACACACCTTCAAGCATTAGTTGATCCTCTCTATCACAAGGATATGCAAGACACACTCCTGTGACCTAGCACACTTTTTTATTGCAGTCGACACTTGTGTCGTAAAAACTTCCATTCTAACTGTCATATTTGGAGATTAGTATGATTTTGTTGTTGTTTCAATGTATACATGTTGGTTTTGGGTACTATGCATATTCTCATCATAATTTTGATTGTTTTTGTGTGTGTGATCATATTCAGGACCTATTTGTATGCTCTTACTTTCTCTCTCTCGTCCCACTAATCTCACACTTAGTCAATTTTGGGATTTTCCCTTATCCTCACATCTTGTGCAAAGCTGTGAACACATTCAATTTTATGCCAACTGATGAGTGCATTGTGCACTTCTAAGTCTTAGTTGTGATGTTATTATCTCCTAAGCTTACACCCTATGCCCATATTGACGTCGTCTCCCTTCACAAGTGCATTGTACATCTCTAGACCACAATCATCCAACCTATTGTTGCTTGTATTTACACTCTATGCCAAGCCTTAACAATCCTGCTTTGTGGAGCTCATTGTGCACTCCCAGTGGATAGTAATGTCACCACTTTACAGTTGTGAATTGCACTCCACCTAGAGTCTCCCTATCAATTATAACACATTGCACATCCTCATTCCTAAAGCATCTAGCCACTGTCTCCAGGACAGGTGTTATGCGCTGAATATTGTCCCTCTCTCTTGCCCCAGTGCAATGCATACTTTCAGTGCCTATACCTCCACCTCTTTCCTCTTGAACTTGTTCTCTATGCCAGAGAAGGTATCTCTTTCAATCCTATAACATTGTCCCACCACAGTCAACATCTTGCATGAGAAAATAGCTGTAATAGGTGATTTTGGGACTGATTTTGTCTAGCCATGACCGGATTTCATTTGCAGATACTACCATATTAACAAGGAAGATGATGTTCAAAAGGGCCATCAAGGAGATTTTACAAGAATATGCCTTTGGAGATGAGACACAAAAGGACCATTTTGCAGGAGATAAAGGAATTATGAACTACGACAAATAGATAAAAACCTAGGATGACTTTGAAGGCTCTAATACTCTAGCTGGACCCTTTGGAGGGTGAAGATGAAGTACATTCCAAATCTATCATGAAGAGTTGAATATGTAGTAGAAAATAAAATAACTTGACATTGACATATTACAATGGATTCTCATGTCACAGTCACCAATGTGTAACTTCTCAAAATATGAACATGAGTGTTATTTTGATCCATGTATTCTTTCCACAATTTTCATGGATGTAATCTTGTATTTCCAAAATTATAAAATGTAAAATGTGTGGAAGCCTAAGGGTCACACATGGAATGTGAAGAGTCATTAGGAAGTCCAAGGGTAATGTAGGAGATCGAAAGTCATATGGTAGCTCAAGAGTCATGAGGGATGTCAAGAGTCACATGGGAGGTGAAAGGTCACCTCATTTGTTAGAAATAAGCCCTCATATGTCAAGTAAAGAACTTTTTGCCTTGACTTCTAAAGCTCAGCATAGGAGACAAGATCATTCTTTTGAGGAACAAGTGGTTTCTTCATGTTCCACTATTGGAGTTAGTGATGCAACCTTGTAATTGTGTATCTTGATACTTTCACTTAATATTTAATATTTTGAAGCTATCATAGCTAGGAATACTTTCATGCATTTATCATGAATGTTATAAGAATATTCTTTCATGTCTTCGATGTATGTTTATGTTCATAAGTACTAAATAAAATAAACTATTTTGTTGGCTTTGGTATACATCTTAATTGAATTGTGAGTCCTTAATTGTTTTCATGGTTGTTGTTAGTTTACGAACTATTTTGCAGATCAATTAATAATTCTTTCTATGTATGCATGTGTCTTTATTATGATAATACTATTACTTTTCTTCTAAAGGATCATTCTTTCTTTTCCCTTCCATGAAAGTACTTTATATGCATTGCATTCATCTATTGCACAAGGCTAACTTACGTGCTTACCTTAAAAGTATATGCATGCTCTCTTATGTTTTCTATTATAGCTAAGGAAAATGTTTAAGATCACTATAATGGAAGCCATTCCTATTTCCCGGATGGGGCTTCTATTCAAAATAATGTGAGGTCTAGTTAGGACTTCATACCAGGGAAACCCCCTTGTGTTGGCGGCTTCCAACACTGTCAAAATTTTGGTGCTCTCAATGAATTCATACCGGGGAAACCCCCCTATGTTGGCGACTTCCAACACTGTCAAAATTTAAGGAAGACCGAATGTAGGTTGTCATGATGTTTATGTGAGACTTATTTGCAGGAGAATATTTCCTTGAAGGGGAAATAGCCACATGTTTTATCAACAAACTTTTGTGTCCTCCTTTTCCAGTCAATATACGGAGCATTCTAGCTATGTTGGAAGGCCCAGAGATATAGCCCAGAAGGGGTGTGTTATCACCTAGATTGACCTCAAACTGAATGGAGGCAATTCTAGGTTAACCACAAACCAAGCTTAACCTGGTAGCTAGCCCTACCAGGGTGGGAGAGGGCTCTCTCTTTATGAATCTCAGTCAAGATGACTAGATCAGGAACAAGATTTTATGCTAGGTATAGTAGCTCAAAGGTTTTTATTGAATTTTGTTGGTGTTTTTGCCAGATCAGGAGGAGCTGGGCAATTTGGGTCTGGGAAACTAAGTCAAAATTGCAGGGGATTCTATGGGGCAAGGTAGGTATGATCTTCAACACCTTAAGCTTGATGGGGTGAAAGGCTAGACTGGTGAGGAGCTAAGAAGGGCCTGAGCAAGTCAAGAATCCTTCCTAAATAGAAGAGAAAACATGAAATACTGGTGTTTTCCCAAGGCAGAGCATTAAAACCTAATGTATTCCACCTATCTGACTTGAAAACAACCAATCAGAAGAAATTATATGAAAGAGGCATACATAAATAACATGAGAACATATTAACAAAAGAAGAAACACATGCTAAAGGCCATACCACAGGTATCCCATAAAAATAGTTGCAACTTTATTAGTTTCCTGCCACAACTACTACAAAATGATAAGTGTTCAGTACATGAGCATCCAGCTGAATCCAACCCTTGCAAATGAGAAAGAAAATACATGATATAGACATTGCAATCACTCATCCTAACCATTAGGGGTTGAAACCATGAGAAGAGGAGTTGTTTCAACCATTTCCAAATAAGGACTATGAATATAGGCAGTCAAACAACTTGCCTCTAAAAGAGGGGAAACTAATTCATTTACCTCAAAACCACATCTAACTAATGAATCTACCCTCTAACACTATTTTACCATTAAATTTAGAGGACATGTCATCAATTACATCAGTGAGCTCATCCATGAGGAGAGAGAAATCAAATTCATAGTCAAAACAAGCGAATTTTGGCTTCCTGAGCAAAATGGCCCTAGGCACAGCACCACTGGTCCTAAGCGCAATGCCACTTTCCACCTGATTTTAGAGGCCTTCCCCTTAGCAAAATTGAGCCCATGATAGCTCATTGGAAAGGTCTTCAAGTCTAGTTTTTGGAACTTTTAGAATTCTTGGATTTGGAGCTCATTTTCCCCCTAAAAACTTGAATCTCCCAAAACTTCTTCTGTGTGTCCAAAAAGAGGCAGAAAGGTCATTTTTTGGTAGTTTTTGGACCTTTTGGTGAACCAAATTTTCTCTAAAACTTCTGAAATTTTCTAGGGTGCATGTCCTCATCATTCTAAATCCAAAAATGCCAACCTTTTCTCCATCTGATGCCCCAGGAAAAAGCTAGACAAATTTTTTGTGCTGTGAATTTCAAAATTTCAAAAATGGAAAAACTTCTCAAAATTTGCTTTAATTTGGCATGGAACACCACCATCAACTACTTTGATGGGTTAGGGAGGCTTAAGCCAACATCTTCAATCTATATTTCTCCTTTTTACCTTCCAAAGCTCTCCTTAGCCTCGCCTTTAACTTTCTAATCCTTATGTTACAAATTTTGTTGCGGGTCATATAATGGTATGCCATGTGTCTGAGAATTTCCTTATACCTGTTGACCTTCTCAATGAGCCCTTCTAGATGTATGTTGACTCTCTCAAGCCAAGTTTCCCTATCATTTTCAATCTCTTGCTCAATAGGAGTCAATGTGACATGAGCCTCTTTGGCCATTTGCCTGTTTTCTTTGATCATTTCCAACTCCATGAGGACTTGTTTGTCACTCAAATGTTCGCTTTCCTGTTCTAAGTATCTGCTGATGAACTTGGATCTCTCTAATTTGTCCTCGAAAGCTTGTATTTAAGCTTCCCTTTCTTGTATGATAACGTCTTTAATGGTTTATTCATCCTGAGCCTGCAAGTCAATGATATTAACTCCATGATGAGTATAGCGTTGTTGCAGCTCCTCATGCTCAATCAAGTCAAAATCTCTTTCCTCCTCATCACCAAGGTTCTCCTCCTACACTTTTTCCTTGCCTTTGCTCAGCTGCTCAACCTGTACCTGTTTTGTCAATGTAGAAGGCAAAGCCCCTTCCACTCCTAGTGGAGATAATATTTTCCGATGGATGATGATGAAGGCAAGGTCCCTTCCACATCCCGTGGAGCAAACACTTGCCTAGAAGCTGCAAAAAGTCTCCTTGTGCCCATTTGATATGTCAAGTACACTCGCACCTTAGCACTTTTGATTTCCTTGACCTCTTCCTTTGTTTCCCCATGGCTAGAAGGCCCACCCTTTTCTTGATGCACTGGTGAAGGGATCTATGGACCTCTGAACAGCTCATGAGAAATGAAAGCTCCCAAGAAATGTTAAGAATATTGAGATGGTGAAGAACAATGATTTTGATCAAAGAGTAATGATAAATGTTGTTCAACTACTAAGGGTATGGCTTCTTCTGCACAAGGTAACCTATTTTGTCAATGTTTCTAAACAAGAAATATGGGAGATTCATCATCTTTACCTTGGTGAAGTGCATGAGGAATCTGATATGGTAAGCATACAACCGCGAGAATCTTCCTTCACAAGTGAAATATATGATGATAATCCTTATCAAAGGAACATACCTTTTCTCCAAAAATTGAAAGGGGAAAAGCCTCTTCATTTGATTTCTGTACTGAGGCTTGATGTAAGGCTCATAGTAATTCTCATCAAGGTCCTGACCCTTGTACCATTTCTCACCAGCATTAGGAATTCTAGTGGCCTCTGAAATAATAGCTGGTGATATTGTGAAGGTTACTCCGGCAAGTGTCACCTCATAGTTGTGCAAATGAGCCACAAAAATTCTAGCCAACTCATGATGAAATTGAGTTCTTTCCACTAGTTCACAAAATTCAAAACATCCATGGTGTCTGAAACAAGATACTATAAGTGGGAAAGCTTGCAATTATCTTAAACTGGTGGGATCTTCTCTTATGTTTTTTCCTCCCTTGTGAGGCTTTCTCTACCTATGTCTCTCCACAAAACTATCACTGGCTGCCTCTTCATCACACTCAAAATCACTTCCTCTATCCATGTTTTAGTTAACTCTCTTAGTTTTCACAATTTTGACAATGTATGGGATGAATGTTATGTGCAATGGCTTGGAGGAATGGGTGCGAGTGGAGCTATGGGCAAAACATAAGAAGGAGGGGGTTTAGGGAGTGATAAATGAGTGGTAGAATGATCCGAATTGGATCCTAGAACACACTCTATGTTTTCATGAACTCTTAAAATTATGCCAAGTTTCAAAGTCTTATGAAGGTCAAGCTTATCAGAGATATCCTCGTAACAGTTACAATTTGTGATCAGCATAGAGAAATGAGGACCCTTGGTCAAGCACGCAGACCGCCAACCCATGGTAACACACGCTGTCATGAATTAGCAAAATGGGAGGCATTTTCGAGAAATAGGGGTGGTTTCGGAAAAGCCTCGAGCGCCTAGACTCGAAGGGTTATAAAATGTAACGAATATCATGTCGATTCCATCGGGGGTGGGATTCCACAAAACCGACAAGATATCGGAAGGGCTCGAGGTAGTAAGTGGTTTCAACCAAGTCCTACCTGATGCCACACATCGATTGCCACAAGTCTAGTGGAAGAGAGAGAAAACTGCTCACATCAGGCAGGTAACCATCGAGCTACTCAACCGCCCGATATGAGGGACAACCATAGGATTTGGGGGGCCCAAATCAATGGCGGAGATGCGTCTCTATGTGTGACCAGATTTGACAAGGTTATAAAGCAAGATCACATGGGATTTCAAGTCCAACATATTGGCAAAGGATTCGATTTCGCGGTCATTCATGGAGAAAATGGAAATAATGACCATTCAAACATGTCCGAGAGAGCTAACGCACTCATTCGTTACAGAATAGGTGGCCACCTTCCTGTGAAGCGTTATGAAGTGACTGTAAATGCCGAAAGAAGGGATTCAGATGAATAGAGGAAGGGAATCAGGAAGCCAAGAAGCAGAAACAAACAGTCAGAAAGCAGATTGGCTTTGAAGCCATGGACTAACAAAGAAAGTATGGAAAGCTAGTTAGCAGAGTTAGTTAGACTCAAAAAGATGAGAGAAGAGAGAAGAAGCCGAGCTGACCTGCAGAAGCAAAGGCAGCATCGAGCTAGACAGAGACAGAGAGAGTCAGAGAGTCTGTGTGCTCCAGAGAAGGCTTGAGATGTTCAAGTGAACTCCTCTGTATATGCCTGTCATGTGTGAGTCTCAGATTGGGCTCATACTATGGTGACCAATAGAGGTTGAGTTTTAGTAAGGAGATTTTGTGTACTCAAGAGACTTGGGGGATCCAAGTATAGTCCTACTCAATTGTATCTGCTCTGTGAGACTCAAATTGAGCTCACTATTGTAAAAGATCTGCTTTTGAAGACATAATAGAGAGGCCACCACTGAAGGCTAGACCAGGAGACGTAGCCCAGGAGTATTGGGTGAACCCCTTATTAAACTTGTTGTGTTTACATGTCTGCTTGTTATGTTTTCTCTAACTACTTCAGTGGCTGTGTATTTCACAATCTTATCGATTCATTAAATAAAATAACATAGGCACATCCATGCACATGAGTCTGTAATACCTTAATTTTTTGTCTTAGATCAATTACAGATCAAGTGGTATCAGAGCTCTATGTTACTAAGGTTAGACAAGCTTGTGCTAGATTCTTTTGTTGAATGATAACTAGATCAAAGCTTAAATTAGGAGAAGGAGAGTTGTTCGAAGCTAACCCAAAAATTGGAGGAGTCTATCCTAAGAGGAAAATGTCAGAAGAAAGTCCCTTGGAATCAGACTCCCAGTTCATGGATAGTTTCATGACCATGAGAGCCATGGTATAAGAAATGTATAGAGAATTTAAGAAAGGTAGAGTTGAAGAGTCATCAACCTCCAAACAAGATAAAGGAGTAGAAGAACCTCTTCTAGTTGCGCACCGAGAAGGCAAAGGAAAAAAAGAGAAGCCCTCTCCACCATCTCCCCCATCATCACCTTCATCATCCTCTTCTTCACACAAAGAAAGCCCTGATAAGAAAATGAAGAATATTTTTTTTATTAAACTAGATGTGAAGTTCGATTTGCAAGTTTATGACATAGAATTGAATGCAAAAAAGATAGATAACTGGATTAGAGAAATTGATGTATATTGCAGAGTGCAAAAAATTGATTCAGAAAGGAGAAAGACTCAGCTAGCTAGCCTACGCCTTGGAGGCATCGCCTTGGTATGGTGGGAAGGCAAGACACACGCTGATTTGAAGAAACATGGTAAAATTCTTTCTACCTGGAATGAATTTGTTTCTACAATTAAAAAACAATTCTATCCAATAGCTTACATGTAGCAAGCTATGATGTGTTGGCAAACTCTTCGCAAATTGAAAGGGAAAAGTGTACAAAGTTACACCCAAGAATTTAGGAAAAGAACTTTGATTCTAGGCATTTCTTTAGACTCACCTGAAACTTTGCTAAAGTATATAGGTGGTCTACATAGTTATTTGAGAAATACCATTCTCATGTTTAATCCCACTAGCATAGACGAGGTATCTGTTTAGGCTACACATCTAGAGGCTAGAGGCAAGAATGTGAACCCAGAAGTTGGGGGATTATCAAAACCCACTGCAAACAAGAACAAGGAGAAGAGAAAACAGAAATGGAAAGAGAGGAAGGAAAATTTTGTACAAAAGACCAAACCTTCATGAACTCATTGCAAGAAGGATGGGCATGATTACGAACACTATTTGATTCTACATCTGGAGCTGAAACCCAAGAAGTACGACGGCAAAAAGAAGAAGACTACTGCAGCTATTCAAAAGGATTTGGGGTCAGACTCATGGGATGAAACAACAGTTGTAGCCACATGTATGAAAGGTAAAAATTCTGAATCATCTACTAGCAATTCTACACAATCTACTAATAACGAAGAAAATGAGAGGAAAAGACATGAGCTTTTCCATATTAGAGTTATTTCCAAGCATTAAAAGATTGATACTTTGTTTGATAGTGGCTCACAAGTAAACTTAATTTCAGAAGAAATTATAAAGAAACTGGGATTACTAACCAAACCTCACAAAAAGCCATATCCATTAGGTTGGTTATGTGACAAAGCAAAGCTACAAGTGACTAGACAATGTAAACTTAGGTTTTCTTTTGGGTCAGCATTTGTAGATGAGGAGTTACATATTTTTCCCTTGGATATATGTGGAATTGTTTTAGGAAGTCCTTACTTGTATGATAGAAAAGCCATTTTCTATAGATCTGAAAACAAGTATCAACTCATTAAAGATGGAATTGGATATACCGTAAGAGCTCATAAGCTCAAGAATAATTACATTCGCATAAATTCAGGGCAGATGAAAAGAATTGTAAATTCATGCAAGCAATTTTTACTGATGGTTGTAAAGGAAAGGAAACCTGATAAAACCAATGTATTTGAAGGCTGTAATACTAAACAAAACGCTGATTTAGAAAAAGTTGTTTCAGAATATGATATACTAATTCAAGAACGTAAAGGTCTGCCACCCAAAAATGAAATAGTACATGATATTAATTTGTAGCAAGATGCTCCATTGCCTAACATTAGAATGTACAGGTTGTCCACTTTAGAGAATGCAGAAATCAAGAAGTAGGTACAGGAGCTGCTCGAGAAAGGGTTCATAAGACCTAGCACATCACCTTGTGGGTCTCCAATTGTCTTCGTGAGAAAGAAAGATGGCTCATGGAGAATTTGCATCGATTACCGAGCACTGAATAAGATAACAATAAAAAATCATTATCCCCTTCCTCATATAAATGATTTATTAGATCAGTTGAAAGAAATTGTTTACTTTTCCAAGTTGCACTTGCATAGTGGCTACCATTAGGTCAGAGTTGCAGAGCAATATGCATGGAAGATTGCTTTCAAAACAAAGCATGGATTGTATGAGTGGTTGTTATGCCTTTTGGCTTAACTAATTCTCTTGCTACTTTCATGAGAGTAATGAATGATGTACTCACGCCTTTTATTGATGATTTTGTCATCCCATATTTAGATGACATTCTTATATTTAGTAAAACATGGGAAGAACATTTGAAGCATGTAAAGCAGACTCTAGATGTTTTGAAAAGAGAAAATATTTGTGTTAAGCTATCAAAATGTGAATTTGGCAAAGCATATTTGAATTATTTGGGTCATATTGTAGGGGGTGGTGAATTGAAGATAGATCCCTCTAAGGTTGCAGTCACTGTAAACTGGCCTAAACCCAAATTTACTACAGAAGTTAGAAGCTTCTTAGGAGCAACACAGTATTGGAGAAAGTTTATTTCTAACTCTTCCTTGATTGTAGCTCCCTTACATGCTTTAATAGGATTGAACAAGGTGTTTCAGTGGGGAGGCAACCAGTAGAAAGCCTTCGACACCTTAAAAGAAAAGATTAGTATAGCACCGGTACTAGCACTGCCTGATCTTCAAAGACCCTTTGAAATTGAAACAGATGCCAGTGACTATGCCATGGGAGTAGTGTTGATGCAGCATGGTAAACCCATATGTTATCATTCTGAGACATTTAATTATGCAGTAGTTAATTATCCCACATATGATAAAGAATTGTATGCATTAGTACAGAGTGTGAAAAAGTGGAAACATTACCTGATGGGAAAAGAGACAGTTATACATACTAATCATCAACCACTTCAATATTTGTACTCACAAACTAAGTTGCAGCAATCAAGACACTATAGGTGGATGGGTTTTCTACAACAGTTTCATCTTGTCATCGAATATAAAAAGGGAATACACAATAAAGTTGTAGATATGTTGTCCAAACCAATCATAAATGCATCTACTATACTTAAGCATAATTCAGTATTGCATGAAAGCTTCATTGAACAATATGCTCAAGATATAGATTTTAAAGATGTATAGGCAACTTTAAGTCATGGAAAACAAGTAGAAGAATTGGATTATCATGTTAAGGACCAACTCTTGTATCATTTGGGAAATTTATGCATTCCTCAAACATAAATAGTAAAGATAATTCGAGGAGCACACACTTCTCTAATATCAGGTCACTTTGGTGTAAGTAAAATAGTTGCAAAGATTTTTTTATTGACCAAAAATGAATGAGACCGTTTCTAGATATATAAGAGGGTGTACTATGTGTGCTAAAAGCAAACCCAGCAATAGAAAACTAGGCTTGTACGCTCCATTACCAGTTCCTTCTCATCCTTGGGAAAGTATTTCCATGGACTTTGTTGGGGGACTGCCTAAATCTAGAAAAGGTCATGAATATTTATATGTTATTGTGGATAGGTTCAGCGAAATGTGTATTTTAATACCTTGTAAAAAATAGATTACAACTAAACAAATAGCAAAGTTGTTCTTTCAGTACGTATGGGTTCATTTTGGATTACCCACTTCCATTGTATCCGATTGAGATACCTGATTTGCTGGGAAATTTTGGTCGAGCCTGTGGGAATTAATGGACACCAGACTGAAGAAGAGCACAACTTTTCATCCGTAAACAGACGGCCAAATAGAGGCGGTCAATAGAACAGTGATCTAGTTGCTTAGAGGCTATTGCAGCAAGCATCCCAAGCTTTGGGATGAACATCTGCGTTATTGTTATATACCTAGGGGGGATAATATGGGGTACCAAGGGAGGTACCCAAGGTAATAATGTAATAATGGGATGGGCCATAGTAATAAATAAGGTGGTTAACCCATATCATGTAAGGGACCACAAGTAGTTAATAATAATGTAATGGGCCCATGGTATTAGTTGATGGTATGAGGGAACCATGGTAATGACCCATGGTATTGTATGTATGAGGCTTATATAGAGGCTAGAGACTCCATGTCAAGGAATATTTGATGAGCCCCAAAAATGGATAATTATTTGGGCTCATTCAACCTCCTAATTTGACTTAATCCACCATTGTCATTGGTTTATTGCATGTTTTTTATTATTTTTATGTTAATAGAGTGAATTTGGTTAGTCATTATGCCAACAAGTCTAATGGGTGCTTTGTGTAGCCTTTTTGGTCCACTTGGAGACAAAATTGAAGGTCTTAATGAGCACTTGGCAGCCAAATTCGTGGGAGAACAAGCTAGAGGATTTGTAGGAAGGTGTCCCCCTCATTTATGGGCCCTTACCTCGAATTCTCCACCATCAGCTCGGAGTTCAAAGGCCACCAAATCAATGAGCACAAGGGCAGCCAAGCAAGTCAAGTAGGACTGCTGTTAACTACAAGTCTTTGGCAGCTAAGTCCCTAAATTTTAGGAGGACTGTTGGGTCCTCAAATTGTATAAATAAGAAGGCTTAGGGCCTCATTTTGGTTAGCTAGTGGTTAGTCATTTTTGTAGCTAGTAGTTAGTCAATTTGGTTAGCTAGTTAGTCAATTTTGGGTTTTTGCTCTTTGTAAGCCAGTTTTTGGCATGATGTTAGACTCATGATTATTTAATAAAGGCAGGCAGCTTTGGATTCAATTCTGAGTTTTTAAGGGAGCTATAGCTCTCAGGTTAGGGCCCAACCTGAGAGCAATAGACCTCCTCTTCCTTGTATTGTTACTTGTTTCCTTGCAGCACTTTATTTCCTCTGTTTTGACATGCATTTAGAATTTACAGTCTGCTGATTTGATTTCTTTTATGTGATTGAGTAGGATTAGTTTACAGTTCAAGTGCTTTCAGTTGCTTAGATTAGAGTAGGAGGATTTTAATTCATTAGAGCTTCAAAAAAAAGGTTGATAGTGGACTCGTTGCAATCTCTGTTTAGAGATTGGGGGTGTGGGCTGTACCAACCACAAAAAACACAGTCTTATGCTTTCATGCAAGATGCCACACAGTCATTGCAATTGTAGATCCATCCATGCATTTTGCTCTTGAGCACTACTGCTTCGTTCCAACACCATGCACGATTTTTCTCCACACTTTACATTGATGTTCATTGGTTTAATAATACAGTTAGAATAGGTTGATGGAATTTTTGGTTTTGTGCAAGACATAGAGGATTTGTTTCTTTTACACTGCATAGCATCACTTTATCGTGTTCTTCTTCTTCTCAACCATGCCTGAAGCCACTTGCTCGACCTCTGTTCAGCTCATTAGCCTTCCAACCCTTCTACTTCTCACGTAGCTCCATCTTTTCAACTTTTCCTTGCTTCCACCCTTGTATCCACCAGCCAACGTTACCCATTCTTTCTCCATCTGTCCCTGAGCCACCACAAGCTCCCTTTTTATCCTACCTATCCACCCATACTGCTCCTTCACTCCTCCATCACCCAAAACTCCCACTGCAGCACATCCTGTAGAAGTTAGCAGACTTCATGTAGAATTCCTGAGTTTCCTGTAGGATCCCCTGCAGACATCCTGTAGAAGCCTGCAAACTCGGTTGCCGAGCACCTGAACGTTGTGGACTTCTGTGGACTAATGCTAGGGATCCCCTAGGACCTCTCCTAGCCCTCCTGACCTTTCCCAAGCTTTCTCTCCCTTCGCACCACCTCTGCACAGCCAAACCCTAATAAGAAACAAAATCATAATCACTCCAACCACTTAAGCAAAAATAAAAAAACAATGTTCTTTTCAATGGAAGTAGTTTAAGTTCATGCATTTCATATCACTAGCAGTAATGGCATCATTCTTAGACACTTGCACTCCCACCATTGCATCATAGAGATTAAGCTAGTCAGATTAGGGTTTACTAGGGTTTCCATGTTTTGGTTGGCTTTCAATTCATTTTTGCAAAGTAGATTAATTTCCTTTGAGATAGCCTTCGTCCATCATTTAGAAAGCTTCTTCTGAGAACATATAGAAGTTGGCTTGAGCCCTAGCGGACTTGTGCCAGCTGACCAAGTGACAGCTGCGACAAGAGCTAGTACTTGTGCATACAGCACCGTCGCTTCCAAGTTTGTACGAACTACCGGGTTGATAAAATTAGAGATAGGAAGCCCCAGGAGTTGTAGCATAATTGCTACAATACTGGAGCCCACCATCTCTTTTTGGCGCCGTTGCCGGGGAAGCGTCAGAGTATTAGTAATTGTTGCTTTTCTTCTATTTTCTTACTCTTGCCTTCTGCTCAGTAGTTTATTTCATTTCCATTCTGCAAAAGTAGCATAGACATTTCCTGCTTTCATAGATTAGCATTTCCTGCTTTCATAGATTAGCATTTCTTGCTTTCATAGATTAGCATTTCAATTCCGCAATTTCATTTCTGCAAGCGTAGATTAGCATTTCAATTTCGCAAGCGTAGCCTAGCATTTCATTCGTGCAATTTCATTTGAGCAAAATAGATTAGTCCTTTCCTGCTTTCATTTCAATTCCGCATTTTCATTTTAGCAAGATAGTTAGTTGCAGTTCAATCTATTTCAGTTTTGCAAGTAGAAGTAGAAAAAAGCAAAAATCAACCAAAAAGATTTCATTTCATGCCTTGTAGGAGTAGAGATAAGTTAGAAAAATGATTGCACAACACCTCCACTGCTTCACACAACCAACGTTCTCTCTTCTTCGAAGGCTGTGATTAAAGAACCCCTGGGTGGACATCAAGGCATATTTAAAGAACCTCTAGGGGAGAAGAAGAAGAAAACATTCCTCTTGAGCAAATGGCTACAAGTAGAAATGTTGGGAGCAACATCTTGTCCAAAGATGAATTTGAAAATCAGATCAAAGATTTCAAGAGTGATATGAGGCAGTTTCTTGCCATGCAACTGGATACCTTGCGGATCCAACAGAAGTAAGAGGAAGCCAAGAGGGCTTTGGTCATTTTTTGTCCTAGGTGCACTAGAAAGCATCCTAGGAATGAATGTCCATTGTACTCCATAGAAGTGTGTTTTGTCTGTGAAGAATACCATCCTACAGATCAGTGCCCTTCCTTACCCAGATTCAAAGTTGCATATCAGAGAGCCAAAGGAGCCACTGAATCACTCTATTACATGAACCAAAGTTGGCCGCATGGACCTAGATCTTACCAGGAGGAACTGCAAGGGACACCTGAGACCTATTATGACCCCTACCAAGCCACTTTCATGCCTTCTTGGGGTCCCCCTGCTCATCCTTCCTGGTTCACACCTCCTCCTTGTTCCTTCACAGATCCATATTATGCCCAACCAGTTGCTCATTCATTTCACTCTTATGCTCAGCCACAGCCTCAGTGGAATGCACCTTATCAGGAGTGGAGGCCCCAGTACAACTCTCATCCCGCTCATTGTCCTCCACCACCTGCTCATCCACAACCATCGCCTCCTCCTCCACCAAGGCAACCCCAAATGCCTACCCAACCACAATGCCATCCATCTCCATCTCAATTTCACACCTCCACTCAACTACCCATACCATTTCCAAAGCCATACAATGGAGCAGCTCAACCCCATTGCAAATCTGAGGCACAACATATGCAAACAACTCCTCTTGAGCTCAATGATCTTCACCATAGCTCAGGAAAAGCATTGCAAAAAAGAGATCATCTTGAAAGCATTGAAGGATCACATCCAGCAAAAGAAGATTCAAAAGAGGAGATCAAAGAACCATGGGTTTCACTTGATGAAGAGAAGAGATCAGAATCAGAGATCGAGAAAACTTCCTCATGGTTACCATCAAATCTTCCATGTATTCAAGAGAAAGATCGGCAAAAAGAGGAACACGAGAAAGTCATGTTAGAAGGTGACATGAAGAATTATCCAAATCAGAAAAAGGACCAAGGATATCAAAGCTATATTGAGACATGGTTCCAGACAGTCACTAAGTTGCAGCAGTACTCTCTTCCTCAGCTATGTTTTGTACTTTCAAAGTCAGATCATTTTGTCTCTGAAATTTGGATAGTTGTCAAAGCATGCATTCCAAGCCTTCACATCATTTTGTCTCTAATCTTGATGTGCACATGGCTCCATTGGAATTATTCTTATACTTGAGAACGATTTTGTTTTTCAAGTAGGGTAGGGTAGGAAAAAAAAAGAAAAAAAGAGAAAAATGAAAAAGAAAAAAATGAAAAAAGAGAAAAAATAAAGATCTAAGGTGAAAACCTCCTCGGAGGCACCTTAGATTGGCTCATTGATTGAAAACCTCCATGAGGCGGTCAATGGGTTGGAAAAAAAAAAGAGAAAAGAGAATAAGATCTCTGGGTGAAAACCTCCCTTGGAGGCGCCCAGGGCAGGCAATTAGGGTGAAAACCTCCATGAGGCGCCCTAGTTGTTTTTCAAAAAAAAAGAGAAAAAGAAAAAAGAAAAATAAAACTAATTCCATTGGCTAATTGCAGGTTACAAGAAGGACGTTTCATGACAGGAGGAGCACTCAGATCAAGGTTAAAGGAAGTTTTCTTGTGCCTTCTACAGGAAGCTCTGTATTTCTACAGGAAACATCCTGTAGAACCTTTGGACGAGCCAAATCCAATTTCAAAAGTGAATCTAATGGTGGGAATCTGTTGATTAGGCCTGCAAACACTTGTGTGTCCATCCCTTGCCTTTCTCCATCATTTTTTTCCACCTCATTGTGCTTCTCATTGTGCTTCTACAGGAACTTCCTGTAGAAATTGTGGGAAGCTAGACATGGATCTCAAAAAGTGATTTGGCGAACATTGTAGCTTCCTCAAGGGTTCAGAAGCCCTCATGCAATCTTCCAACTCCTCCTCCATCATCTCCATACCTGCATCACAACACAAGCTCAGTTTTCCCTTCCATGCAAACACATGCAAAGTGCCTTGAAGTAAAAACACATAGAACAGAATTTGTTTTTGCCATAACTTGAAAACCATGCATCCATTTGACAAACCGTTTTATGGGGAATTGTACAAGGGTGATGGCAACATGCTTGAGCAATTTCAGCCAATTCCGGTGCACGGTTTCCAAGAAATCAGCCTCCATCACCATCAGCCATTTTTGCATTTTCTCCATAACCGTGCATCCGTTTCAAAACCTGTTTCATGCGGATATGCATATGAGTGATGGTAACCTACCCAAGCAGTTTCAGCCGATTCTGATGCACAGTTTCCGAGAAATCGATCTCTGAAATCTTCGGCCATTTTCCATTTTTCTCGAAATCCGTGCATCCATTGATCACGATTTTGCTATGGGAGATGCATCATGATGATAGAAACATGCTCAGTAAGTTTCAGATCAATCCGCTTTACCCTTTGGGAGAAATGGCGAAAACAAGTTCTGGTTTTGTGACCATGCAGCAGCAGCAGCTTGAAGGTGCAGATTTGAACGTGGAAACAATTGCCTGGAGCTTAGATCTGGCCAGAGGACACCTGCACAAGGAAAAGCAATCAAAATCATCAGCCAAGCCTCATGCAATCAAAGGATCCAAGCATGCAGCAGCAAAAAGCTTCACGGCAGCCATTCAACTTCGAGGTATGTGACTGATCTCATTCTTCTATTGCATAGATTTAATTTGGAAACTGCATGAATTGATGGAATGGTGGAATTAAGCCACGAATTATCAAGGTTAAGCTAATTGTTCAGCCGGCAGTCACGTAGTACACATGGACAGTTCACTCACGTGGAAATTTAAAAAACAGGAAGTGTTGACCGGTTAAACTTCAGTTCAATTCACGGCAGTGATTACAGGGGGAAAACACATAGTTCATGAACAACACTTCCGGTTGCGTGTGGCCACGTACACTTGGCCACTTCACTCTCTCACGCAAATCATGCAGCAATTAAAGGCGGCTCAGCTAAAACTTATGAATTGTTGTTCATCTGCACTTTCCACATTCTCAACTGAAGTGTGCACAATCGGTTAACCTATCGTTCTCCACTAAGTTTTTCTACCTGTTTTCAAAATTATCCCGCATATCATATTGTTTAGAGGCGCAGAGACATCCTACAGGCATTTCTACAGGAAGTCTTCTACATGAAACGCATAAAACAACCATGCAGAAAGAAAATGTGGGATTTTCGGCGAATTTCAAGCTCCAAATGAGGTAGGATCAAGGAAACTTCATTGTGCATGATTTGTTGGTACAAAATGGTGAATGGAACATGGCATCAAATTGAAAAAATGATAGTAACATTCTACCTGTGTATTCAACTAAACATGAAAGATTGCCTGCATGTTTCACTGTATTTTACCAAGTTCTTTCTCTGCACTCTGAAATCTCCTCGTCATCTTTAAAAGAAAAGAAGATATATGCTATAGTAGAGGCCGCCCTCTATGCACGAAAACTTGAATTCACATATGTATCTATGTGTTGAGAAGAGAATTTGTGCCCTTATGCTCAGTTATGCAAAAACAATATTGTACTCTCAATAAACCGACAGTTGAATTCTGGGTGACAGAAACAAGAGACTTATTGCTATCTGGTATTCTGAGGAACACAAGAGAAACTCCTCCCTGGGTTCAGAAAACACCAAATTCAGTTGTCTTCTATTTTAGTGATTGATTATTGTTTTCCTGAGCATTTTCTTTTCTAATTAAAACATAAAAAAGCACTCCCACCATTCCATGAGGATTCATAATGGGAGGACACATTGAAGAAGGTGAACAAAAAAGCCAATGATGAGGGAGCACAAATCATTCAAGCAGAGGGCAAAACAAAGGCAGAACAAAGAAAAAAGGCTACAGTAGAGAAGGCAGAAGCTAAACAGAGCATGAGGAAGCAAGCTAACAGAGGCAGAAAAGATCAAAGAAGAGGGAAAAAGGAGGAAGAGACACACCATGAGATATCAATGACAGTAGACCGAAACATTTTCTACAAGAAGCTAGAAACCAGCCACTACAGGAATTTCTACAGGAAGTCCAGAAAAAAGACAGCAGAAGGAAAAGTCGGCCAGAATCCTAGCTAGGGAGGCAGCAGCTGTGCTGTCCGCCCTAAGTACCTCTCCCAAGCTGAAGGAGAAGTGAAAGAGGGAGCTTCCACTACATTTTAAGGCGAGAAAAGGCATGCAGATAAGAACTGGCAGACCCCAAACCACAGTCAAAGAATCAAACTGTCATTGAGGACACAAAAGCTAAACAAAAGGAGGAGTCTCCTTCAAGGATGTCCATCACCTACGAATGAGAAAGCCAAAAACCTTCACTGGAAGAGAGAGAATTCAGATAATGGACTTAAAAACAGTTCTACAGGAAGACAGAGGACTGTTTCTACAGGAAGCCAGCGAACTGTTTCTACAGGAAGTTTGAAAAGAGGGAAGCCAAGGGAGAAAATAGCCGAGATGTTAGCCAAAGAAGCCACCAGGGCCATCAAAGATGAGGAGAGAGATTGGTTGCTCAGAGGATGAGCAACACTTTCAGTAGGGGGGTGATGATGAGCCCCAAAAATGGACAATTATTTGGGCTCATCCAACCTCCTAAGTTGACTTAATCCACCATTCTCATTGGTTTATTGCATGTTTTTGATTATTTTTATGTTAATAGAGTGAATTTGGTTAGTCATTATGCCAACAAGTCTAATGGGTGCTTTGTGTAGCCTTTTTGGTCAACTTGGAGACAAAATTGAAGGTCTTAATGAGCACTTGGCAGCCAAATTCGTGGGAGAACAAGCTAGAGGATTTGTAGGAAGGTGTCCCCCTCATTTATGGGCCCTTACTTCGAATTCTCCACCATCAGCTTGGAGTTCAAAGGCCACAAAATCAATGAGCACAAGGGCATCCAAGCAAGTCAAGTTGGATTGCTGTTAACTACAAGTCTTGGGCAGCCAAGTCCCTAAATTTTAGAAGGACTGTTGGGTCCTCAAATTGTATAAATAAGAGGGCTTAAGACCTCATTTCAGTTAGTCAATTTGGTTAGCCAGTTAGTCATTTTGTTTTAGCCATTAATTAGCTAGTTGGTAGTTCTATTTTTATGCAATAGATTAGCTTTGCTTTCAGCTCATTCTCAAGCTCTCCTTGTGGACAGTTTTGATGTAACTCTTCATTCTTGTTTAATGAAGATGAATCCAGCTTTGCACCAACTCTAAATCTCTCTTGGGAGGATGTAGCTCTTGGGGTTGGGCCCATCTCAAGCGCCCAGTACCTCCCTTGTTTATCTTTATGTGTTTTACTGCGTTCTTGAAATAAAATCTGCTATCTAGATTTAGATCTTTCTTTGTTATTTAGATTTCTTTTGATGGTTAAAGTAGCTTTTTATGGTTGGAATAGAGTGGTAGGATTTAGTTATGCATTCAGATCTTTTGGATTGTTCTTGCTCACGTGTTGTACATGGTTTCCTTGCAAATAAAGCTGCTGTCCATTCTTGCTACTGTTAGCTAGATCATATTAGGGTAGCATAACTAGATCTTTGTTTTCTTGCATGTCTTTGTTGGTTCAGTTGGAAACACTATGCAGGGCACCTTCATCACCTCCTCGTTCATCTGAGCCTCATCCAGATCAGCTCCTCCATCACCAAGTCTGTTTCCTCATCTCCCATCTGCTCTTTTGCCACGTAACCCTACCTTCTTGCTTTTCCATTGCCTAAACCTTCTTTGATGCAAGCTAGACCTCCACACCCTCTCATCAACTCTATCCATCAGTCCTTGGGTCATTTCAGGCCCCTACCCTACCTCCCTATCCATTCATGCACCTTACCTCACTCACCCATGCTCCGAAATTGCATTTCAGAACATCCTGTAGAAATCTCTGAACATCCTGTAGAACCCCTGCAGACTTCCTGTAGAAGTTCATAAACACGGTTGCATGGCATCCTGACTTTGTGAAACTCTCTGAAAGGATGATAGGGATCCCTTAGACCCTCTCTGTACCTTCCTGACCTCTTCCATGCATTTCATCCCTTGATCCATCCCTGCACAGTGGAAAACTAGTTAGAAGCACATGCATGGTAATTTCAACAACTTAAGCAAAAATACAAAAAGATGTTTTCTTCAGATAGTGATAACTTAGACACATGCATTTTACCTTCCTAGAAGTAATGGCATCTCTTCTCGTAGTTTGCATTCTCATTTTTGCATCAGTAGGACTAGTTGGTAGAATTAGGGTTTGCTAGGGTTTGCTAGGGTTTGTATTTCTTTTTGGCTTTCAGTTTCTTTTTGCAATTAGATTAGCTTCCTTCGAGTTAGCTTTCATCCATCAATTAAAAAGCTTCTTCTAAGAGCTCATAGAAGTTGGCTTGAGCCCCTAGCGGACTTGTGCCAGCTGACCAAGTGACAGCTGCGGCAAGAGCTAGTACTTGTGCATACAGCACCGTCGCTTCCAAGTTTGTTACGAACTACCGGGTTGATAAAATTAAAGAAGGGAGTTCTAGGAGTTGTAGCATTATTGCTACAATACTGGAGCCCACCAATATTGTCGAGGATTATTGTATGAACAAGCATATGGCTTGTGGAGTATTCTCCTTCCTTAAGGAGTGAATGTATGGTGTTGCCCTACCTTAAGGGTTTGATCAATAAAGAATCATTTCATATTATTTCTGGGTTTATTTGCATTTTCTTATATTTTCATATAAGATCTATAATATTTTTGGGTTAGATCTATAACAAGTGGTATTAGAGCACTTTCTTGGGCAAAAGTGGAGAATTTTTTTTTTTTTTTTGCAGAATTTCGGGGGCGGCGAGTTTGCAGATCAGATCTGTACGTTTTGGTGCAAGATCTACAAAATATAATTGCAAATATAGATTCTATGTGAAAAAATACCCAATTTCAAAAAACCAAATCGGCTGAGTCGGAGTTCGGATGAAGGAGATATCACTGATCCAGTGGTCTTGCAGAAAATTTTTTGGGGCAGCGAATATGTGGCGCAGATCTGGATGTCCTGGAACAATATCTACAAAATCTATTTGTAGATCTGGATTCTTTGTGAAAAAATACCCAATTTAAAAAAAAAATTAGTCGAATCGGAGTCCAGATGAGGGAGATATCGCTGATTTAAAATGAGCTCTTTTTGCAGAAATTGTGGTGACGGCGGGAGAGTAGCAGCGCAGATCTGAAATTCCAGTGTCTGGATCAGGATTTCTATCACATGGGCAGATGCAGAATGGTTGTTCCATTTCCGAAAACAGGTCATAATACGAATTCTGAGCAATATTGACGGAATTGTGACCATTTCAAATTCTCGCCAATTTTTTTGTGATGGCAGCCCTAGGTCAGAATTTCAGGGACTTGTATAAATTTGATGGCTCGCATCCAGCCAAATGACTAGCACAAATGGAGAAATATTTTAGATTGAATGACATCATGGATTATGAGACTCAGTTGAGTGTGGGAATAATGTACTTGGACAATGAAAGACGACAATGGTGGCAATGGCATCAACGTTGCTATCGAAGGCCCTTAACTTGGGACACATTCACAAAAGATCTCATGGACCACTTTGACCGTAAAGCTAATCTTGTGGATAAGCTCACACAGACAGACACACAACCTAGAAAAGATTTTATTTTAAAGAAGGAAACCAATGAACCTAAAGGGTTATTTTCTGCTGGTATCTTCTTATTGCAGGTTCATGGATTGCTTCAGAAAGAGAAGATCATTGTTTCTATAAATCCTAGTTGCAAGCATAATTTCATCAATGTTAATTTGGCAAAAAAATTGCACGTTCTAGCAAAACAAATTGAAAATACACAGGTTGATGATGAGGATGTTCAAATTTATAAGGATTTGAAGCTTTCTATGGATAAGTATGTGTTGCATGGTGATTTTATACTTCAGAGATGGATAAGATGGATGGTGTTTTGGGATATCATTGGATGGAATCTGCGGGTACTATCAATATTAATGTGCATAAGAAATCCCTGAAGCTCTGGTATAAAAAGAAGAAAATTACATTACAGGATATTTCCATCAATAAATAGGTAGAGTCCACAAACGTTGAAGAAAAAGATGTTCCAGGGTCTGACATATTAGATGATGAGCCAGTGATGATAGACAATCAAACACAAACAGAGGCTGAAGTAGAAAAGGTTACAGGTACATCAGATGAGGGCTCAGTGGTTGAAATCATATTGGAAAAGAAGACACCACAACAGGCACCATAGCAGGGTGAATTGAAGTAAAGGACACCGTGGGTTAAAACTTCAACATATCATCACCCACATCACCCCGCAAGAAAACAACCAACAAGATGGCAACCAATTAGCCACATGGACAACAACCCCCGCAAGACAAATAGAGAGGATCGGAGATCCACCTACTACACATCAACACAGAAGAACTACCACAGTCAACTTCCATCTCAAGCGAGCGAGGCACCAGCGAGACCGAGGGTTCACCTCTCTCTTAGATGGTTAGATGCACGTGCATGGTACCAGTGGACTACTATTTTGAGTAGATCTTATTATTTTTGTTCTTCCCATGTTTCGAGGACAAAACATGCTAAGGGGGGTGGAATGTTATATACCTAGGGGGGATAATATGGGGTACCAAGGGAGGTACCCAAGGTAATAATGTAATAATGAGATGGGCCATAGTAATAAATAAGGTGGTTAACCCATATCATGTAAGGGACCACAAGTAGTTAATAATAATGTAATGGGCCCATGGTATTAGTTTGATGGTATGACGGAACCATGGTAATGACCCATGGTATTGTATGTATGAGGCCTATATAGAGGCTAGAGACTCCATGTTAAGGAATATAGTGAAGGATTATTGTATGAACAAGCATATGGTTTGTGGAGTGTTCTCCTTCCTTAAGGAGTGAATGTATGGTGTTGCCCTACCTTAAGGGTTGATCAATAAAGAATCATTTCATATTATTTCTGGGTTTATTTGCATTGTCGTATATTTTCATATCATATCTATAATATTTTTGGGTTAGATCTATAATAAGTGGTATCAGAGCACTTTCTTGGGCAAAAGTGGAGAAAAGGGGGGATAATATGGGGTACCAAGGGAGGTACCCCATATTATCCCCCCTAGGTATATAACAGTTATGTGCAACATGCTTACAACCGAGCTAAACATTCTTCTACATAGAGATCTCATTTTGAGACATGTTTTGGTTTCATACCAAGGTCTCCCTTGGATTTTGTCTTTGGTAAAGACATAGCTGTTGATGGACATAGTGATGTGGACAAGGAAACCAAGTTCATTGAACAAATCCAAGAGACTCACCAGGCAATATAGGAACAGCTAGAAAAGAGTCAAGTCAAGTACAAGGCAAGGCATGATAAGCATCGAACTGAGCATAGTTTCCAAGTTGGTGATCAAGTCTGGCTATATATCAGCAAAGACAGAATGCAAAGCGAAGGTAAGAAGTTGAAGCCAATAAGGTATGGATCTTTCAAGATACTTGAGAAAATCAGTGAGAATGCTTTTTTCCTTGATTTTCTAACTTACATGCACATATGTTCAGTAGTTAACGCATAAAGCTTGAGATTGTTTGAACCTTCATTAATCGAAGATCCTGAAGAGCAGAGTTAATTGCCTTCTATTGATGATTTGTTGCCTGAATATCTCAATGAATTGCAGGAAGATACAGTTCTGGATAGAAAGGTGAGAACTAAACACCGAGGGGATGTTGAGTACCTTAGGATTGGGCTTAAAGGCTCAAAACCAAGCAATGCAAGATGGATAGAAATTGGGCAAGCAAGGAATCTATACCCTCACTTGATTGATGCTTAAAAACCAACTTTTGGTGGTCCAAAAGCTTTTTCAGTGGGAAGGCCGTGATCCAAATTGGATCCTAGAACACACTCTAAGTTTTCATGAACTCTTAAAATTATGCCAAGTTTCAAAGTCTTATGAAGGTCAAGCTTATCAAAGATATCCTCGTAACAGTTGCAATTTGTGATCAGCGTGGAGCAACGAGGACCCTCGGTCAAGCACACAGACCGTTGGCCCATGGTAACGCACGCTGTCACGAATTAGCAAAACGGGAGGCCTTTTCAAGAAACGGGGGTGGTTTTTGATATGCGATTAGCGACCACATATCGCCGGGCAAACCCCTCAAAGAAGGAAAAGCCCCGAGTGCCCAGACCCGAAAGGTTATAAAATGTAACGGATATCGTGTTGATTCTATCAGGGGTGGGATTCCACAAAACCAGTAGGATATCGAAAGGGCTCGAGGCAGTAAGTGGTTTCAACCAAGTCCTGCCCAATGACACACATCGATTGCCACGCATCCAGCGAAAGAGAGAGAAAACGACTCACATCAGGTGGGTAACCATCAAGCTACTCAACTTCCTAATATGAGCGACAACCATAGGATTTGGGAGGCCCAAATCAACGGCAGAGACACATCCTGATGGGTGACCAGATTTGACGAGGTTATAGAGCAATATCACATGGGATTTGAAGTCCGACATATCGGCAAAGGATTAGGTTTCGCGGACGTTTTTGGAGCAAATGGAAATAATGACCATTCAAACATGTCCGAGAGAGTTGACATACTCATCCATTATAAAATAGGAGGCCACCTCCCTGTGAAGCATTATGCAGTGATTGTAAATGCCGAAAGCAGGGATTCGGATGGACAGAGGCTCCGGAAGCCGAGAAGCAGAAACAAATAGTCAGAATGAAGATTGGATTTAAAGCCACGGACTGACAAAGAAAGCAAGGGAAGCGAGTTAGCAGAGTTGGTTAGATGCAAAAAGCTGAGAGCAGAGAGAAGAAGCCACGCTGACCTGTAGAAGCAAAGGAAGCATCGAGCCAGATAGAGACAGAGAGAGTCAGAGAGTCTGTGTGCTCCATAGAAGGCTTGAGAGGTTCAAGCGAACTCCTCTATATATTTCTGTCGTGTGTGAGTGTCAGATTGGGCTCATACTATGGTGACCAATAGAGGTCGAGTTTCAGTAAGGAGAGTTTGTGCACTCTCGAGACTTGGGGGATCCAAGTACAACCCTAATGAATTGTATATGCTGTGTGAGACTCAGATTTAGCTCACTATTGTAAAAAATCTGCTTTTGAAAACATAATAGAGAGGCCACCACTAAAGGCTGGACTGGGAGACGTAGCCCCGGAGTATTGGGTGAACTCCTTATTAAACTTGTTTTGTTTACATGTCTGCTTGTTATGTTTTCTCTAACTGCTTCAGTGCCTATGTATTTCGCAATCTTATCAATCCGTTACATAAAATAACATAGGCACATCCATGCACATGAGTCTGTAATGCGTTAACTGTTTGTGTTAGATCAATTACAGATCATAGAATGTGATAACAGTGGTGGGGATAAGGGTTTAGTTATGAGGTGAGTGATCGAGAAAAGCAAAGAACTAGGGTTTTATAGTGAAAGTTAGGGTTTTATATAGAGAATGTAAACTTATGAAAATCTTTACATATGCAAACTAAATTTCAAGGAGAGGAATAATACTTACTTTTCAAGTGTGGAATTGGAGGAGATTCAACATAAATTTGAAGTTTGGGAGTGTTTTTTGGTTGGCTGGCCTAAGCGCAATGCCACTACCCAGGAGCACAACGCCACCCTCTAAGCGCAGCGCTCGTTATATTTTGAACTGATCAAACAACCCCTAATCGCAGCGCTTGGCTCTAAGTGCAGCGCCCTTCTCCCTAAGCGCAGCGCCGAGCTAAAAAATCTAGAAGTGCAACATTGTTCCCTCTAAGCGCAGTGCCCGACTTCCTTGCTCACAAAAGCTTGCTCATTTGATGTTTTTCTCTCCTTTGGCTTTTTCAAACATGGCATAATGATTTTGAAATTAGGATGGGATGGTTTTATATGAACTCCGTTTGATTTTTGTCTTATGAAAAACCCACCTTTCTAATGCCTATTTGTCCTTTTTAATACTCTATTTTTAATGCTTGTTTTCTTTTGCTCTTGCAGGTGGATTGGTGCTCAAAATGTCTTGATTTTTACAGTGGAAGGTGCTGGGAAACATCACAAGATGTTTTTAAGCAGCTGAGAACCAATTTTACGTATGAAAAGATAAAATTACATCATAAATGAAGATAAAAAACAAAATACTCTGTTTTCACCTCAAAACAAGTTTTTAGGTGAGAACCACGTTAGGCTTTCAAAATGATAAATTATGTCTTTACCAATCATTATGGGCCTCCTCGTGTCCTTTCTGATCATTATTAGCATTCAACCATCAAATTTGACTATGATGAAAACCCTAAAACTTAATGAGACCAAACCCTAAGACCTAATGAAGTGAATTTCAAAGTGAACATGAGCCATGACTGAAATATATGAAAGAGGATTAGCAAATACAGATCATGAGGGAAAAATTTGAAGAAAACCTTACCATCAGTGAATCCATGACCTAATGGAATGCAAACTCATCGGTATGGGACTCCTACTATGAAATGCAAAAGAGCATATTTTGATCACTGATGGCAGTGTGAAGGCACTGACACTAACAGGGTGAAATGAATCCCTGTATGAGTTATGTGATGTTGTGTTGCTTATGCTTAAGTTTACATGTAAAAAATAACTCATAAACTGAAGAGACCTTTTGGAAAACCCGTTTTTTGTTAAGACCCATTCTTCCTTGCAAAGCGTCAGAGAACGATCCCTTCTTTTAGGAAGAGGAAATTGACCTCCTCCTCCATTTTCATATCATTAATTAAAGATACCTCAAATCCAAATTGTTTCGTCCCTAACCTTAGGTAAATCCAATTGGCCTTGTCATAAGCCTTTGATAAATCAAGTTTTAACACCATAGCCTTTAAATGCCTTAATTTTATGATGTGAATGTCGCTTTGAGAAACCGAAATAACTTCATGAATGTATGGACTAGCTAGGAAAACAAATTGTCTTGAACAAAAGTTTGTCACCCTATTTTCTAAAACCTTTTCCACTATCTTATACATACTACTACACAAATATATCAGACAAATATCCTCAAATGAGGATGGGTTATTTGATTTTCGAATAAGAGCATTGTGAACATTCATCCACGAACCCTTCTATCTTCTACCGCTAGAAGCAAATTAATTTCAAATAATTCTAGAAAATACATAGAAAAATCCATAGTTAAATTGTCTCAAATTGAAATTTTATCCTTCTAAAAACTATAGAGAGTGGCTTTTAATTCCTCTAGATACCTCTTCAATCAATGACATTAGATCCTTTTTGAAGATGGAAGTAGTGAAATATTGTGTTAGTTTGATAACCTTTGTAATTGAAATCCTCTTCTCACATTAAAAAGATTATGAAAATGTTCCACCCCTATTGTAGCCAATTCTTCAAATTTAATTAAATCCCCCCATCTAACTTCAAAATCTTACATAGTATTAATATTTCTCCTTCCCTTCGCAAATTGATAAAAATAATCAGAGTTCTCATCACACTTTTCCAACTAAGGAATCCTAGCCTTTAGCCTCCAAGTAGCCATTTTGTCTCATAAATCACTCGTTTTTTTTTCCAAATTTGGAATTTCTAATTTAGTTTATTTGAACAAAAATCCCACCCCATGTGATTCATAAATTCTCGCTGGACATTCTTTCACATCTACCAAATTATGCTCATCTCTTTTGTTTTTGCATAATCTCAACTATTAATTTTCTTTTTAATTCTTTTCAAATTATCTTAACACTATAAAGTAGCTAATCTAACTCCAGCACCATCTTGTCATGTGGTCTCCAAAGTCTCTTAACCAAATCAATAAACTCCTCCTCCTTTATTGATATTGCATTAACACTATTCCTTATAGGAACCACCTTCATAGTACGTAGAAAATGATCTAATTCATCTGCAAAACCACCTCATTATGGAAATCTCATAGAGTCTTATGGCATTCCCTCCAATATTAAAAATTGATCTAAACTCTTTTCCACGCTATCCTCGCTCACCCACATATTTTTTCGTGTTAGTTTTAGCTTAATAATCATATTGAAGTGTTTAATCCCACTCATAATCATCAACAAAAAGCGTACATAGAGGCCAATATTTCTTGGAGAGCCAAAATTCATATTTCTCAATTAAGGACTAATTCTCATCAACTCCATTATGCAATAGGGCACTAGAAAAGGGCAAAAGAAGTGTGGGAGGAAGAAGTATGTATTTTTTGTTCTTCTAGAAAAGTGGAAACATAAAAACATTTCATATTAGAATGTGAGGCCTTCAAAGACAACAGGGAAAATTACGCAGATATTCTAGTAGCTAGCTCTCGGGATAATCTATTCAACAAGGGTTTTGTCGAAAAGCTGGGAGCATTTATTGTGAAAAAAATTATTTGAAAAAGTTTACATAAAAGATAAAACATTAAAAAAAAACATCAATTTTAGTTTTATTTGAAAAAATTTACGATAAAACATTTAACAAAAGAATTTTAGTTTCATTTGAAAAAGTTATTCTATTTCATTTTTCATTGTTTTAATGAGAATCTTTGAAAGAAAATCTAGATGTAAAATGTGTTCTTCCTTTTTCAATTTTATATACCAAAAATAAAAAATACATTATGAAATACAAAACCAGTGATAATTAAGTGCGATTATTAAATCTGGGAGTTATATCCGTATGCTTGAATTTTAAGCAAAGAGAATGTTGCAGATTATACTCTATTGAGAAAATTTATGCACCGATGTTGCGAGTGGAGCTTATCTTCAGCCACGTGTCTTGCACAGAGATGGGAAGCAATGGCGTTATGTTTGGCTCTTTCATGTTAGAAAAGGACTCAAACTGATGTTGTGCATTTGTACCACAAGAACGCCTGATTTCCTCAAGCTGACCAACAACTTCCTCCATATCCAACCGGTCATCCCTCTCTGACGCGAGGCATCTGAACGCCAGCTCTGCAATTGCGCTTACCATAATTATCACCTCTTGATTTACTTCAATTTCTAGCTGTGGATCGATTAGTTCATCCAAATCTCCTTCTTGAATCTTCGTTATAGCCAAGTTAGCAAGGTTGATTTCTCCTCTCTTCCGATTTATGTCCATTGCTAGTTTGGCAGAGATAATCTCCAGCAAAACAACCCCGAAGCTGTAGACATCAGATTTCTCCGTCAGTTGATAGCACTGATAGTACTCTGGGTCAACATACCCGGGTGTGCCTTGTGGGATCATAGTGACATGTGAGACATCTACATGCACAACCCTGCAAAGCCCAAAATCGCACAATTTGATATCCGAACTCTCGTCCAGGAGAATATTAGAGGTTTTTACATCTCTGTGTAATATAGGCGGATCAAGGGCATGAAGGAAAGCCAAAGCCTCGACAGTTTGAATAGCAATCTTCAAACGAGTAATCCATTGCAATACTTTGGGATTTTTGCGATTGCCATGAAGATGATTGGCCAGGGTGCCATTTGAGAGAAATTCATATACAAGCAGTGTTGACAATTGGGAGCAATTATTTCCAAGTTGGTTCTCTGTAATTCAAGTTCCTAATTTGTTTCTATCACTGACTGTACAGATAGACGAGAATCACTCCTAAAAATTGGTTGTACAGATAGACTAGAATCACTCCTGAGATTGTATCAGTTTTCCTTATTCTAGTCCTAAACTATAGGATCTAAATTGTATATTTATGCCAAACAAGTATGAGTAAAAAATAATAGAAGCCTTTCATACAAACTCCTTGTTTTTGACTTGGTATCAGAGCAAGGTTCTTCACCTCTGTGCCTTAATTCTCATATACCCCTTGCATCATGACTAAGGATCAACCTGAATCATCTTTTGTACTAGTCATTCATGTTCAATCAGACAACCCCAGTTTCACCACCAATATCATCCTTACCGAAGTTAATTATGATGTCTGGTCCCAAATCATGGAAACGCAGATCACAGGGTGTGAGAAGCTTGAATACCTCACGGGTAAAACAATTATTCCCCAGGTTACTGATGCTGCCTATGCAAAGTGGTATGCTGAAAATCAAAAGGTCAAAGGATGGTTGCTGACTTCTATGTCACTGGAGATTATGAAGCGCTAGCTTAGGCTGTCTACTACACGTAAAATCTGGATTGCTCTTGCTAAAGCTTTCTATGATGGATCAGATGAATCGCAACTCTTTGCACTGAATCAATGGGCATTCTCCACCAAACAGGTTGGTCGTTCTCTTTCCACCTATTATGGTGATCTAGTAGAAATCTTCCAAGAACTAGATCATCGTGATAGGATTGTCATGAAGGATCCCGAAGATGTTGTCGCATATAAAAACTCAGTTGAAAGACTGCGGGTGCATATCTTCTTGAATGGACTAGATGCAGACTTTAAACAAATTTGAGGTGAGATTCTCAAAAAGGATCCTGCACTCGATCTTGAAGCAACTTATCCATATATTCGTCGTGATGCCATTCGCTGAGTTATACTTCAAGGTGAACCTAAACACTTTGAATCTGCTGCTATGGTGGCTCGTTGAGGCAATCCTTATCAATCGCAAACACATTCGAAACTAGATCGCATTTCTGGTTCGCCAAATCACACAACTGACCAAATTCGGTCATCTGGATCACAAAATCGTAGCTATGAAATGGGGGCTGAAAAATCAGAACGTGTATTTACTCACTATGGAGAAATCAGGCATACAAACTCACGTTGCGCACCTCGCAAGCGAAATTCAAAGTCAAATCATCATGCTTCTGTTGTTGTGGCTGAGCCCTCCACCAACACCAATGCTACTAAGGAAGCCTCTTCTTTCATTGCTACTTCTGGGAATGTTGGTAAGTCTCTTCATACCTCTGTCCCTGTTCGTCATAGTGAATGGATAATTGATTCAGGTGCCACAAATCACATGACCTTTGACGGTAAACATATTCAGTCCATGAAATCCTCAGACCACCATATAGTGTCCATAGCCAATGGTACTCCCTCTCCCGTGGTTGGAGAAGTTTCAGTTTCTCTTACCCAAAATTTGAATATGGAGTCTATTCTAGTTGTTCCTTCCCTTAATCATAACTTATTGTCTGTTGCTCAAATAACCCTCACTTTGCACTGTATTGTGATATTTTGGCCTAACCTTTGTGTTTTTAAGGGCATTCAGACTCGAAAGACAATTGGTTATGGTACTAGGAGAGGAAAGCTCTACTATCCTGATCTACTGCCGGCAAGCTCCAATCATTTGGCTCAAGTTTTCTCAGCTAATAAGTTTGACACACATCAGAATTCAGAAGTCTGGTTATGGCACAGGCATTTAGGCCATGTATCTTTTGGATATTTACAGAAGTTGTTTCCAAAGCTCTTTTCTCAATTAAATGTTTCGGATTTTAAGTGTGACATTTGTGAACTCGCTAAAAGTCACCGTGTCCCATTTCCCATTAGTATGCATAAAAGTCCTGCACCTTCTATGGTTATTCACTTTGATGTCTGGGGACCTGCAAAAACTTCTTCTTTGAGTCGAGAACATTGGTTTGTTTCTTTTATTGATGATCATACTCACATGACTTGGGTTTATTTAATAAAATCAAAGAATGAAGTTAGTTCCCTGTTTCAGCGATTTCACAAAATAATAGCCACCCAATATAAATCAAATGTTCAGGTTCTTCGTACTCATAATGGTGGAGAGTTTGTTAATCAAGACTTGAAACAATACCTGAATTTACATGGCATTGTTCATCAAATGACTTGCCCTTACTCCCCTCAACAAAATGGGGTAGCATAACGGAAAAATCGTCACCTTCTTGAAGTTGTTTGTGCTTCGTTGTTTGGGGCTCATATGCCTATAAGTTATTGGGGAGAAGCCATTATGGCCGCAACTTATCTCATTGACTGTGTACCCTCTAGTTCACTACAATTTCAGACCCCCTTTGATGTTCTCCATAATACTATGAGTGCCCCTACCATACCAAATCCGTCCCCTAAATTTTTTGGGTGTGTAGCCTTTGTGCACCTTCACAAACCCTTGAGAAATAAGCTAGAACCCCGTGCCCTTTGCTGCATCTTTGTTGGCTATGCCTTGCATCAAAAAGGTTATCGATGTTATCACCCCCCTTCTCATAAAATTTATGTTACACTTGATGTGGTCTTTCATGAAGATGATATGTATTATTCTGCCTCTGCGTCTCCACTTTAGGGGGAGAATAGAGATGAAATGGAGACTTTGCATCGTTCTTTGGACCTTGATCTTATAAGTGGAGATAATTTGGACACTAGGGGTGAATGTGACCATTTGGAAACTAGTGATGAATGTCCAAGTGATGGTGACGCTGTAACTCACAGAGGTGATTGTCCAGATGGGCAGCAAGTTTTGGAGAATGAGGTTCCGGATCAAATGGAAGTGGAAGTGTCGTCTGTGTCTTCCTCCTCTCACGATGTACCACCAAACCAATTGTCTTCTCCAGCCGATTCCATGCCCGAGTCTCAGGTAAACTCTGAATCTGAACCTCAATTAAAAAAGTTACCAGATCGAGTCACAAGAGGGAAACCCAAAGTTAACTATGAACTTGTTCTCAACTCCAAATCTAAGTATCCCATAAGCAATTATGTATCCTAGCATAGACTGTCAAATGAGAGTAAGGCATTTGTGAATCAATTATCTATTGTAGCTATTCCTAATAGTGTGCAGGAAGCTTTGAAAGATCCTAGATGGAGGGAGGCGATGAATGAAGAAATGAAGTCTCTTCAAAAGAATTCAACGTGGGAAGTTGTTGACTTGCCTGAAGGGAAGATACCTGTTGGATGTAGGTGGGTATTATCCATTAAATAGAACTGTTCAGAGAAAGACTTGTCGCCAAGGGATATACTCAAACATATGGAATTGATTATATGGAGACATTAACACCAGTGGCCAAAATTAATACAGTCTGTATTTTACTATCTCTTGCAATGAATTTTGACTAGCATTTGCATCAATTTGATGTAAAGAATGCATTTCTGCATGGAGATATCCAAGAAGAAGTATATATGGAGTTGCCCCCTGGCTGTAAGCTGCAGACTAAAGGCAATAAACAGGTTTGTAGATTAAAAAAATCTCTATATGGCTTGAAGCAGTCTCCTAGAGCGTGGTTTGGAAGGTTCACTAGCTTTATGAGGTCTATTGGTTACAAGCAAAGTAACTCAGATCACACTCTCTTCTTGAAACATAATGGAGAACGAATCACAGCCCTCATTGTGTACGTTGATGATATGATAGTAGCAGAGATGATCCTGAAGAAAGGAAAGCACTACAAGAGCAGCTTGCCCGTGAGTTTGAAATGAATGATCTTGGGGAATTGAAGTATTTCCTTGGAATTGAAGTGTCAAGATCAAAGAAAGGTATTTTTTTGTCACAACGGAAATATGCCTTAGACTTATTAAAGGAAACTGTCATGACAGGATGTAGTCCAGCTAGTACCACTATGGAAGAAAATCTGAAGCTAGGTGTGCACCCAAACCAAGTTCCTGCTAACAAGGAGTGCTATCAAAGATTGGTTGGAAGATTAATGTATCTTGCACATACTCGACTGGATTTAGCCTATGCACTAAGTGTTGTTAGTGAATTCATGCACTCCCCAAGTCGAAAACATATGAATGCTGTCATCCAGATATTACGCTATTTGAAGTCATCTCCAGGAAAGGGAATTTTATTCACAAAAGGTGATAGCTTGGATGTTAAAGGTTATACAGATGTTGATTGGGCTGGGTCAATTGAGGATAGACGTTCTACATCGGGCTACTTCACTTTTGTAGGAGGAAATCTGGTTACTTGGCGAAGTAAAAAACAAGAGGTAGTTAATAGTGCTGAGGCCACATACAGAGGAATAGCTAAGGCAATATGTGAATTGTTGTGGATCAGAAATCTGTTGCAGGATTTACATATGAAGCAAGTCGGTCCTATGAAGTTATACTGTGATAACAAGGCAACATGTGATATTGCTCATAATTCAATTCAACATGATCGAACTAAGCATGTTGAGGTTAATAGGCATTTTATCAAAGAGAAACTAGAAGCAAAGTTGATTGAAGTTCCACATGTTCGATCTCAAGACCAACTTGCTGATGTGCTGACCAAAGCAGTGTCAAACCAATCATTTAATGGCTGTCTCAACAAACTTGGCATGAGTGACATCTACTTACCAACTTGAGGGGGAGTGTTGACAATTGGGAGCAATTATCTCGAAGTTGGTTTCTAATTTGTCTCTGCCATTTGCTGTACAGATAAACGAGAATCACTCCTGAAAACTGGCTTTACAGATAGACCAGAATCACTTCTGAGATTGGATCAGTTTTCCTTATTCTCGTCCTAAACTATATGATCTAAATTGTATACAGCAGCTATTTATGCCAAACAAGTATGAGTAAAAAATAATAGAAGCCTTTCATACAAACTCCTTGTTTTTCACATACAAGCGGCAGTTCTGGACTGTCTAGAGGAGTGCAGCCATAAAGACGAACGACATGTGGATGGTTCAACGTCGAAAATATTTCATCTCGTGGATGAACTGCTCCAGTCTCCTAAAGTTATCCTGATAAAGTCTCTTTACGGCCACAAGTCCTCCGCCCCTAAGTTACCCATATAGACTGCCCCGAACCCTCCAACGCCAAGTTCGTTCTCCTTGCGGAAGCAATTTGTAGTCTGACGAAGTTCTTCGTAAGAGAATATTGGTAAATTGTCCATTTCGAGCTCACTCTAATCACTAGGAAGAACGCCGTCAGGAGGAGGTTTTCTGTTCAGATAATACGCCAAGAACAGTCCCGCTGCTGTAAGAGCAGCTCCTCCAATGAAGCAACCTGCGGTCGAATGAAGAGATTTATCTGTCAATGCAATTATCGGCGAACCCCTAGGGGAATAACAGAAACCAATTCACGGTAGCGATAAAAAGGAGAAACATAGGAGGAAGAAATAATAAATTTACCTAGTATTACAATGGTTCTCTTTCGAGGACCTGCAACGCAACCGTAACGTTTATCAGGAATAAAGGGAAGTATTCATATCTACATCTAATAAGATTGCTTTCACTTCAGAATATACACCTATTGATATTAATGTTAAAATATTTAAAATGACGTGAATGAAGATGAGGCATATAGTGTTACCTAACAACCCGATTTCTTCGGTCGCAAACATTAAATTCATAACACCTTAATTAAACTAGCGGTTCCAAGAGGTTTTGCAGGAATTTAAGATAAAGTATACCATGGCGGGGGCATTTGTCAGTACGGGGTCCATCGTTGCAATAGCAAAGGAACGGAGGAGTCTCAGTTGAAACCGAAGTGCTGTAACCGCATATTTCATGACTTACTTCACATGAGCTACGCCTCTTATCATCTTTGGGAACTGAAGCTGCTTGTATTAATGCCCCATAAACTGGTGGTTGTTCCACAGAACACCTCGAAGTCAAATTGCCCTTCTCGTACGAGTAATAGACGGTAGCATTACATTTCGGGAGCTGTAGTTGATCCTGTTCCTTACATTTGTAGACGTATAGAGTCAGGTTCTCTGGAGCCTTTAATGTGAAGACTGTGTCCGCAAATTCTGACGACTGTATAGGATTATTAATGCTATGATTCTTCAAAAATTGACAATCCTGACCTCTGGTAATAAGTAATGTAGCGGGAGGGATCAGCGCTAGTATCAAAATTATTATAAGGATACAATATTCTTGGTATAGACATGAAAATAATGTGATGGCTTATTTGTTGAGTCATGTGGGTATATGTTAAGGGAACAAGACCCGGATCACCTCAATTAAGTGAAGTACTTAGTAGTGGATTAGGGAGTGAGTTATGGGTTTGAACTCTAAAAGTATTAGAAGTGTGATTATTCAACTAATCATACTTGATTTGATGCATCTTAGTTGAGAGTCTAGGTGGTTGAGAGTTTGGGACTTTGGTTTATGGCTATGGTAACCATGGAGTTCTATCATGAACTTATTTTGATGAGATTCAATGAGTCATCAGTTAGGACTCTATAACTGACTAATTAGTCGGTGAACCCTGTGACTGGAATATATAACTGACTGAGGCCAAGTCATTCAATTACCTGTGCTAAATTGGACGCTTCCTATTTATATAAGCTCCTAAGCAGTTTTGGGAGCATGGTGGCTCCAGTTTAGGGCTCAAATAGGTGGAGTCATCATTCCATTGACTCTTGAAAGATAAGTAGATATTTTGTTGCATACTCTATTCTTGCATACTAAAGATATATGATTATGTGTTAAAATATGTAATAATACAATATTATGGATAGATCACTGATTTAATGGGTAGAAAAATCATTTTTGGCTAGTAAGTAAATATACCAGCAAATGTGCCAATTAATCTCCATGGTAAATTGGTCATAGGCTGTAGCAAGACTACAATACATTTTGTAATAGGTGTTACAACCATTTATACAAGATTATAACAAGTGTTATTGCAATATGGTAATGGGTATGTCATAGGTTAAGACAAACCTTTGACATGTCATGACAGATTTTCTGTGCAAGTCGTTACAAGACCATGCAGGTGCATGAAACAATTATTGATAGGTTGAGGAAAGCTTATACCATAGGTCATAATAGGTTAAGTACAACTTCGGACACAAATTTGATTAAAGGTTTACTAGAAGTTCAAGCTATGATTAATCAATGCCATAAAGAAAATAGTCAACTTAGTATAGGTTAAGAGAGGAAAATGCTTGAACTTGAATAGAAATGCAAAGAATTAGAGCAAGGAAAAGCTCGAAATTCTTTTAACAGACTACAAATGTTTTGGAAATCAAAAGATAGGAAAACCTCTACAACAATTATGTCAATTGAGCAGACATTAGAGAAATTTTGGAGTCTAAAATGGGTCTCCTAGGAATATTTTAAAATTTTAGTGGAACTAATAAAATAAGATTATATTATATCATTAAATTTTAGAGGGAAAAAAGAAGAAGAAAAAAACTACTTTTTTCAACTTGTATTTTCAACTAATCTCACTACGATTTTACACAAATTTTGAGTGCGAGCACTCGTTGGATGTAGAATTTAGTTGCTCATCGAAGGATTACTCATGCTGCATATTTTTAATGGACCTTGCTATACGAAAAATGAGAAATACATGCAAAAAAGTGATTGCAATCATGTTTTTCATTTATTTCTGATTTTTCATGTAGTAGTGTCCATCAAAAGCATGGAACATAGGCACCCTTTAGATGAGGAATTAAATTATGCATTAAACGAGTGCTCACAAAAATGAAAAATACATGAAAAGACGTTATTGAAGTCACTTTTCTCATGTATTTCTCATTTTTTACATAGTAGGGTCCAAGAGTATGGAATATGGTTACTCTTTGGATGAGGAATTAAATTATGCATCTCCTGCTTGAAATGTGGGTAAAACTATAGGGATATAAGTTGAAAAAAATAGTTTCCTTTTTTAATATTTTTACTTTTTTACTCCAAAAAATGCCAATAATCCCCCATGGTTGGCATCATCGTCTTGAACCCTATTGGTTGTTATAAAGTTTTTTTTTTTTTATTGTACATTTTTTTTCAGGCCTATTTTTTCTTCAAAAATTCTCTAATTTTAACTGTTAATTGCAAGTAGGAATCGTATACAAGAAAAGTAGTAAGTAAGATTGTAGGGAAATTATTTGCAAGAGTACAACTAGAAATTGTATATTGGGATGGTATACAATGTTGTACCGTAAGAGCAATGCTTTTTAGTTGAGGCACAATAATGCCAAAATGGTGTAATTTTTAATACCATTGCCACATTATAGGAATATTGTAGAATTATGTTCAATATTTAGCAGAATGTTTGCACACATATGACTAATGTCCTTCTTTTTGAAATCCCATATGAGATATGACCATGTTAACGTTTAAACCCCATTTATTTTTCTAAGTTGAACACTAGCTCCAAATATTAAGTTTCTTATAAATTTCAATTAATGAAAAAATATTATTATAAATATTTTATTGCTAATTTTTTTCTTCTATATTTTAAAATTAAAATAATTATTATTAAAATTATAAAATATTTCTAATTTATATAATAAAATAATTATTTTATTAATCCAAAATCAGTATGCTTATTTCAAATTTATAATATAAAATAAGCAATTTATAATATAAAATAAAGAATGAGTAACCAAGGAAATCTCTAATAAAATACAAAAACTTTATTAAATTATTTATAAATATTTCGACACATCACAACTAATTGTAAATTTATAACATAAACTAAACAATTAATAACTTTTGTTTTTTTTGTTAGTAAAAAAAGTTCTATTAATTCTGTAAAATATTACATTTGATACTTAGAAAAACCTTTGCTCTCCAAGTCTCAATCCAACCAGATTTGTTGGCAAGGATAAGAATGCAAAATTTAACGAAAATCTGCCATGCTTTAGATAAAGACCATAAACTAACCAGCTAGATAGCCGAGAAAACACATGAAATGAAGAGACAACCAACCAACTTCACAAAACTGGAGGTACATTTGGTGCATTACTAACACTAGGACCAGGATGATCAAAATCTTGATGGGCATGAAACTCAACATGGGTGAGACGTGCATCCAAATCATCTAAATTGTCATTGGTTCACCTCTGGCCTCCTAGTAGGGAAGTTAGACCATCAAGAATGTCCCACTGATTTTGTTGCATATCATTAAGAAATTCAATCACTTCATTCCTGTTGTCATGGTGTTTTCCATGCATATCCTCAAGCGTGGTCAAGGTAAGATGAATTTGCATGTCAAGGAGTCAAAAGAAAATGGATAAACAACACGGCCTGGGGATTGGACTGAGACATCAAATATTCACCTAGCTCTACTCAAGTGATCCCCATGGCTTCATCCACCCTTGCCTGATCGTCTCTTCCCCTTGGTGGGCCATGAGGCTCCATCACCCTCCAAGCCTCACCTCTCTACCGTGGCATAACAACCTGAACACTAGGGCTACCACACTGATTATACTTGATGAATTTTTACCTAGGCTCTACCTCTTGAAGCCCCAGTTGAAGGATGGCACCGTCAGTCACACCAAAATACACCATCGCCACCTTAAGCTAGGTAAAATTCCCCCGCTAAACAAGTGCTCCAGGGTCACACCCAAGCGGAGACAACCTATTCTAGAGTGGACCCTTGTACTTCTGCGAACCCCAAAGAAAATCTAGCCACCAGAAACCCAGAGCCAAAATTGTCTTGGCTTGTTACGCACATGCCAAACAGAATTCACTAGAAAACAAATATATAAATCACAATTAAAACATATCACCATAGAAAGGGCCAAAAGGAACCAAGTACAAGTAGGGGAACCAATAAGAAACCTTACCAGTAACCTTAAAAGCATTTCCATAACTGTCAAATTTCCGCTCACCATAGGCCAAAAGAGTGCTTCAACTCCACTCAATTTTGAGAGCCAACCACCAAGAGAGGCTTCGGGTGCCTTATCACCAAGGTCCCAAATGAATCGACAAATTCCCCTATTAGAGGAACATTGAGAACCCTAGCACCAATAACAACTACCCATTGTAAGTTTTTTGAGAGAGTGATCATGCACAAGTTGGTAACCTGTGCATACTCCATGATGTTTGCCACACTTGCGAGTTGTCCATATCACCTCCCTTGTACTCACTCTCTATCATTCACACAAGTATATTCCACACCAGCCTACGCTTTGTGATTCAAGGTCCTCCACCCCATCGGGGTAATGAATAACTTATTCTAGTATATAAAGGAAATTTCTAATAAAATACATGATTTTTTAAATCTATTTATAAAATTTCTTAAAAAATCATGCAATATAATTACAACTTATTTTATTTCATACATTTTTCAAATAAAAAATATTGTTATTATAATAATTATTATTCTAATCATCTAATCATTATATATATATATATATATATATATATATATATATATATATATATATATATATATATCTACATATATATATATATATATATATATATATATATATATATATATATATATATATATATAGATATATATAATTTAATTATTATATTATTGATATTATTTTAATTATATATTTATAATTTTTGTGGTAGATTATTTTTTTATAAATTTTAATTTCATAAAATAAAACAACTAATATATTGTTGGAGTAATTAACTCATATTTGTTTTTTTTAGAAATTTGTTAAATTTATTAGAATTTTTTGGATTCTATTTAAATGTGTGTTTGAGATATTTTCTCAACAAAATAATTGAGTGATTGAGTTATTCAATCTATCTAAAGTCAAGCTTAATGTATAAATATGTGGAATAATGTTATGCGTGAACAATGTACTCTTTCCTATTTTCTAAAAGATACTCCATAAAAAAACAGGTACATTTGAAAGTCACCAAAGTTTTGTTTCTTTAATGATAGACGAGCTCCAAATTAATATACAATGGAAATATGACCTTCAGTTTTGAGCTTAAACAAGTCATACAATACAGTTTGGCTCAACCCCAACCCTATGACGGATTTATTCCTCCCCCCATTGGCGGAATATAGACGTAAATTCCTTTGCTACACATCTGTGCAACTAACAGTTTATGTGGCCATGACATAGGAAGTTAGTTCATATATTGTTGAAAATTATGTTTCTGATCATTGCCCAATTACTCTGTTTTGAAAAAATTCTGATGCAAGGTTTGGTTTTCCTTTTAAGTTTAACAGAATTTGGCTTGAAGACCCAAGTTTCGATTCATTAATCCAAACATTCTGGAAGGACAATAGTCTCACATTGGAAGGAACCTTCAGCACTGAAAACTTCATAAATAGACTCAGGGTGCTCAAATCAGAAGTTAAACAGTGGGAAAGGAAGAAAAAGAAGGATTTGAGAAAGGAGTTGAATATCATAGAAGAAGAGTTGAAGGTCCTTCATAACCAAATGAATGTAAACTCTCCTCCTTCTACTGTAAGGGAGAAAATCCATGTCTCAGAACTTGGGAAAAGGAGAATCCTACAGATAAGAGGAACAACCTATAGATTGAAAAGCAGAGCCCTGTGGATTAAGGAAGGAGATAGGAATACCATATTTTTCCATCGATTTGCAAATCATAGAAGAAAACTAAATACAATTTGGCAAATAAAGGATGTTGGGGGAAACAGATTTAATAAATATTGGGATATCTCATCTCTAGTGGTTTCATATTTTAAGAAAGCATATAATAGAGTAGAAGTGGGGGATGTGGATGCTCAATTATGGGCAGTTGAAGAGTATCCCATAATGTTTAATGATGGGGATAATTTTGAATTGTATAAGGAGGTTAAAGAGGATGAATTATCTTGGGCCATTAAATCAATGAAAGGTGACAAAACCCCGGGCCCAGATGGCTGGATTGCTGAATTCTTTGTTCATTTTTTAGACATCTTCCAGGAACACCTACTCCAGATGGTAGAGGAATGTAGGTCTAAAGGATTAATAAAATCCATGTTAAACTCCACTTATATCGCTCTGTTGTGGCCAGCAACAACCCCCCCTTTTGTCATTTAAGTGTTGTCCGAAATACTAAATGAATGGGGACCCTTAGTTAAAACTTTAGGAAAAGCTAGAGTTTCCTTTCTTCGAAATAAGGTTACCATCATAAGCTTAGGAAGATCTTTTGAATACTTTAAAACCTAAGTTTATGATAAGAAAAATCTTTAAAAAGTCGCATCATAAAATGACAGAAAAACTCCTCCATTTGGGTATAATCCTGGTATGTGCAAGATTCTCGTACTAAGCGATATATCGCATCGCAATAAAGTAATGCCAATGGGAAAGCCTTCAAGATTTTCCGATTTGCGATAACCCCGATCGCAAGATCGCATATCGCAGGAATGGGCTAACAAAAATATGGCAAGCATAAAACTTCTGCGATCTGCGATGTGTGCGATATTGCGATAATGCGAGAGCGCGATGGTGCGATAATGCGATGTCGCGATCTGCGACGATTGCGAACCAAATCGCAAAATCACCCCATCACGAAACTTTCGGGCATGTTATTCAAGAAAAGCCACTTACCATAATTTGACTTAAGATCATGCGCTTTTAATCATAATAAAGGAATTAGTTGTCATCTATTAAATGTAGACGGGTGCTTTTGCAAAGAATTACTTCACGTGAGGTGGCATATTTGATATATATGCTGCATTTAAGACTCTCCCATCACCTTTCTTGATCAATCATTTCCATTTGTGAGCTGCAGGAACGAAGAACGAAAGGTGATACAAAGCCATACGCAGGAAGAAATGGGAAAGAAAAGTAAGGCTCAGGGCTCTGAGGTGAAGGAGATGGCACCTTTATATACAGACACAGCTTGTAATAGAGACGCGGGGATATCGACGTGGGAAAGCATGTACAGACTGCTTGAAGAAGAAAACCCCAAAATAATGAAGGTTACCGCTGTCGCAGATTCACAGGGCTCTTCTGAACCATCCTTAGAAGAACTAGCGTGCTCATTCCTTCATCGGATAGCAGCAAGGCCTAAAATTCTCCCATATACTGATATGATCAAGTGGATACTTGACAATGCAGAAATGAACGACAGACAGTTCAAGATTCAAGGACAGGGGCTCATCGGGTCATTCGCTGCCCAAGACTTAAAGCTCATGTATCATCTTCCTGAACCGCAGGCGACTTATAATGCACAATTCATTAAAAAATTTGTGGCAGAGAACCCAAACCTATCAGAGACCACTAAAGATTGGTCCAGAAAAGATGAACTGCTCAAAAAGGATAAAAATGGTATGTACAGCACTGGTTCCCTCACCTCTTCGTATTGTTTTACTGTGGCCATGCTTTGTAGATTATTTTGGATGCCAAATATCAATAAGTTTTTGTCTGAATGGTTACCATTGATTGATGCTGCCACAAATGCCGTTATTATAGATTGGGCCAAGATCTTTTCTGATGACCTGTTCACAGCTATTATCAAATACTGGTCTAAGAGATCCATGTCTCAAAGGATCTATCCTCCTTTTTACCTATCCACATATGTTATGGATTCTATTTGTTATGTGTCTAAATTTCCCTCTATGGGTTGGAAATGGACAAATCACGACCCATTACCCATCCATGTTTATCATAAGATATTATGGGATTCTCAGTTCATTCCGCATTTCTACCAAATTTGTCATGGGCTTATCTTACCCATGTATAGAATGATGTATGATAAAGAACCCCCGAGGTGCTCACCTGAGGCACAAATAGATATCATCCCCATCGCAAGATGGTTCGGGGAAGAATGGTTCACCTATATTAGAGTATTTGGAAGCACCGGCCCTCCTCATGTCCTACCTTTATATATTCCTGACAAACTGCTGGCTCGAGAAATTGCATATCAAACCTGTTCAGAAGGCGGCCTAACCAAAGACCTAAAAGACAAAAAGAAGGCCATATCGCCCTAGTTTCCTGTAGCTTGTGGGGCCTTTTCATTGTTCGATGTGGGACACACGTTCACCGAAGTGGAGAATATGACGTGTCTACAATTATTTAAATTCCCGACAAGGCCATTTGACCCAAATAAAGTTACCCAAGATTTCACAACGAATGTTAAGATAAAAATATTCGTTGGAAAGAAGGGTTTATTTGACGATTTATTTCAGAATAAAAGCTCACTCCAGGAAATTTTGCGGGAAGCTCAATTGCAATTGTCTCCAGATGACCTCCAAAAATTCATGGTATACAGGGAAAGAAGGCTAGCCACTGTTCCTCTAGAAAAGCTGCAACTACCTGCCAGAGAACCTACTCCAAGCATTAGCCTTAGTGAGAATTCAAGCGCTGCTGGATCTAAATCTAAGAGTGGACAAGAGATGCCTGAGCATTCTAAGAAATCCATAAACGACCAAGATAAAGGTGAAGAGTCAGTTAAGGACACCGCTCAGTCAATGGAATTTCCACAGCAGCAAGTTATCGCCTCCCCGTCAAGAGATGTTCCCCCTCTCATCGTTGAAGCACCACCCGTCACAACAGAATTAGACAAAGAATGGGAAACCTTCAACGAACTGATCAATCTTGAAGGACAGGCCCCAAAAACACCTGTGAGCAATACACAGGTAACACAAGAAGTGTGCTCAACCATAGTCAGCAATGTCACAGAAACAGAGCATATTCCTATCGCTCCATCTTCTGAGCTTCTACTGAATGTAGAAGAAATTCCCCCACTGGACATATTTTACAGTCCCCAACATAAAGCAGTTGTAAGAAGGCAAAGAAAAAAGAGAAAGTTAGAAAACACACTTTCTCAGGATGCTGAGCACTTAGACGTCCTGTGGAAAGATCCTGTCAATAATCCAACTAAAAATCTCACCAAACTGTCTCAGATCGCAGGGGCGTATGCCTCTACGACAATTGACAAAGCGTCAGAAGTACAGCAATTGCTGAAAGAGCAAGAAAATCAGATACAGGTACTGCAACTACAATTGCAACAAGCCAATGCCAATAATGAGGTACGCAAACAGCTTGAAAAGTTGCAGGAAGACTTCCAGCAAATGAAAATAAGTTATCAAAGAAGTTTGGATGAAAAGGGAAAACAATTGCAGGATGTATAGGAGATGCACAGAGACGACCCCAAAATTACAGAGTTCATTTCAGAGTCTATTGCCTTGAACCAACAACTACTGCAGCAACAGGAGGAGTTGGGACAGAAGATATCACAGTGGAGTTACTATTGCGCACTGAGTGATAAAATCACCAATCAAGTGGTAGACTTGCGAAGTGACTATGATCAGATTGACAAACGAGTGACAGAGTACTTGGCTTGGCAGGAAGAAGACGAGGGAAAAAGAGCAGGCGCACCCAAGATAAATGAAAATCATAAAGACTTACTCTTCAACAAATGGGACGATCAAATCAGGGAAGCTGAACAAGCAGCAGAAACAGCGGCTACGACAGCGAGCATTTTTGTCGACTGTATAAATGAAAATTTTCACAGAGAAAACTTGATCGAAGAGACCACCCCAGGGTATTTGCCAAATAAACTGCGACTAGAAGCAGAATGGAAGCAAAAGGCACAGGAAAAGGAAAAGGCGGTCCAAGAACTAGACAGGTTAAATTGGGAGTGTTACTGGGCATACTTAGTGAAGCCGCATAGTCAGCAGATGACTGTGAAATGTATCATAAATGTGGCCGAGAAAGTAGTGCTAACTTTCATAGATTTTGTTTTCTCAGCCCAGCTCAAAGCAGAAGTCAGCCAGCCGACTCTCCTCAAACCCATGATGAATGTGCAGCTTTAAGGATTAGATTCGGAAGTAATTTTATTTAGAATGTTGTTTTTTCTTTAAAATTAGATTAGAAAAAGTACGGTCATTTGAAAACCGCATCCTAAATTTTGTAAATTAACTATTATTAGAATTAGGAAGTAGTATTTTAACCCTTCTCATGCATTTGGAGAAGGGTCCAGAAATTTGTCAAAAACTTGTCCTCAGAACATGCACTTCTGCACCCTCAGAGGAGGTTTTGATGAATGGATGGATCGAGGTTTATTAATGTTTGCATTTGATGTCTGCTACTGATGTTGCACTTTTGTACTCTTAGTAGATGTTAGAACAAGTAGAGATAAATCATTTTTGCTTGAAGCTTATGAGTAGGACTAGTCATAAATGGTACTTTTATCTCTTGGCCATTTCTGCTTATATTCTTAAAGTGATATACAGTTTTTAGTTGTTTATATGTTATTGCATGAATGTGTGAGTTACCATTTGGCACTTTTGTACGGTGGAGTCATTTATTTATGTTTGATATATGAATAACTTATTATGCGATATGCTGTTCACAACTGTTTTGCCTAACTTTTTATGCAAAGTGGTTCATCTTAATTGATTTCCATTCTTATGATAGCTGAATGATCTTTATTACCAGTTATTGTTTGAAATCCCTTTAGATCGCATAATAGAAGAAATACACCCCGGGTTAGCATAGATTAGATGTGCTGTTTTCATTAGATTACAATAGCATAGAATTAGATTAAAGTAGCTTAGATCAGAACTCTTAGATCAGCATAATCCAACTCTGCACACACACACCCTTAGATTGGGAAACTGGTCCCATTATCCCCAGTCGGACCCGCTATACCAAATGGATAAGGAGCTGCCAACCAAGGTCTGGACCGGGTGGGTATCCCCCTTGTTATCAACCCGATTTTTTGGGCTTCAACATATTTGGCGCTAGTAGGAGGGCCTGAACATAGTGTCTATTGGAATGGTTTGAAATCGTAATCATTTGAATTAGGATGGCTGCTCACAAACTTCCCATTTGGAGTTGCATCCATGTTCATGCCTATTCCAACACTCCACCTGAAGTGGTAAGACTCTTGTCTCAGGTAAAATTCAATGGTAAGAATAATTCTTCTGCTTTTAATCATGCTCTTCAATTTATTCAAAGAGTTTCAAGTTCGAACGTTCAAAGAATTGATGAAGGCATTTTATGCAGAATTTTTACTCTTACATTCACGGCGGAAGCTAGAAAATGGTGTAGAACCCTCCCAGTTGCCTCAATTCACAGCTGGGACCAATTTGTCAAAGCTTTCATCTGTAAATTTGATTGCTATGATTATGATCAGGTATATGATGAGATTGAATATCTACGAAAAGAAGATGAATCTGTTAGGGATTTTAATATGCGATTTCATCTTGATTGTCTGAAATATGATCTTGAAAATGAACTCATGAATGAAGAATCTTCGGATTATTCTGAACATTCCCTACCTCCTATGTCTGATCCATCAGAAATTAGTTCGAGTCTTGTTTTATTTTCTTCTAATAGGAATGAAAATTCCAATTTAAATGTGCGAATCACTCATGATGAAGAAAATTCCCAAAGCTTAGGAAACCTGCCTACTCTAACGCAACAAGATAAAAGCGAAGATGTTGAAAGAAAGCCTGCCTTGGAACCAGAAGACAACTTGGGGACAAGGTTCGATAATATCATCGCAAGTCAAACGCCCAGGTTAGAACAGCAAATTAATTCTCTTTCGGAAAATACAAACACGCAAAGGTATGATCTAAAGCCCGATGTCTACGGTGAATGTGATGAACAAGAATTTTTTCACGATGATATTTTCAAATGCATTGTTTCGGAATCGCATTTTTCTCTTTACCCTGATGTATTTAGTGATGATAATTTTTCCCCCTCAGTATTAATGATATCTCAAAAAGTACAGAGGATTATTCAAATAAATCACCATTAGGTTTTCAAAATAAAGAGGCAGCTATAGAACATCCTTTGGTCATTAATAAACAAGAACGACTTGACCTTCCTTTTCTGAAAATATTGGATGAAAAAGAAAAATCTAGAGAGACCAGTAAAATCATTTATGATAGCTACTATGATGATGATGCTGATGTTGATTTATCTCAAGTAACTCAACAGAGCTCAGATAATGAGAGATATTCTAATTCAAGAATCATATCAGTCGATCCTCATTCCAGAGCGACAGATCATTTGCATGATTTTACTATTCAAAACAATGTCCCGATCTATGATTCGTATCATGAGCAAACCCCTATGCCTGTTCCCAATCATAACTTGTTTTCTGATTCACAAGACATAATTCAAAGTTACTCAGATCCCATAATTCTGGCCAGTTCTTGTGAAGAAGAAGATATTTCATGTCAGTCCCAGTTGTGCTGTAACATTAGTTGTACAGATAATCATTGCATTCTTTTTCGCTTGCACTCATTTTGTACAAAATCGGATTGTGTTTTAAATTTTCAGACTTTCGATAGATTACTATGGTATATTGAGCACCTTATCAAAGAACATTCGAAAGATGTATTACCATTTTGGAAAACTAAATTGTGTCAAGGAAATACAGAACTTTTTCAATTCCACGATCAATCAATATCAGCCTTTCATAAGAAACTTCTGTGTCATCCAAAACATCATCAACAAAAAAAATATTTTTGAAAACTTGCCAGCAATTCGCGTTAATTGATAAATCTCTTTCCAAAAATTTCCATCTATTCTTCATTAATTTATTTAGTGATTTATATGTGGAAACTTTCCTTTTACAAGAAATTGCTAAAAGCTTGACTTTTACGCATAGTAGATTACAGGCCATCAAAACTAAAAAATCATATTCGCAATCTGGCTTGTCATCTTTCCTATTACATGATCACCAATCCATAATAGAAATTCATCTAGATTTTTATGATCCAATAGGTATCCAATTGGACAAAAGATTTCATAAGAAAGAAATTTCAGGCGGAATTCCAACTGAAGTTACACTTTCTAATCCTACATCCAATATTCACAGTCCAAGAAAAGTTTTATTCTTAACACTAATGTTTAAAAGGTACATACGTGTAGGAATAAAAATGAAAAGATGGTTCCACTGGAAATATCATTTTACCTAGTTAATTTTTCTGTTTATAGTTAGAATAGGAGTAGGGGTAGTTTAGCTAGGTTGTTAAGTGGATAATTTAGTTTTTAAATATTGATAGGCAAAATAAGAGAAGAACTTATCCCTATCATGTACATAATCCAAGGGAATAGTTACCTCTCATTTCTTTAAATTTTCCCCTCCCTAATAAAATTTCCATGTGGTTAACAACATTTGACATTTACTAAAGACACCATTTCTCTATCAGATTTTGAACTTCTGCTGGTATAAATAGAAAATCTTTTGGAAACTTAATCTTTATTATTAATAGATACAGTTAAAAACTTTAAACCAGATATGATACTAGTTTCAACTTCCAAAAATTTGATGAAAGCAATCTTAGTGAAGAAATTGTTTTATATCAGTACAATGAAAGGTATCAATAACGAAATAAGGATTCCCTGTAGATCAGCCATGTCCAAAAAACTCTATTATTGTCGTCCAGGGCTTTCTTAAGGAAAAAAATGACTTCCTCCCTGCTAAAGGAAATTGCAGCATCTAGAGAAACGACCCAAGGATACACTATATCTTGAAGAATAAGAGGTCTCATCACGAGCCGGCTTATCATGATCACAGATATTATAACTTTGCTGACTTTGCCAAACACTGTCCATCAAAATAGGGCAATGACTCAAGATTGTTGAAATCAAAAGACAAGGGGTCTCATCACGAGCCAGCTTGTTCAGCGAAAGTGTAAATCAAGTGAATGACTGTGTCATAATTTGGCTACCAAACCAAGACATTGTTCTTTAAGAATAAAAAAGGAAAAAGTGTCAATATGGGTTTTTCTTTGAAAAGTTGTAGATCACCTTAAGCAGGATAAAGGATCATTACTGGGTAATAGGTAACCCTGTCGAGGCTATGAACGCCTGCTGGCAGCAGAGGCTCTACCTGCGACAAATGAGCATATTAAAAAAAAAAAAAAAAAACTGGTACACAGGGAAGACCTTATTTTTATTTTTACAAGACCAAGTAATGGCTGATGTAAATGCAAGGACCAGCTGAGGAAGCAAATAATTAAAGTAGAAAGAGGTTGGAACGAAATGTCGTTGACAGTTTAGGGTATAATGCACTTTATCTTTTTATAATAAAGTTTAATTTTCCAAAAAAAATTTTTTTTTTTGGAAATTTGAAAAGTTCAATAGAAAATCAGAGATAACTGGTTCTCCCAAGTGAATCGCCAATTGTTGTGGCCAGCAACAAACCCCCCCCCCCCCCCCTTTTTCATTTAAGTGTTGTCCAAAATACTAAATGAATGGGGACCCTTAGTTAAAACTTTAGGAAAAGCTAGAGTTTCCTTTCTTCGAAATAAGGTTACCATCGTAAGCTTAGGAAGATATTTTGAATACTTTAAAACCTAAGTTTATGATAAGAAAAATCTTTAAAAAGTCGCATCATAAAATGACAGAAAAACTCCTCCATTTGGGTATAATCCTGGTATGTGCAAGATTCTCGTACTAAGCGATATATCGCATCGCAATAAAGTAATGCCAATGGGAAAGCCTTCAAGATTTTCCGATTTGCGATAACCCCGATCGCAAGATCGCATATTGCAGGAATGGGCTAACAAAAATATGGCAAGCATAAAACTTCTATGATCTGCGATGTGTGCGATATTGCGATAACGCGATGGTGCGATAATGCGAGAGCGCGATGGTGCGATAATGCAATGTCGCGATAATGCGATGTCGCGATCTGCGACGATTGCGAACCAAATCGCAAAATCACCCCATCATGAAACTTTCGGGTGCGTTATTCAAGAAAAGCCACTTACCATAATCTGACTTAAGATCATGCGCTTTTAATGATAATAAAGGAATTAGTTGTCATCTATTAAATGTAGACGCGTGCTTTTGCAAAGAATTACTTCACGTAAGGTGGCATATTTGATATATCTGCTACATTTAAGACTCTCCCATCACCTTTCTTGATCAATCATTTCCATTTGTGAGTTGAAGGAACGAAGAACGAAAGCCAATACAAAGCCATACGCAGGAAGAAATGGGAAAGAAAAGTAAGGCTCAGGGCTCTGAGGTGAAGGAGATGGCACCTTTATATACAGACACAGCTTGTAACAGAGACGCGGGGATATCGACGTGGGAAAGCATGTACAGACTGCTTGAAGAAGAAAACCCCAGAATAATGAAGGTTACTGCTGTCGCAGATTCACAGGGCTCTTCCGAAACATCCGTAGAAGAACTGGCGTGCTCATTCCTTCATCGAATAGCAGCAAGGCCCAAAATTCTCCCATATACGGATATGATCAAGTGGATACTTGACAATGCAGAAATGAATGACAGACAATTCAAGATTCAAGGACATGGGCTCATCGGGTCATTCGCTGCACAAGACTTAAATCTCATGTATCATCTTCTTGAACCGCACGCGACTTACAATGCACAATTCATTAAAAAATTTGTGGCAGAGAACCCGAACCTATCAGAGACCACTAAAGATTGGTCCAGAAAAGATGAACCGCTCAAAAAGGATAAAAATGGTATGTACAGCACTGGTTCCCTCACCTCTCCGTATTGTTTTGCTGCAGCCATGCTTTGTAGATTATTTTGGATGCCAGATATCAATAAGTTTTTGTCTGAATGGTTACCATTGATTGATGCTGCCACAAATGCCGTTATTATAGATTGGGCCAAGATCTTTTCTGATAACCTGTTCACAACTATTATCAAATACCGGTCTAAGAGATCCATGTCTCAAAGGATCTATCCTCCTTTTTACCTATCCACATATGTTATGGATTCTATTTTTTATGTGTCTAAATTTCCCTCTATGGGTTGGAAATGGAAAACTCACGACCCATTACCCATCCATGTTTATCATAAGATATTATGGGATTCTCAGTTCATTCCGCATTTCTACCAAATTTGTCATGGGCTTATCTTACCCATGTATAGAATGATGTATGATAAAGAACCCCCGAGGTGCTCACCTAAGGCACAGATAGATATCATCCCCATCGCAAGATGGTTCAAGGAAGAATGGTTCACCTATATTAGAGTATTTGGAAGCACCGTCCCTCCTCATGTCCTACCTTTATATATTCCTGACAAACTGCTGGCTCGAGAAATTGCATATCAAACCTGTTCAGAAGGCGGCCTAACCAAAGACCTAAAAGACAAAAAGAAGGCCATATGGCCCCAGTTTCCTGTAGCTTGTGGGGCCTTTTCATTGTTCGATGTGGGTCACGCGTTCACCGAAGTGGAGAATATGACGTGTCTACAATTATTTAAATTCCCGGCAAGGCCATTTGACCCAAATAAAGTTGCCCAAGATTTCACAACGAACGTCAAGATAAAAATATTCGTTGGAAAGAAGGATTTATTTGACGATTTATTTCAGAATAAAATCTCACTCCAGGAAATTTTGCGGGAAGCTCAATCGCAATTGTCTCCAGATGACCTCCAAAAATTCATGGTATACAGGGAAAGAAGACTAGCCACTATTCCTCTAGAAAAGCTGCAACTACCTGCCAGAGAACCTACTCCAAGCATTAGCCTTAGTGAGAATTCAACAGCTACTGGATCTAAATCTAAGAGTGGACAACAGATGCCTGAGCATTCTAAGAAATTAGTAAACGACCAAGATAAAGGCGAAGAGTCAGTTGAGGACATGGCTCAGTCAATGGAATTTCCACAGCAGCAAGTTATCACCTCCCCGCCAAGAGATGTTCCCCCTCTCATCGTTGAAGCACCACTCGTCACAACAGAATTAGACAAAGAATGGGAAAACTTCAACGAACTGATCAATCTTGAAGGACAGGCCCCAAAAACACCTGTGAGAAATACACAGGTAACACAAGAAGTGTGCTCAACCATAGTCAACAATGTCACAGAAACGAAGCATATTCCTATCACTCCATCTTCTGAGCTTCTACTGAATGTAGAAGAAATTCCCCCACTGGACATATTTTACAGTCCCCAACATAAAGCAGTTGTAAGAAGGCAAAGAAGAGAAAGTTAGAAAACACACTTTCTCAGGATGCTGAGTACTTAGACATCCTGTGGAAAGATCCTGTTAATAATCCAACTAAAAATCTCACCAAACTGTCTCAGATCGCAGGGGCGTATACCTCTGCGACAATTGACAAAGCGTCAAGTGTACAACAATTGCTGAAAGAGCAAGAAAATCAGATACAGGTACTGCAACTACAATTGCAACAAGCCAATGCCAATAATGAGGTACGCAAACAGCTTGAAAAGTTGCAGGAAGACTTCCAGCAAATGCAAATAAGTTATCAAAGAAGTTTGGATGAAAAGGGAAAACAATTGCAGGATGTACAGGAGATGCACAGAGACGACCCCAAAATTACAAAGTTCATTTCAGAGTCTATTGCCTTGAACCAACAACTACTGCAGCAACAGGAGGAGTTGGGACAGAAGATATCACAGTGGAGTTATTATTGCGAACTGAGTGATAAAATCACCAATCAAGTGGTAGACTTGCGAAGTGACTATGATCAGATTGACAAACGAGTGACGGAGTACTTGGCTTGGCAGGAAGAAGACGAGGGAAAAAGAGCAGGCGCACCCAAGATAAATGAAAATCATAAAGACTTGCTCTTCAACAAATGGGACGATCAAATCAGGGAAGCGGAACAAGCAGCAGAAACAGCGGCTACGACAACGAGCATTCGTGTCGAATGTGTAAATGAAAATTTGCACAAAGCAAACTTGATCGAAGAGACCACCCTAGGGTATATGCCAAATAAACTGCGACTAGAAGCAGAATGGAAGCAGAAGGCACAGGAAAAGGAAAAGGCGGTCCAAGCACTAGACAGGTTAAATTGGGAGTGTTACTGGGAATACTTAGTGAAGCCGCATAGTCGGCAGATGACTGTGAAATGTATCATAAATGCGGCCGAGAAAGTAGTGCCAGCTCTCATAGATTCTGTTTTCTCAGCCCAGCTCAAAGCAAAAGTCAGCCAGCCGACTCTCCTCAAACCCATGATGAATGCATGTAGCTTTAAGGATCAGATTCAGAAGTAATTTTATTTAGAATGTTGTTTTTTCTTTAAAATTAGATTAGAAAAAGGACAGTCATTTGAAAACCGCATCCTAATTTTTGTAACTTAACTATTATTAGAATTAGGAAGTAGTATTTTAACCCTTCTCATGCATTTGGAGAAGAGTCCAGAAATTTGTCAAAAACTTGTCCTCAGAACCTGCACTTCTGCACCCTCAGAGGAAGTTTTGATGAATGGATGGATCGAGGTTTATTAATGTTTGCATTTGATGTCTGCTACTGATGTTGCACTTTTGTACTCTTAGTAGATGTTAGAACAAGTAGAGATAAATAATTTTTGCTTGAAGCTTATGAGTAGGACTAGTCATAAATGGTACTTTTATCTCTTGGCCATTTCTTCTTATATTCTTAAAGTGATATACAGTTTTTAGTTGTTTATATGTTATTGCATGAATGTGTGAGTTACCATTTGGCACTTTTGTACGATGGAGTTATTTATTTATGTTTGATATATGAATAACTTATTATGCGATATGCTATTCACAACTGCTTTGCCTAACTTTTTATGGAAAGTGGTTCATCTTAATTGATTTCCATTCTTATGATAGCTGAATGATCTTTATTACCAGTTATTGTTTGAAATCCCTTTAGATCACATAATAGAATAAATACACCCCAGGTTAGCATAGATTAGATGTGTTGTTTTCATTAGATTACAATAGCATAGAATTAGATTAAAGTAGCTTAGATCAGAACTCTTAGATCAGCATAATCCAACTCTGCACACACACACCCTTAGATTGGGAAACTGGTCCCATTATCCCCAGTCGGACCCGCTATACCAAATGGATAAGGAGCTGCCAACCAAGATCACTAGACCCAAAATCTTGGGTGGTTGGGGTATTCTTAAGTTAAAGTTTTTTGGATGGGCTCTAATTTTGAAATCACTATGGAGGGGTATTAATAGTCGAAATATCTGGGGAGAGTTGTTTCATTCCAAATATTTAAAGAATAAGGATTTTTCTTTTTGGGCCAGATAAGGAGAAATCGGGAAAAAAGGCGGATCACAAATCTAGAACAGCTTATGAAAGGTCAAGAATATTCTCTTACAAAATTTAAAGTGGGTTTTTGGAACTGGTAACAATATTATTATAGGAGAAGATTGTATTGTTGGAGCAGGTGAGGAGTCCCCATGGACAATGGATCTGATTAAGCACCTGAATAGAAGAGGGTTTTTTGTTTTAAATCAACTAATCTGGGAATGGAAAGGGAATGTTCCAATATGGTGTGAATTTTCCCAGTTGAACTTGGTTGAACAGTACAAACATGATTGGTTACAGCTGATAAAAACATTAAAGGAGGTAGGCATAAGTTATGACAGAAAGGGAGATATTTTGACATGGGTGGGAAAGAAGAAGATTTCAGGAGAAGTTGAGCTGGTAGACTATTACCTCAAAATTTGCATGAAGGAATTTTCTAATGGTGAATATTGTTGGTTTTTCAGATTTTGGAAAGTAAATATACCAATAAAAATAGTTACCCTTCTCTGGCTAGTTGGGCAAAACAAAAACCTTACATGGGCAAACCTACTAAAGAAGAACCACCATGGCCCCGAGATATGTTATCTATGCAGGAATAATTATGAAGACAATGAGCACCTTTTTTTACATTTTCATAGATCTGTCAACATTTGGAAACATTTCACAAACAAGAGGCAAGTTCCATTCACCCAATTTAGTACAATAGAGGAGTGTTTAAAATGGTGGAGTTCTTAGAATAAAAGCAGGAGGATGCTTGCTTTGGTTACTTTTTGGGAAATCTAGAAAGATCAGAACCATATGATTTTTGGTAAAAACAGAGGGAGGGGAAACTCAATCGATGAATCCATAGAACAGTGGGTAGTTTTAGATCAAAATGAGAATTCCAGTAAAAGTAAAAAGAAGAAGACAGAGAAGGGGAGAGTTCTAAATACAAACTACCCTGTGGGGTTCTTTGATGGAGCAGCTCAAGGAGGTAGATGTGGGAGTGGATTTTATTTAAAATTGATTGAAGAGCAGGAATTCTTGAGTCACTGGTATCGGGGGGAAGGAACAAATATGAAAGAAGAAGTTGTTGCTTTATGGGGTCTATTATTGTTTATCACTTTCTTAGATATCCCTCGACTACAACTTTTTGGGGATTCCAAATGCATAATAGACCATTTTAATGGAAGGAACAACATTCAACAAACTTCACTAAAAGGGTGGCTGAGTTGTATAAAATGTATATGGAGTTGCTTTCAGAATTCATCCATTGGGCACATCAACAGGGCACATAACAAAACAACAGATGAATTATCGAAAAAGGGACTACAGGACACAAAAGAAGGCATGCACATCATGATAAAAATAGGAGCAGAGGAAACTGAAGTGGAAACTCTAAAAGTGTCAGGATAGACCACTGAAGCGGGATAAAAAATGAAGAACCTTATAGTATATATGTTTATATTATATGTTTGTCTCTTTTTCCTTAAATTTTTGTATAATTTTGTAACTATTTATGTATAGAAGTCATACAAAAAGCAGTCCATAAGGTATGATATTTTCATAAATGAGTAGGAGCTGATCCACTTTTCAGATTCTCTGTAAAAGGCAAAATTGGATGAAGTACCATAATGTTGTATCCTTTAGATTACTGCACAAATGAATGAGAGTATAACTGTCAAGCTGTGTATATTCCAGGTTTATGAGGACAATCTGTCCTACATAAGAATGTATTGTTTTATTCCATAATAATAAAACAGATGGTTTCATAATAATAAAACTGATGGTTTTTTCTTGCTGAAAAAAAAAAAAATAAATAAATAAAAAAATAAAAAAATAAAAATTAGCTCCTATTTGTTTTGTGATGGAATGACAAAGATCTATAAGAATTTTTAGATTCTATTTAAATGTGTGGTTGAGATATTATTTCAGTAGAATAATTGAGTAGTTAAGATATTCAATATATCTTAAGTAAAGCTTAACGTACAAATATGTAAAATAAGTCAAGCTTAATGTATAAATATGTAGAATAACGTTATGTGTGAACAATGTACTCTTTCATATTTTCTAAAAGATACTCCATAAATAAATCAGGTATTCATTCTATCTTAAGTAAAGCTTAATGCATAAACATGTAGAATAAGTGAAGCTTAATGTATAAATACCTAGAATAACGTTATGTGTGAACAATGTACTCTTTCCTATTTTCTAAAAGATACTCAATAAAAAAAATTAGGTACATTTGAAAGCCACCAAAGTTTTGTAAAGGCTCCAAATTAATATATAATGGAAATATGACCTTTGGTTTTGAGCTTAAACAACTCGTACAATACAATTTGGCTGAACCCCAACCTTACAACAGATTTATTCCTGCCCCCATTAGGAGAATATACACGTAAATTCCTTTGCTACACATCTGTGCAACTAACAGTTTATGTGGCCATGACATTCAAATTCCAGCCATATAGGTTTTCAATGAAGAACAAAGAAACAAATTATAAAAACGATTATTCTATTCAGGCAATTGTAAACAAAAAATTATGAAAACGATTATTGTATTAAGGCGATTGTAGACAATATTACATTATGCACGTTCTGATGTGTATATACTCACTGCATCTTTTTAGGAAGCGACCATACTCACTGCATGTTTTCAGGATGCGAGCATACTCACCGCATGTTCTCAGGAAACAAATCAAACCTCGGGGGCTATCACTGCACTTAGTCAGGGTATTCAACTTTCCCTATAGTTGTCACCGAATCATTCTCACAAACTATGGCATGGAGTGAGAGGATCGATTTCGCAACAATGCGAAGACTTTGAAATAGGTTGCTCTACAGGCTTTCAGGAAGCAAACATACTCACTGCATGTTCTTAGGAAACAAATCATGGCTTGGGCACTGTCACTGCACATTGTTGGAGGTCATTAGCTTTCTTCATGGTTCTCCGGGCATTGATTTCGCAACAGTGCGAAGACTGGTGTTGAAATGCTAATTCCAACTGCAGCGCTTGCCAGAATCCACCATCAAACAGCGACTGCGATCAGTTTATTTCTTTTCTCGCGATGCGATCTAATCAAAAATTTCAAATCGCATCCTTGCCTACTGTTTCTGTCAAGTTCTCTTGATTTCTTCTGATTGCGATGTTACGATGCAATCTAATCGCAAATCGCACCCATATGTTAACGCTCCGCCCTGTGTTTTATGCCAATTGAAATTCCGCGATGCGATCTGATCGCTATCGCAGATCGCACCTTCTTCAAACTGATGTCAGTTGTCCAATTGAAACCAAAGTTGATGTACAAGCTTGTAGGAAATTACGTGACGTGAAGTGAAAGTTTTGTTTGACCGCTAGTTTGCCAGTGATGTAATTAATGGAATTTACAGTAGTTTGTAGAATGTAGGTAAATGTTTTAATTTTAATGTTTTTATTTTTATTTTACGAGAGTATGGCAACAAGAAAAAGTAATGTCATTTTCGTTTTAGTTATGTTGTTCATTGAATATGTAATGAATGAGAAGAAAGCACTGTGCATATGAAATATTACACAGCAGTGTAAATGTGATTTTTTTTCTTCTTAGTAATGCACAACAGTGCAGAGAAGGTTTTTGTTGTTGAAATGAAATATGCAACAGCGTGAATGAAACGAGAAGATTTTTTTTTATAGCAGTAAATGTATTGAAAATTTTATACACAGCAGTGTAATTTTGTGCAAGCTGAGAGAGAGAAATTTTCTAGAGAGAGAGAGTAATTTTTTTTTGTGGAACTAAAGCGTTCCTGGTGTAATCCCTCTGTTAGAGGAAGAATCTTTTATAACAGCAGTATTTTAATGAATACAAAGTTTTTTTTGTGTATGGAAAACTCTATTCTTCTGCAAGCAGTTTTAGTTTCTGTTGTGATAAAACAGAGCATTGTTCTGTTCTGTTAAAGTTATTTTGTTTTGGAATTAAACAGAAAATTCCGAACATGGTATTAGAGCTTGTTCAGGCTCTTTGAAGGTGTCAAAGAAGCTGAAGGAAGGATTTCTTGCTGCAGAAGCTTCTCCAGCAGAGTGAAGACTCAGTCAAAAATCCAAGGTATTTCTCAAGCTAGTTTTCTGTGTCGCTGTTGAAGACAGTGAGTTATTTTAATACACAGTCAAGTATTTTGAAGCATAAGTTAAGAGTGCAAGAATGGTTGGAGCTAGCACTGGCATGGGTATCTTTAATACTCAGCTCCCACAATTTAATGGGAGAAACTATGACTATTGGGCAATAACCATGAAAGGTTTGCTTGCCTCCCAAGACTTATGGGAATTTTTTGAGGATGGTTTTGAAGAACCAACAGATGAAAATGCGTTTAATAGGTTAACTCAAGCAGAGAAAGATCTGTTGAAGAGCAATAAGAAGAAGGATTCTAAAGCCCTCTACTTTTTATATCAAGTAGTGCATGAGAGTGTGTTTCCAAGGATAGAAGCAGCTAAGAGATCCAAAGAAGCGTGGAAAACTCTCAAGACAGCCTATCAAGGCATGGAGAAAGTGAAGACATCAAAACTACATTTGCTGAGGAGAGATTTTGAGAATCTTTTCATGAAGGAGTCATATAATATTGACTCATTCTTCACACATGTGATTGGTCTGGTCACACAGATAAGGTCTCATGGAGAGATTCTTGAAGAAAGGAGGATTGTGGAGAAACTATTGAGGATCTTACCCTCAAGGTTTGATGTGATTGTCACCACCATAGAAGAGACAAAGGATCTCACAAACTTTTCAGTTGATGAACTACATGCATCACTGATAACACATGAGCAGAGATTGAGTGGGAATGAAAACTCATCTCTAGAGCATGCCTTCAAGACCCAGATGCTCTTTGGAAGAGGAAGAGGTCAAAGCAAAGGCAACAAGAGAGGAAGAGGCAGAAGCCAAAACAGAGGTGGAAGAAACAATCCAGCAAATGCTCAAGGAAGAGGCAGAAATCCAAATCAGAACCAAGGCTAAGGCAACAGCCAACAAAGTGGACAACATCATGCTCAAGGACAAAGGTATGATAAATCCAATGTCCAATGTCATTATTGTAAAAAATATAGGCATTATGCAAATGAATGTAGGAAGAAGCAGCATGATATTAACAATAGAACTAGTGCAAATCTCACTAGAGAAAATATTATCCAAAATAATTTGTTTTTAGCTTGTAATATGGCTGAAGAAAAGAGTGAAGATGTATGGTTTCTAGACTCCGGTTGCAGTAACCATATGACAGGAAACATAGCCCTGTTTTTCTATGTTAGATCAGAATGTGAAGTCACAAGTCACACTAGGGACTGATAATAAAGTTTCTGTTATGGGAAAAGGAGAGGTAAATGTATTAACAAAGAAAGGTGAGAATAAAACCATAGCATATGTTTATTATGTTCCTGGAATGAAATGTAACGTCTTAAGTATTGGACAACTTGTTCAAAAGGGGTACAATGTTTTCTTTGTGGATGATGCATGCACCATCATGGATAAAAAACCCAGCAAACAATGCATTGTTGAAGTGAAGATGACAAGAAACAGGATGTTCCCTCTCAGGATGAAGGCAGATTTAAAAAATAAAGAAGAAATTGCAGCAGTGACTCAAGAGGCTTTCCAAAGAGAACCAAAAGATGAAAATTGGTTGTGGCACTTGAGATTTGGACATCTCAACTTTGGAGGTCTTAACTTGTTGAATAGAAAATTAATGGTAAGAGGATTACCATTGATAGAGAAACCAGACATCCTTTGTGAAGGTTGTATCTTGGGGAAACAACACAGAGAAAGTTTTCCATCAAGGAAAAGCATAAGGGCAAAAGCACCCTTAGAGATTGTCCACTCAGATTTATGTGGACCGATGCAAACTCCATCACTTGCAGGAAACCACTATATACTAACATTCATTGATGATTTTACTAGAAAAACTTGGGTTTATTTCCTTAAGAACAAAAGCGAAGTGTTTGAAAGATTTATCAATTTCAAGGCACTTGTAGAAAACCAAAGCAGGCTGCATATCAAAGTTCTAAGAACTGATAGAGGAGGTGAGTATATCTCCAAATAATTTCTACGTTTTTGTAGAGGAAATGGAATTCACAAGCAATTTACCACTAGGTACAGTCCGTAGCAAAATGGAGTTGCCGAAAGGAATAATAGGACAATCATGGATATGGCGAGGAGTATGTTAAAGGCAAAGCATTTGCCAAATTATTATTGGGCTGAAGCTGTACACTATGCAACGTAAATTTTGAATAGATGCCCTACAAAAGCAGTCATGAACAGAGTGCTGGAAGAAGCATGGAGTGGGACAAAGAAAGGAGTCACCCACATGAAAGTTTTTGGATGTGTGGCCTATGCACAAATTCCAGATCAGCTAAGGAAGAAGTTGGACAACAAAGGGGATAAATTTATTTTCATTGGATACAGTGAGGAATCCAAAGCTTATAGGTTTTATAACCCATCCACCAAGAAGCTTATTGTGAGTAGGGATGTTCAGTTCATTGAGGAGGAAGCTTGGGATGGAAGCATAGAGAAAACAGTGAATGTTAAAAACTCTATGTCACATGATGAAGATGATGAGGAAATCGCTAAAATACATTCCCAAACAGTTGTACCAACACAAGGACAGCAACGGACACCCTTGAGGAGAAATTAAAGTGCTTCTACAAGCACACCATAAGGAGGAAATTCAAGTGCTTCTTCAAGCACTTGCACACCAAATGAAAGTGGTAAGAAGTTCAGAAATTTAAGTGATATTTATGAGAAAGAGGCAGCAAATGAAGGTATGAATTCTTTGTTTGCATTATATTGTCATGTTGATGACGATGTTCATTTCGAAGAAGCAATTAAGGATAAGAAATGGATAGAAGCTATGGATGAGGAGATCAATACCATAGAAAGAAATAAGACATGGGATTTAGTTGAACTACCAAAAGGAAAGGAAGTCATTGGAGTTAAATGCATCTACAAGACCAAGAGTAATACTGAAGGCAAAATAGAAAGTCACAAGGCAAGACTGGTTGTCAAAGGATACAAGCAGCAGTATGGGAGAGACTATGAGGAAACTTTTGCACCGGTTGCTAGAATGGAAACCATGAGAGCAGTGCTGTCCATAGCAGCACAAAACAAGTGGAAAGTCTACCAAATGGACATGAAGTCAACATTCCTAAATGGAGTGTTAATGGAAGAGGTTTACATTGAACAACCTCCAGGCTATGAAAAGAAAGGCCAAGAGCACAAAGTATGCAGATTGAAGAAAGCTCTTTATGGGCTGAAGCAAGCACCAAGAGCGTGGTACAGTAGGATAGATTCCTATCTACTGGAAAATGGGTTTGCAAAGTGCGAGGGAGAACCCACCCTCTACATCAAAGGAAATGATGGTAAAATGCTAATCATTGTGTTATATGTTGACGATGTTATTTTCACAAGTAATGATGATTACCTTATTGAAAATTTCAAAACAGTCATGAAAGAAGAATTTGAAATGACTGACATGGGTTTGCTGAGATACTTCTTAGGAATAGAAGTAGAAAAAAATAAAAATGGGATTTTTATCTCACAGGCGAAATATGTTAATAAATTGTTGGAAAGATTTAATATGCAGGAGAGCAAAGTAGCAATCACTCCCACAGTGATGGGATTAAAACTCAGCAAAGAGGATAGCAGCAAGGATTTTGATCCTAGTTTGTACAAGAGCATAGTTGGCAGCCTAATGTATTTGACTGCAACTAGGTCGAACATAATGTATGTTGTTAGTTTAATTTCTAGATTCATGGAGAGGCCAAAAGAAGCACATTGGCAGGCAGCAAAAAGGATTCTGAGGTATGTCAAATGTACTAAAAGGTTTGGCGTTTTATATACTGTCTCAGAATGTTCATATTTAATTGGATACATTGATAGTGATTGGGCTGAAAGTGTAGATGATGGGAAAATCACATCCGGTTATGTTTTTCACATGGGTTTAGGAGCCATTTCACGGGCTTCTAAAAAATAGCTTATTGTAGCATTGTTTACAGTGGAAGCAAAATATGTGGCAGCTACAGTAGCAGCATTTCAAGCAATTTGGATGAGAAGAATGTTAAGGAGTTTATGCGAAGAGCAAACAAAAGGAACTGTGATTTTTTGTGACAATAGCTCAACTATTGCATTATCCAAGAATTTTGTGTTTCATAAGAGAACGAAACACATTGACACAAAGTTTCACTACATCAGGGAATTGGCGAACAATGGAGAAATCGTTTTAAAACACTGTAGAACTCAGGAGCAAGTTGCAGACATTCTGACCAAACCATTTGGCCAGAAAAGTTTTGAGTTTTTGAGGAAATGTCTGGGTATGACTGATAACCCAGCAGTTGAAATTAAAGGGGAGTGTTGAAATGCTAGTTCCAACTAGAGCGCTTGCAGGAATCCACCATCAAACAGCGACTGCGATCAGTTTATTTATTTTCACACGATGCGATCTAATCGCAAATCGCAAATCGCATCCCTGCCTATTGTTTCTATCAGGTTCTCTTGATTTCTTCCAATTGCGATGTTGCGATGCGATCTAATCGCAAATTGCAAATCGCACCCATATGTTAACGCTCTGCCCTGTGTTTTATGCCGATTGAAATTCCGCGTTGCGATCTGATCGCTATCACAGATCGCACCATCTTCAAACTGATGTCAGCCGTCCGATTGAAACCAAATTTGATGTACAGGCTTGCAGGAAATTACGTGACGTGAAGTAAAAGTTTTGTTTGACTGCCAGTTTGCCAGTGAAGTAATTAATGGAATTTACAACAGTTGGTAGAATGTAGGTAAATGTTTTAGTTTTAATGTTTTTTATTTTACGAGAGTATGGCAACAAGAAAAAGTAATGTCATTTTGGTTTTAGTTATGTTGTTCATTGAATATGTAATGAATGAGAAGAAAGCAGTGTGCATATGAAATATTACACAACAGTGTAAATGTAATTTTTTTCTTCTTAGTAATGCACAACAGTGCAGAGAAGGTTTTTGTTGTTGAAATGAAATATGCAGCAGTGTGAATGAAACAAGAAGATTTTTTATCACAGCAGTAAATGTATTGAAAATTTTACACGCAACAATGTAATTTGTGCAAGCTGAGACAGAGAAATTTTCTAGAGAGAGAGAGTAATTTTTTTTGTGGAATTGAAGCGTTCCTGGTGTAATCCCTCTGTTAGAGGAAGAATATTTTGTAACAACAGTATTTTAATGAATACAAAGTCTTTTTTATGTGTGGAAAACTCTGTTCTTCAGCAAACAGTTTTAGTTTCCTCTGTGATAAAATAGAGCATTGTTCTGTTCTGTTAAAGTTATTTTGTTTTGGAATTAAACAGAAAATTCCCAACAATTGATTTGCAAAAGACGATCAAATATGGAAAGCTACGATATAAATTCAACTGAAGAAGAATTTACACTGGAATAGAGCATAGGATTTTTAGGCGTAGCCAAGGAATTGAAGGGTAACGGACGATTGAGAACGTCCTTTCCATTTCCTTCTAACATTTGGACAACCCTCGTCATACAAGGACGATCTCTGGAGTTGTACTGAATGCACCAAAATCCAACTTTTGCAAGTCTTCTTGCCTTCTCCTCATCTGCAACTTCTATTTCCCCACCTCTCAATCCCATCCCCAACTCGCCGCTCTCAATCAGCTTGAAGGCCCACTCGGGGAAGTATAATTGACTGGACCGGTTTACCTGGACATCGATATTCTTTCTGCCGCCAACAATCTCTAGCAACAACATTCCGAAACTATAGACATCTGATTTATCAGTAACAAGACCCATATCTCTCGACCACACCTCTGGCGCAACATATTGGGGCATCCCTCTCGGCACCGTGATCGAAATATGATCTTCTCCCTTCCCACACAGTTTTAGGGGTGAAGTCGACATCGAGCAATACATTTTGAGGTTTGATTTCAAAGTGTATGATGCGTTTTTTACAATCGTGATGTAAATAAGCAATTCCATGAGCCACACCCAAAGCAATTGAATACAATTGCTCCCACCTTAAAATTTCCCCATTCTCTCTTTTGGAAAATATAAACTTCTCTAGAGATCCATTGACCATGTATTCATAGACCAGCGCACTTGTACGGCTTTCGAAGCAGTATCCAACAGCCGAACCAAATTGATGTGATGGACCCATCCAATTGTGGTGACTTCATTCATGAATTCTATTTGGTTGTGCCTATTACTATCAAGAAGCTTGACCGCCATTAAAGCGTCATTCCAAAGCTTTCCCTTGTACACCACCCAATAACCTCCTTCTCCCAACTTTTATGCAAAATTGTTCATGATCTTCTTAAGGTCTAAGAGTGAATATCTGGTTGGAATTGGCGCTTCATAAGCATAATCCTGTAGGAATTTCTCTACCTTTGTAGAAGAGCTATCAGGAGGTTGTCTTCTCTTCTTGGCATAAGACGTTAAGAACAACGATAATATTGCTGTCAGCCCAACTCCTCCGAAGATTCAACCTGCAGTGGAATGTAGAGATTGGTATGAATGTGACGTTTTTCCATTAACCCCAATGAGTGTTGAAATATAATTTCAACTGCTGTGCGACTGTTGTACAGCGACGGCAAAACCACCATGGATTTCCCTGCACCACCATTTATCGCTGAGTGGTATTTTCCGAGGGGGCTCCGATCACATTTGCTGATCGACACATGGCCGCAACACTATTTCAAAACCACCCATTCCCAGGGCGGTAAATTTCGATTAAAAGGGCCTCCCGGGGAATTAATGACAGCCGTTCAATCAATGAGGAGCAGATCAATGGTTGAATCTCAGTGTGCACTTTATTGCGTGACGTGAAGTTTTCTTGTTGACCGCCAGTTTTTGCCAGCAAAGAAATAAATGAAATTTAATGTGAATGGTATTCGATTGGTAAAGTTTTTAATTTTAATAGTTTTTTATTCACGGATACGTTGACTATGTAATGTTTTTTTAAGTTGTTCTGGAGTATTGTATGTAGTTGCATATGTAATGAAAAGCTCGCGACAGCGAATGAAAAAAAGGGGATTTTTTTTACAGCAGGTTGAGCACATGGAAAACGCAATAGCGTAAAGGGAATGTAAGTTAATTTTTGTTGGTTGAATGTAATGCAATGAAAAGAGAATACTAAGCAACGTGAGAATGAATGAAGAAAATCTTTTTACACATAGTAGTGTGTTGATTTATAGCAGAGACAGAGTATTTCTTTTAGTAATGCATAGCAGTGCAAAGTAAGGGAACAGAGCAGTGTATTCTCCAGTGATTGTTGTAATCCCTCTGTTGGAGGAAGAAATTTGTATCAGATAGTTTATTAATGAATACAAGCTTTTATGTGTGTTGCTGAAACCTCTGTCCTCTAGAAACAATTTTATTTTGGCTTCCCTGTGTTAAGATTCTGGTGAAAACAGAGCATTTTCTTCGTTCAGTCTTTCGTTTGAAATTACCAGAAATTTTCAACATGGTATCAGAGCTTTTCTAGGCTCTTTGAAGGTGTCAAAGAAGCTGAAGGAAAGTTCCTTTTGTTGCAGCAGCTTCTCCAACAGAGTGAAGACTCAGTCAAAATTCAAGGTATTTCTCAAGCTTGTTTTTGTGTTATTGTTGAAAACAGTTAGTTATTTTTAAATACATAGTAAAGTATTTTGAAGAAGTGCAAGAATGGATGGCTCCAGCACCAGCACTAGCATGGGTATTTTTAATACTCAGCTCCCATAATTTAATGGGAAAAGCTATGACTATTGGGCAATAACTTTGAGAGCCCTGTTTGCTTCTCAAGATTTATGGGAATTAGTTGAAGATGGTTTTGAAGAACCAACAGATGAAAATGAGTTTAATAGGTTAACCCAGGCAGGGAAAGATCTATTGAAGAGCAATAAGAAGAAGGATTCCAAGGCCATCATATTTTTGTATCAAGCAGTGCATGAGAGTGTGTTTCCAAGGATAGCAGTAGCCAAGACATCCAAAGAAGCATGGAAAACTCTCAAGGCAGCCTATCAAGGCATGGAGAAAGTGAAGACATCAAAACTACAGTTGCTGAGAAGAGATTTTGAGAACCTGTGCATGAAGGAGTCAGATAATATTGAATCATTCTTCACACATGTGATTGGTCTGGTTACACAGATAAGGTCTCATGGAGAAACTCTTGAAGAAAGGAGGATTATGGAGAAACTATTGAGAGTCCTACCCTCAAAGTTTGATGTGATTTTCACCACCATAGAAGAGACAAAGGATCTCACAAATTTCTGAGTTGATGAACTACATGCATCACCGATAACACATGAGTAGAAATTGAGTAGGAATGAAAACTCATCTCTAGAGCATGCCTTCAAGACCCAGATGTCCTTTGGAAGAGGAAGAAGTCAAGGCAAAGGAAACAAGAGAGGAAGAGGCAGAAGCCAAAACAGAGGTGGAAGAAACAGTCTAGCAAATGCTCAAGGAAGAGGCAGCAATCCAAATCAGAATCAAGGCCAAGGCAGCAGCCAACAAAGTGGGCAATATCATGCTCAAGGAAAAAGGTATGAAAAATCCAATGTCCAATGTTATTATTGTAAAAAATATGGGCATTATGCAAATGAATGTAGGAAGAAGCAGCATGATATGAGTAGTAGATCTAGTGAAAAATTCACTAGAGAAAATATCAGCCAAAACAAATTGTTTTTAGCCTGTAATATTGCTGAAGGAAAGACTGAAGATGTATGGCTTCTAGACTCCGGTTGCAGCAACCATATGATAGGAAAAATAGCCCTGTTTTCTATGTTAGATCAGAATGTGAAGTCACAAGTCACACTAGGGACTGATAATAAAGTTTCTGTTATGGGAAAAGGAGAGGTAAAAGTTTTAACAAAGAAAGGAGAAAGGAAAACCATAGCAGATGTTTATTATGTTCCTGGAATGAAATGTAACCTCTTAAGTATTGGACAACTTTTTCAAAAGGGTTACAATGTTTTCTTTGTGAATGATGTATGCACCATCATGGATAGAGCACCCAGCAAACAATGTATTGCTGAACTGAAGATGACGAGGAATAGGATGTTCTCTCTCAGAATGAAGGCAGATTTAAAAAATAAAGAAGTAATTGCAGCAGTGACTCAAGAGGCTTTGCAAAGCGAACCAATAGATGAAAATTGGTTGTGGCACTTGAGATTTGGACATTTCAACTTTGGAGGTCTTAATTTGTTGAGTAGAAAAGGAATGGTAAGAGGATTACCATTGATAGAGAAACCAGACAGCCTTTGTGAAGGTTGCATCTTGGGGAAACAACACAGAGAAAGTTTTCCATCACAGAAAGACATAAGGGCAAAAACACCCTTAGAGATTGTCCACTCAGATTTATGTGGACCGATGCAAACTCCATCACTTGCAGGCAGCCACTACATATTAACATTCATTGATGATTTTACAAGAAAAACTTGGGTTTATTTCCTGAAGAACAAAAGTGAAGTGTTTGAAAGATTTTGCAATTTCAAAGCACTTGTAGAAAAACAAATCGGGCTGCATATCAAAGTTTTGAGGACTCATAGAGGAGGTGAATATATCGCCAAGGAATTTCTACGTTTTTGTAAAGAAAATGGAATTCATAAGACATTTACCGCTAGGTACACCCCGCAGCAAAATGGAGTTGTTGAAAGGAAGAATAGGACAATCATGGATATGGCGAGGGGTATGTTAAAGGCAAAGCATTTACCAAATTATTATTGGGCTGAAGCTGTACATTGTGCAGCGTACATTTTGAATAGATGCCCTACAAAAGCAGTCATGAACAAAGTTCTGGAAGAAGCATGGAGTGGGAGAAAGCAAGGAGTCACCCACATGAAAGTTTTTGGATGTGTGGACTATGCACACATTCCAGATCAGCTAGGGAAGAAGTTGGACAACAAAGGGGAGAAATGAATTTTCATTGGATACAGTGAGGAATCCAAAGCTTACAGGTTGTCTAACCCATCCACCAAGAATTTTTTTGTGAGCAAAGATGTTCAGTTCATTGAGGAGGAAGCTTGGGATGGAAGCATAGAGAAAACATTCAATGTTAAAAATTGTTTGTCTCATGATGAAAATGATGAGGAGATGGCTGAAATACATCCCCAAACAGTAGCACCAACACAAGGACAGCAAGGGACACCCTTGAGGAGAAATGAAAGTGCTTCTCCAAGCACACCACAAGGAGGAAATTCAAGTGCTTCTTCAAGCACTTGTACGCCAAATGAAAGAGGTAAAAAGTTCAGAAATTTAAGTGATATTTATGAGCAAGAGGCAGCAAATGAAGGTATGAATTCTTTGTTTGCTTTATATTGTCATGTTGATGACCCTGTTGATTTCGAAGAAGCAATTAAGGATAGGAAATGGATAGAAGCTATGGATGAGGAGATCAATTCCATAGAAAGAAACAAGACATGGGATTTAGTTGAACTACCAAAAGGAAAAGAAGTCATTGGAGTTAAATGGGTTTACAAGACCAAGAATAATGTTGAAGGCAAAATAGAAAGACACAAAGCAAGACTGGTTGTCAAAGGATACAAGCAGCAATATGGGAGAGACTATGAGGAAACTTTCGCACCGGTTGCCAGAATGGAAACTGTGAGAGTAGTGCTATCCATATCGGTACAAAACAAGTGGAAAGTTTATCAAATGGATGTGAAGTCAGCATTCCTAAATGGAGTGTTAAAGGAAGATGTCTACATTGAACAACCTCCAGGCTATAAAAATAAAGGCCAAGAACACAAAGTGTGCAGATTGAAGAAAGCTCTTTATGGGCTGAAGCAAGCACCATGAGAATGGTACAGTAGGATAGGTTCTTATCTACTGGAAAATGGATTTGAGAAGTGTGAAGGATAACCCACCCTCTACATCGAAGAAAAGGATGGTAAATTACTAATTGTTGTGTTGTATGTTGATGATGTTATTTTCACAGGCAATGATGTTCATCTTATTGAAAATTTCAAAACAGTCATGAAAGAAGAATTTGAAATGACTGACATGGGTTTGCTGAGATACTTCCTAGGAATAGAAGTAGAACAAAATGAAAATGGGATTTTTATCTCACAGGCGAAATATGTTAAGTATGTGGTGGAAAGATTTAACATGCAGGACAGCAAGGCAGCAATTACTCCCACAGTGATGGGATTAAAACTCAACAAAGAGGACAACAACAAGGATTTTGATCCTAGTTCGTACAAAAGCATAGTTGGCAGCCTCATGTATTTGACTGAAACTAGGCCGGATATAATCCATGCTGTTAGTTTAATTTCCAGATTCATGGAATGGCCAAAAGAAGCACATTGACATGCAACAAAAAGGATTTTGAGGTATGTTAAAGATACTAAAAGGTTTGGCATTTTATATACTACTTCAGAATGTTCAGATTTAATTGGATACACTGATAGTGATTGGGCTGGAAGTGTAGATGATCAGAAAAGTACATATGGTTATGTTTTTCACATGGGTTCAGCAGCCATTTCATGGGCTTCTAAAAAAACAGCCTATTGTAGCGTTGTCTACAACAGAAGCAGAATATGTGGCAGCTACAGCAGCAACATGTCAAGCAGTTTGGACAAGAAGGATGTTGAGGAACTTATGCCAAGAGCAAGTAAAAGCAACGGTGATTTTTTGTGACAATAGCTCAGCTATTACATTATCCAAGAATGCAGTGTTTCATAAGAGAACGAAACACATTTACACAAAGTTTCATTACATCAGGGAATTGGTAAACAATGGAGAAATTGTTTTAGAGCATTGCAGGACTCAGGACTAGGTTGCAGACATTCTGACCAAGCCACTGGGACATAAAAGTTTTGAATTTTTAAGGAAATGTCTGAGTATGACTGATAACCCTGCAGTTGAAATTAAAGGGGAGTGTTGAAATATAATTTCAACTGTCATGGGACTGTTGTACAGCGACGGCAAAACCACAATGGATTTCCCCGCACCACCATTTCACGCTGAGTGGTATTTTTTGAGGGGGCTCCGATCACATTTGCTGATTGACACATGACCGCAACAATATTTCAAAACCACCCATTCCCCGGCGGGTAAGGTTCGATTAAAAGGGCCTCCCGGGGAATTAATGACAATCGTTTGATCAATGAGGAGCAGATCAACGGTTGAAGCTCAGCCTGCACTTTATTGCATGACATGAAGTTTTCTTGTTGACCGCCAGTTTTTGTCAGCAATGAAATAAATGAAAGTTAATGCGAATGGTATTCGATTGGTAAAGTTTTTAATTTTAATAGTTTTTTATTCACGGATATGTTGACTATGTAATGTTTTTTTTAAGTTGTTCTGGAGTATTGTATGTAGTTGCATATGTAATGAAAAGCTCGCGGTAGCGAATGAAAAAAAGGGGATTTTTTTTACAGCAGGTTGAGCACATGGAAAACGCAGCAGCGTAAAGGGAATGTAAGTTAATTTTTGTTGGTTGAATGTAATGCAATGAAAAGAGAATACTTAGCAGTGTGAGAGCGAATGAAGAAAATCTTTTTACACACAGTAGTGTGTTGATTTTTATAGCAAAGACAGAGTATTTCTTTTAGTAATGCACAACAGTGCAAAGTAAGGGAACAGAGCAGTGTATTCTCTAGTGATTGTTGTAATCCCTCTGTTGGAGGAGGAAATTTGTATAAGGTAGTTTATTAATGAATACAAGTTTTTATGTGTGTTGCTGAAACCTCTCTCCTCTGGAAACAATTTTATTTTGGCTTCCCTGTGTTAAGATTCTTATGAAAACAGAACATTTTCTCCGTTCAGTTTTTCGTTTGAAATTACTAGAAATTTCCAACAATGAGAATAGTGGAAACAAGGTACAAGTTCACAGTGGTTTTCAATCGAAAGAAATAATAGTTACCTATTACAATGGCCGGTTTGGTTTTCCTACCTGCAATGCGGCCATGACAAATACTATGAGCAAAAGCAATGATCCATAGTTTTTGCAAAATGAATGAATATTTTACAATATTGTGAAACACATCGACATATATCCGTGTTCCAAAGCGATGAATGGATTGAGCATTTAACACAGCATTGAAAAGCTCTGGTTGCGAGTTGCCATGGGGACAAGGGAAAAGAAATATTGAACTTGGTTCTAAATTGTTAGAACCACAACTCTCGTGACTATCCAAACCGCAGTTATCAATTTTGAATTCGATTTGTTATGGAAAAAAGATCGACATTTAAATTGATATGTTGTTCTTGTATCTAATGTTGTATAATTCTTTTCAAACAAAATCATGAATACACAAAATTATATCCTTTTTTAAAAAGCTGAGAAACCTGAACCTCAAATGAAATTTACCTGTTATTCCATGCCAAACCACTAATTCTCCCCATCTTAACAAAGGAAGGGGGAAATAATTTTTTAATAAAGTATTTAATTTGTTACAAATGAGAAGATGTTTCAATAGTGATGAAATGAAGAGGGCAAGATTTTTTTATTAAAATATTTACATTGATACAGATCAGAAAGTGTAATTTCAATAGTGATGAAATGAAGAGGGAAAGAATTTTTTATTAAAATATTTACATTGTTACAGATCAAAAGATGTAATTTCAATAGTCATGAAATAGTGTGTATTAATAGGTGGGATTAAAGCAGCCTGGTTAGCGGGTGCACTACAGACTTTGTGAACCCAAACACAGCTTTATCCACATCCCTAATCATCCCAATTTATCAAAACCAAGACATTTTTAATAACAACGGGAAAATAATTCCCGTGAATTATAGTTGAAAATAAATCTTTAGTGGAAGGTAAATTATTCAAGCAAGGCATATGGAATTGGGAAACCTTGTTAACAAAAAGATATAATACGAAAACATGGAAGGAAAGGCAAAAAGGATCAGTGGTTTATGCGAACGAGTTCATAGATCACGTGCTTCCATTAGCTGTGCGGCATCGGCTATCATTCTGACACTGACAAATGAGCGAAGTGCAAATAAAGTTGGATGGCTGCTACACTGATTTACCCGTACCGAATCGAATTTAGACTTATTTAGCCCTATTCTTTAATTTTGTAATTCCGTAGTTTAGATTCTTTCGTTCAATTTTTAATTTTTAAATTCTTTAGTTAAAATTGACCAAATCTATAGAGGACCAGAACTTCTATAGCTCTTCGCATCCTCATATCATGAAATGGACAAGGACAGACGACGGAGAGAGAAGTGTATAAATATTAGGCGTTGGCAGGACACCAACAGACTACGAATTAAGGGCTAGCGGAACCCTCCCTGAAAAAGCCATCCGCAGATTGTTTCCAGTTCAGTTTGGAGAGGAAGAAAGATGGGCTATATACTGTAGTTAAATTTAATAGGTATTTTGTTTTTTTTTACCATTCCACTTAAACGCAGGGTTATTCATCATTTTGATTTAAAAGAAAACCACTCAACCTGAAATAACTAACTAGGATTCTATAAAAAGAAGACTTTCACTCCAGCCAAATTATTAGTTTTAAAAACTATTATTAATTTAAAAAAACTTGACATTTACTTTATTTTTAAATTAATAAATAATAAAAATTTTACACATTATGTAATTACCGTTAACCTAAATAAAACATTTTTTATATAAAGATTTTTAATTCTGATAACAGTATTGTGTGCCTCTTGGTAAAAAGTTAACAATTTAAATTTAATTTTGATTTCATCATGTGATGCTAATTTTCTGGAATTTTTTTATATACTTTCATCTTTTGAAATATAAAAAGAAATTGAAACCCTTCATTTTAATATTTTTTAAATTCTATATAGCAACATTAAGTTTTATGAAGTTTACTAATACCTTTGATATTATATAATAATAAGAAAGAGAAATCATGTGGAGTAATTTAAAAAAAATCTGCAAACAAAATTTATTCGGCGGATACGAATACATGTTAAATCTTTAACATATTGTTACCCATCATAACCTCATAACATCTTAGATATACTCGCAGTTCCCTGTAGTTTGCCGAAATTTAAAATAAAACATACCATGGCCGTGGCATTTGTCAGTTCGGGGTCCATCCTTGCAATAGCAAAGGAACGAAGGAGTCTCTGTTGCAACCAAAGTGTTGTAACCGCATATTCCATCACTTGCTTCGCATGACCTACAACTCTTGTCATCTTTGGGAATTGAAGCTGCTTGTATTAGTGCGCCCATAAACTACTTCTTGTTCCACAGAACACCTTGAAGTCAAATTTCCCTCCTCGTACAAAGAGTAATAGATTGTAGCATTACATTTCGGGAGATGTAGTTGATCCTGTTCCTTACATTTGTAGATATATAGAGTCAGGTTCTCAACAACCTTTAATTTGAAGTCTGTGTCTGCAAATTCTGAAGACTGTATAATATTATTAATGCTATGATTCTTCAAAAATTGACAACCCTAACCTCTGGTAATAACTAATGTATTGCGAGTGATGTGTGCTTATAATTGTTGGGAATTTCTGATAATTCCAAACAAAAATATGAACAGAGAGTAATATTCTGTTTTTGTCACAGGATCAAAAATTTGTTTCCAGAGCCAAGAGTTTTAACAACACACAAAAAAACTTTGTATTTATTAATAGACTGCCTGCTACAAAAAAAAAGGTCTTCCTCTTCCAGAGGGATTACAACAGGAACGCTTCAGTTCCACACAAAAAAAAATTACTCTGTCTTCTTGCAAACTTTCCTCTGTCTCAGCTGAAAATTTTTACATTGTTGTGTGTAAAAATTTCTTACATTTACTGCTGTAAAGAAAAATTCCTTACATATGCCCTACTACGTTCTTCACATTACATTTCAACCAACAAAATAACATTCCAATCTCGCTACTACGCATTCCCTTTCAACAAAAAAAAACTTGATATATTTACGCTGCTGCGTATTGCATATTCCCCTTCGTTTTTCAACGAACAACCATTTACATTTACACTGTTGTGTATATTTCACATGCACACTACTGCGTGCTTCTGTTGCATTTCATTGCAACAACAACCAAAAACAACATATGATATTACATATTACTCGAGCCATACTCCCGTAAAATAAAATAAAATAAAAATTAAAATTAAAGGTTTTACCTACGTTTACCAAACCACGGTAAATGTTCATTTATTACTTCACTGAAACGCTGACCATCAATGAAAAAAAACTTTCACTTCACGTTAAGCAATTTATGGTTTTATGGTGCACGACAGTGCATTGACCATTGATTTCATCAGACGGTCGACAAACCATATCGCATAGCCTTTTCTGCTGAAGTTTATGCTCCAGGAAAAAAGTTGTTTTCCAAAACTGTTGATTCACGTGTCAAATGGTGTACATTATCGTTGCCCCTCTGAGAAATACCACCGTCTCATGAAAAGCAGTGCGATGGAAGACTGACGGTTTTCTGGAAACAATACGCTGCAGTTGGAAATTAATATTTCAACACTCCCCTTTAATTTCAACTGTTGGGTTATGAGTGATACCCAAACATTTTCTCAAAAACTCAAAATTTTTCTACCCCAATGGTTTGGTCAGAATCTCTGCAACCTGCGCCTGAGTTCTGCAGTGTTGTAAAACAATTTCTCCATTATTTACCAATTCCTTGATGTAATGAAACTTTGTGTCAATGTGTTTCGTTCTCTTATGAAACACAGAATTCTTGGATAATGCAATAGCTGAGCTATTGTCACAAAAAATCACAGTTCCTTTTGTTTGCTCTTGGCATAAGCTCTTTAACGTCATTCTCATCCGAATTGCTTGACATGCTGCTGATGTAGCTGCCACATATTCTTCCTCTGCTGTAGACAATGCTACTATAGGTTGTTTTTTAGAAGCCCATGAAATGGCCCCTGAAACATGATCTTCATCATAGAATGACTGTTAATATAGTTCAACAAGGATTTCATAAGGACCCGTTCACTAATAGCTTCAGTGATAATGATAAAAAAATTACAGGCTCCCCCTAATTGTATGCATTGTCTCCTTTTGGCAGAGTTTTCAAAAAAAAGCTTAGATTGGCTGGAGAGCTCAAGGGACTTTCGAACTATATTTCCTTCCTTCTCCATACTTGTGTAACTTTTTTCTTTTGCATGGTTCTAGCTTGTGTAAGAGCCCATGTTAAGTTACAATCACGTGCCATATGACCAATGTTATGACACTTGAAGCATTCTACATTGTTCATGAATAAGATTTCATGATTTCTTCCTGTAAAATTGTTTCTTGGAGGTTGTTGGAGACTATAACATATATCTATATGAGATGCTTTACAGTCTTTTGCCATATGACCAAAGTTTGAACAAGAATAACAATAACCAAAAAATGAACTTTGGTACCTAGGAGATGGAGGTTTCCTTGATGTACTTTTGAAGCCTTTCTGCCTTGAGATACTTTGATGATAACCATTGCCTCTTGCCTCTTTGACATTATGTACATTTCTTTTTAGCGTTGGTTTTCTACTTGGAGCAAGATTTCTTCTTGAAATAAGATTTTTTCTATTGTAGCCTTGATTTTTATCCTTCCCTTTGCTGGAACTAGGAGCATCACAATTTCTTTCTGGCTTCTTCACATCTCTTTTGCTTAAAGCATTTTCATTATTGTTTGAGGGTTCACCTGCATACCCGAGTCCTGATTTATCAGATGGACATCTGTGATAGCTGAGCATGTCATCCAAGGCTTAAGAGCTCTTCATGATTTTGTTCATCCCTTCAACCTTTTTTCTTAGGAGGGCAATCTCTTCTTCCAATCTTTCACACTCATTATTCTTCTTTGCAAGTTGTTCCTCAATTTCTTCCTTGCTACGAGTAGCTTCAGTTGCTACTATTTTAAGGGAGATGATATCTGACTTCATTTTGAAAATCTCTTCATTCTTTGCTTGACTGCTCTCCATTCTCTTCTCAGCGCCTTGTCCCTATTTCCTGGCTTCTTGTAATTCAGACTTAAGGGAGGAGACCTCTACCTTGTACTGACCAATCTCTTCTTCAAATTTGTTCACGCACTTGTGCCTTTGTTCAAGTTGACTTGATAAGGTATTTTCCTGCTTCTTTTCTTTATTCAATTGATTTGTCATGGATATGACTTCTTCATGATGCTTCCTTTTTCTTTGATGAAATTCCTTCTTAAGCTTGGCAAGCTCTTCATCCCTTTCTTGTACTTGAAGCTTGATGAGGTCAAATTTCTTCCTTGTTTGATCTTGGTTACCAACTGGAGCTATCTTCTTAAGTGCCTCATTTTCCTTTTTCAAATTGTTAATCTCTTCCATGGCAGTCATAAGTTGAGCGAGGAGTTCTTCTACAAAGTCCTTTTCATTCTTTTCATCTTCTAGGTCTGCTTTAGCGTTGATGTCATCATTCTCATTTTCAGCTTCTATGATGGGTTCAGGATCTCCTTTTTGATTGATGGTCATGGTCAGTGCTCCTTTTGAGTGAAGATCATGAAGTTTGTCCCATATATCCTTTGCTGATGAATGTTTTCCTAGATTTTCAAGATGGTCTTTGCTACTTTTGCATTGTACTTCTTGGATTCTCTATCCATCCTACTATCATCAATCACTGATTCCCAAATTTCAATCCCTTGAGACTGTAAGAAAGTCCTCATTCTTACTTCCCATATATTAAAGTTCCTATTGAACCTTGGAGCCTCATCAAATTGATTGTCTTCTATTTTAGTAGTAGAGAGAGACACATCCTTAGGATGATTGGAGACTTTCTTCCTTGACCTCGCCATTTGTATTATAAATGTCGACCTTCAAGCTGTTAATCTTTGAATGAAGGAACCGGGCTCCAACCATTCTTGCACTCTTAACTGTGCTTCAAAATACTTGACTATGTATTTAAAATAGCTCACTGTCTTCAACAGTGACACAAAAACTAGCTTGAGAAATACCTTGGATTTTTTGACTGAGTCTTCACTCTGCTGGAGAAGCTGCTGCAACAAAAATCTTTCCTTCAGCTTCTTTGACACCTTCAAAGAGCCTAGACAAGCTCTGATACCATGTTGGGAATATCTAATAATTCGAAACAAAAACATGAACAGAGAGTAATACTCTGTTTTTACCACAGGATCAAAAATTTGTTTCCAGAGCATAGAGTTTTAACAACACACACAAAAAAACTTTGTATTCATTAATAGACTACATGTTACAAAAAAATGGTCTTCCTCTTCCAGAGGGATTACAAAAGGAACGCTTCAGTTCCACACAAAAAAAATATTATTCTGTCTCCTTGCAAACTTTACTTTGTCTCAGCTGAAAATTTTACGCTGCTCTGTGTAAAAATTTCTTACATTTACTGCTGTAAATAAAAATTCCTTACATATGCCTTGCTGCGTTCTTCACATTACATTTCAACCAACAAAATAACATTCCAATCTCGTTACTGTGCATTCCCTTTCAACAAAAATAAAAAGCTTGATATATTTACGTTGTTGCGTATTGCATATTCCCCTTCGTTTTTCAACGAACAACCATTTACATTTACATTGCTGTGTATATTTCACATGCGCACTACTACGTGCTTCCCTCGCATTTCATTGCAACAACAACAAAAAACAACATATGATATTACATATTACTCGAGCCATACTCCCGTAAAATAAAAAAAATTAAAAAAAAAAACATTAAAATTAAAGGTTTTACCTACGTTTACCAAACCATAGTAAATGTTCATTTATTACTTCACTGAAACGTTAACTGTCAATGAAAAAAACTTTCACTTCACGTTAAGCAATTTATGGTTCTATGGTGCACGACAGTACATCGACCGATTTCATCGGACGGTCAACAAACCATATCGCGCAGCGTTTTCTGCTGAAGTTTATGCTCTGGGAAAAAAATTGTTTTCCAAAACTGTTAAGCAATTTATGGTTCTATGGTGCACGACAGTACATCGACCGATTTCATCGGACGGTCAACAAACCATATCGCGCAGCGTTTTCTGCTGAAGTTTATGCTCTGGGAAAAAATTTGTTTTCCAAAACTGTTGATCCACGTGTCAAATGGTGTACAATATCGTTGCCTCTCCGAGAAATACCACCGTCTCATGAAAAACAGTACGATGGAACACTGGGGATTTTCTAGAAACAATACGCTGTAGTTGGAAATTAATATTTCAACAGTAATAAAAATGGATATTTTATAATTTATATTAAAAGAACCGACATCTGGCCTAATATCTTCTAAAAGAGAGCTTGAGGATTTGAGATTTTTTTAGTATACAAGTTCAATGGAAATTGGCAATCGAGAACCTTACCGTACAGAAAATTTGTTTCTATTCCACGGAAATATTTTCCAAAATACCCTTAAGATCCAAATATATTTGCATTCCAGTTTTAATTATTTGTCACTTTAAAATGACGGAAATGAAGATGAGCCATATAGTGTTCCCTATAACAACCCCATTTCTTCAGTCCCAAACATTAAATTCATAACACCTTAACTAAACTAGCGGTTCCAAGTGGTTTCGCTGGAATTTAAGATAAAGCATACCATGGCTGGAGTATTTGTCACTACGGGGTCCATCGTTGCAATAGCAAAGGAACGGAGGAGTCTCAGTTGTAACCGAAGTGTTGTAACCGCATATTCCATGAATTGCTTCACATGAGCTACAGCTCTTATCATCTTTGGGAACTGAAGTTGCTTGTATTAATGCCCCATACAGTGGTGGTTGTTCCACAGAACACCTGGAAGTCAAACGGGAATGGTAGTTGATCCTGTTCCTTACATTTGTAGACGTATAGAGTCAGGTTCAAGAAAGTCTATTAAACTGAACGAATCAAGTCAATACTTTAAATTAGTTTTTAGTATAAATGTCAAATAATTTAATTTAGTTTCATCCCTTCCCCCTTTTCCCGTGAACAGCATGGTCAAGTATATGGATTCACGGTAAACAGCATCCCCAAGTATATGGATTTCGTTTGCTTGTGATGACCGAACCATAGATCAATATATGATGCCGTAGAAGAGGGCAAAGAAATGCCATCACCCCGCGGGGCAGATTCCGAAATTCATAGCACCAAGAAAATTGTTATTTGATAATACTTGCGATGTCGTTAACAGTAATTTCCGAGAACGTGACAACTTCGTGATAATGGAATCAATCAATATATAGCCAATATAGACTTCAACTCAGAGACATTTCTCAATGGCCCACCTGTAGATCAATATATGAGGCCGTAGAAGAGGGCACACAAATGCCATGATCACACCGCGGGACAGATTCCGAAATTCATAGCACCAAGAAAATTGTTATTGATAATAGTTGTGAGGTGGGTAACAGCAATTTCCGAGAATGTGACAATTTCGTGATCATGGAATCAATATATAGCCAATATCGACTTCAACTCATAGACATGAATGGGAGTATTTCAGGGAATCTCATCCACGCAGATGTGTATAACACCATTGAAGTGTAAATATCGGTAGAGCTTGATAGCACGATGTATATGACTATTGGGAGCGTAGAATTAAGCAGAATAGGAAAAAGTCTAAGGCAACACGTAAGAAGCACGTTTCTTCAAGCAAATATCAAGATTTTGGAAACTAATTGCATGGATTTAGAAAGAATCAAGCAAATATCAAAATTTTCGAAACTAGTTGCATGGATGTAGAAAGAATCAGCAAGATTAGGCAAAAAGAAATGTGATTTTAAAAATGGTGTGGATTAGGTACAAAGAAATGATATTTTAAGGGTTAATATTAGTAGGTGGGCTAATTTTCAATGATTAAAAAAAAACACTCCAATTTCTATTTTTTTCAAATGATTCACTTAAATTCTATATTACACCATTATTTTACTTAAGAATGGCCAAAATATTATATCTGTTAATATAAAATCACTAGAAATCTAAATATTTCTACAAAAATATCACCAAAATTTTTACAATTTGCATATTACTTACTAGTATGATGCGGAAGGTTTCTAAATTTTAAGATAAACTTCCATCCCCTGGATTTTGTTAAAACACTAGAAAAGCTTCCCAGTTCATGTTTATAGATGAAAAATATAGCAAAGTGGGGTGTAGTTTAGTTATATAAATTAAACTAGAGAAAAAGAAAATTATTCTTATTTATAGATGAAAAATCTAGAATTTGAGATAGTAATTTAGTTATATAAATCAAATTATTTGTAAATCAAAATATCTAAATAGACATTAATTTATAATAGAGATCAAAACAATTATTATCAATTATTATCAATTCAATAACAATTATTTTATTATACAGTCTCATATTGTCAAAATTTGAAAGGAAATAAATCATAAAAATTATCTGAATTATAACTTTTTAATAAATTATTATCATTATTATTAATTCTTAACCACCGAAATCCACTTCTTTGCCAATAGGATTTTTTACCTTACTATAGGTCATACCATGGCTTATCAATAGCACATACTCCGAAAAACTAGAAAGTTTAATTTTAATTTTAATTTTAAAAGATTTTTTAATTAGATTGCAAAGCAAATAGGGCATAATTATTTGTAACATAAATTTTCACTCTCTATCTTGACTACCACTATTGGGTGAATATTCCTTAGATGTTAGATCCCTACAATCCATCTACTAATTATCGATAATTAAATTAAGATTATGAAAGCCTTTTCCCAAAATAGATTTGGCTATCCATGCAATCATGGTCAACCATTGACGAACGTCACATTAAGACAGGGTTTGTCCCAGTATGAAAATTAACCATGGTCAACCATGGAAACCATGTTTATTTTAGGTTTCATATTCATACAGTTTAATATTTATTCCCTTTGGTTTAATATTATTCCCTTCAATTTTTAATACAAATAATATCAATAATCCCTTGGTTTTGGAATATTAATATGAAGGCTCTATATTAATTATCCCCTGGGTATAATATATATTAATATAAAATAATATATTGATATTTAAATTAATATTTATTAATACAATATTTTCTTAATAGTATATTAATATTTAATATTAGGGTTTATAATATAGTTTTTATAATTACGACTTTTAATATTGGGTTTGATATTATGGTTTGTAATATAGCATATATAAAAATCAACTATGATAAAACATGGTGATCCATGGTCAACCATGGTTCAATGTCGCATTGTGACAAATATTGTTTCAATATGAAAATCAACCATAACCAACCATTGTCCAATGTCACATTGACCCAACGGTTGTCTCAATATAAAAATCAATCATGGTCAATCAAAGTCCAATGTAGCATTGAAACAAAGATTGTGTCAATACAAAAATCAACTTCGGTCAACCACATTTATTTTAGGGTTTATAATATTTATCTTAGGGTTTATATACCTTGGGTTTATAATATTTATCCCTTGGATTTAATATTATTCCCTTGGGTTTTTAGTATTAATCCATTGAGTTCATTATTCCTTGGGTTTATATTTATATTATGGTTTATATGTCTTGGGCTTATAATATTAACCCCTTGGATTTAATATTATTCCTTTGGATTTATAATACTTTGGAGTTTTTTAATTAGTCCCTTGGGTTTACAATATCAATCCTTTGGGTTTATCAATCTAAGCGATCATATTCCTGGGGTATAATATTATTCATAAGGTTCGTAATATTAATCCTAAAGCTTAATATAAATCCATTGGGTTTATAATCATGGTTAGCCATATGCAACCATGGTCCAATGTCACATTGTGACAAAGATTGTCTCAATATGAAAATCAACCATGGTCAATTGCCGCATTGTGGCAAACATTGTCTCAATATGAAAATCAACCATGGTAAAACATGGCCAACAATATTTATTTTAGGCTTTATAATATTTATCTTAGGGTTTATATATCTTGGGTTTATAATATTTATCCCTTGGGTTTAATATTATTCCCTTGGCTTTTTAATATTAATCCCTAGTGTTTATTATTCCCTTGGGTTTATTAATCTAAGCATTCGTATTCCTAGGGTATAATATTTTTCATAGGGTCTATAATATTAATCTTTGGTCATAATATAAATCCATTGGGTTTATATTCATGGCCAATCATGGTCCAAGATCACATTGTGACAAAGATTTTCTCAATATGAAAATCAACCATGGTCCAGTGTCGCATTGTTACGAAGATTGTTTCCATATGAAAATCAATCATGATCAACCATGGTCATCGATGGTCCAATGTCACAGTGTGACAAAAATTGTCTCAATATGATCACCCATCGTCTACCATTATTGTTTTAGGGTTTATAATATTTATCTTAAGCCTTATATACTTTGAGTTTATATTATTGATTTTTTGGATTGAATATTATTTCCTTCGGTTTATAATCTCTTCGATTTTTAGTATAAATCTTTTGGATTTATTATTTTAAATTAATAATTTTAAAAAAAATATTATTATTAATTGAATGCATTTATTAAATATAAATATATTAATAAAATGCTATTTTATTCTTAATTATTTTTTATTATAAAAATGAATTATTTATATTTTGTACTTATATGAATAATTTATATAAATAAATTAGATGAATTAATTTGTTATTAATAACATACTTATTATAAATATAATATTTATAATATAACATTAATTATATTATTTTTTAATTATTTATATTATTATTAATAATATTAACGTTTATTATTAATATAATTATTAACAATTTTTATTATTAAATAATTATTAATAATGATTATTGAAATATTTTTTTATAAATAATTAAAGTAATAATTATCAAAAATATATTTTTAATATTTTTATTTAATATTACTATTTAAAAATATTTAATGATAATTTTATTTGTATTTATTAAAATATGTGTTAGTATTAATATTTTTGATAATAATTATGTTAATAGCATTAATATTCATTAGTAAGATAATTATTATTTTTTAATAAAAGTTTTTCGGTAGAAATTACATAAGAGAAATTATTGGTATATGAGTTTGGAACCAATAAGTGTGGTTCATCATCAAGACCAGATGAAGAGGCATATTATGGCAAGGCTTAAATAGAAAGCAATGTAGAGACCATAATTTCAAGTAATGACTATTTTTGGAAAATAATATTTAAATTATGATATTATTTTTTTTAAAACAAATGTTATTAAGTAACGACTATATTAAAAGGCTAATTTTCGAAAAATAATACTTAAATTTTGATATTAGTTTATTAATTTATTAAAAACAAATATTATTAAATAACATTTATATTAAACCACTAATTTTTGAAAAATAATATTTAAATTAATTTATTAAAATAAAATATTATTAAAAATTTCAGAAAATCAAAGTCAAACTCCAAACAAGGAAGGAAGTCAAAAATTATAAAAAAGAGTAAGGCCCCTAATTGAGACAAATCATTAAAAAAAAGATAATGGAAATAAAATAAATTGAAATAAAAATAATATATATTCATATTCAAAGAAAAATAATCAATAAATAAAACAAGGTTAACAATAAAATACGGGGCTGAGGCCTACTAAACAAATAACAAAAATACTAAAAGGAGTTAAGAACAAATAAGACGATAAAATATTTAAGAAAACATGAAGGATCAAGAATATAAACTCTAACGAAGAGAAAGCACATATCTTTAAGTGTTTTGATTAATAATGGTAATAGTAGACACGAATGTACTAAGGCTTTCCTCAGTGTTGAAAAAGGTCCTACTGCTAAGAATGATACCAAGGGTCCATTTTATTGTGCTTATTTTCCTTTTATCCAAGGGACCACTCACAAGATTGCGAAGGTCCTAAGGAAGCATAAGGTGGCTTCAACCTTTAGGCCTTTAAATACTATTTGGATCTCCCTTAGATTTGTAAAATACCTGGTGGACCCCAATAATATGAAGGGTGTTTATGTTATCCCATGCTCTTGTGGGACTCCCTACATTGGTGAGATTAGTCGCTCGATTAATTAAAGGATTCGTGAGCATGCCACTGACATCAAGCATGGTAGGACCCACTCCTCTTCTTTGGCAGAGCATAGAGATAAATTGCTATGGTTAGTCATTTCCATCATCATAAATTGAAAGTGGTCCTAGAAATCGAAAAATGACTAAATAATTTGAATAGAGACAATGGTTGGATTATTAGTAGAAGTTGGGTACCTTTCATATCCTCCTAGGTTTTTAGGTTTCTATTTTACATTTATTTTGTTTGTTTATTTATATGTGTAAGTATTGATGTCATTTTTATAGTATTTATTGTTGGTTTATTCTTCATTATAGTTTATATTTTTGATCCTTCGGATTTTTTTAAGTATTGTATCATTCTATTTGTTCTCTACACCTTTTAGTATTCTTGTTATTTGTTTAATGGGCCTCAACATCGTATTTTATTGTTGACCATGTTTTATTTGTTGATTATTTTTCTTTGAATTATATATATATATATATATATATATATATATATATATATATATATATATATATATATATCTTATTTTTATTTTTTTATATATATTTTTGTGACTTCTGTATATTTTTGTTTTATTTTATTTATTTTGCATTAATTATTTTTATTTTATTTTATTTTATTACTATATTTTTTTTAACTGATCTTCTCTCCTTTTTATAAATTTTGACTTCCTTCTTTGTTTGGAGTTTGATTTTGATTGTTTATTATTGTTACTTGAAATTATAGTCTCTACATAGCTCTCTATTTAAGCCTTTGCTATGGTATGCCTCTCCTCCTTTATGTGATTTCTACCAAAAAAAAAATTCTTCATTCATTTTGGGTAACGGAAATCAGAAATTATTATTTATTTTACTAATTTTAATAGTATTAATATTTATTACTAAGATAATTATTATTCATATTATTAAATTTTAATAATATTATTATTGATTTCTAATATTTCATAATATTCATATTAATTTTTAATATGATATAGGTTTATAGGTTTTTTTACATTTTTCCTAGTTAATTTTAATGAAAATCCAACAAAGCTTTTTTAAAAACTTGAATTTAAATTGTTTAATCTGCATAATTAAAATTCCCATTTAATGTTGAATCATTTTTTTTTTTACGTGTCGTTCACCGATACCCATGGTCACTAGGTGACCTCCCGATTGGGGAGGCACTGATTTAACCCATTGAACTAATTCTTGGGGCTTGTTGATAAATCTATTTATATATTCAAAAATATATTTTAAACAACAAAAAATCTTGATACCAGATTTTATTGAATTCTGGTGATTTTAGTAAATTCTAATTATAAAAATTATCTCTATAAATTAAGCTATAAAAATATTTTTATTAATATGATTAAGCTAATTATATAAAACTTAAATAACTCATGCAATATTATTTTGCTCAACCCAACCTTCGCCGAATTTATTCCCTCCGTCATGTGGTAAATTCCTCTGCTACACATCTGTGCAGTAACGGTTTATGTGGGATGTATGACACTCAAATCCCAAGAATAGGCGTGCCAAGCTTTTGAATACGTGTGTGCGAGTTTTTGACGAAGAAGCAACTACCGACAACAAAATAAAAACTACAAAAAGGATTATTCGATATCAATCCAGTGTACATAATGTTATCTTATTAGTCTGAAATATTTTGAAAATTCCATGGATATGTTTTCATGCATGTAAGTGAAGTGAATTGTTTTTTTGGAAATTTGATGATATAATTGAAGTGAGATGTTTAATTTTTATAGTATTTTAAAATTTATAATTCAAATTCGTAAACCTGCATATTTGAAATAAGTTTACTTTTAAGTGTAATGGAATTGATTTTCATAACAGTCTGATAATTTAATTAATTTTAATTAAAATATAAGTAAATCAACTAAAGTACAGCGTAAATCCACCAAAGAGTTTTAATTCATCCACTACTCTACAATTATTCCAGGCATAGTTGATCTATATGAGATTGCAATATTGAAATAGCTCGCTCTAGAGGCTTTCAGCCAAGCGAGAATACTCGCTGCATGTTCTGGAAAACAAATAATGGCTCGGGGCCTGTCATTGGATTTAATCATGTTCTTCAGATTCCTCCATAGTTTTCATCGAATCATTCTCACAAATTATGGCACGGAGTCCCGCGTTCGATTCGCAATGCGAAGACACTTTGCATAAGACGGTTCAAGATGGAAAGCTAGGATATATATTCAACTGAAAGAGAACTTACCGTGGAAGAGAGAAGAGGATTTTCAGGCGTAGCCAAGGAATTGAAAGGTAAAGGAGGATGGAGAGCGTCCTCTCCATTTCCTTGTAACATTTGGACAACCCTCGTCATACAAGGACGATCTCTGGAGTTGTATTGAATGCACCACAATCCAACTTTTGCGAGTTTCCTCGCCTTCTCCTCATCTGCAGCTTCTTTTTCCCCACCTCTCAATCTCATCCCCAGCTCGCCGCTATCAATCAGCGTGAAGGCCCACTCAGGGAAGTATAACTGACTGGACCGGTTTACCTGGACATCGATATTCTTTCTGCCCCCAACAATCTCTAGCAACAACATTCTGAAACTATAAACATCTGATTTACCAGTAACAGGGAACATATCTCTCGACCACACCTCTGGCGCAACATATCCCGGCATCCCTCTGGGCACCGTGATCGAAATATGGTCGTCTCCCTTGCCACAAAGTTTTGCAAGACCAAAATCAACAACTTTAGGGGTGAAGTCGGCATCCATCAATATATTTTGAGGTTTGATGTCGAAGTGTATGATGTGTTTTTCGCAATCTTGGTGTAAATATGCAATTCCACGAGCCACACCCAAAGCAATTGAATGCAATTGCTCCCACCTTAAAATTTGCCCATTCTCTCTTCTGGCAAATATAAACTTCTCTAGAGATCCATTGACCATGTATTCATAGACCAGTGCACTTGTACGGCTTTCGAAGCAATATCCCAACAGTCGAACCAAATTGATGTGATGGACCTGTCCAATTGTGGTGACTTCATTCATGAATTGGGTTTGGCTGTGCCTATGGCTATCAAGAAGCTTAACAGCCATTAAAGCACTGTTCCAAAGCTTTCCCTTGTACACGACCCCATAACCTCCTTCTCCCAACTTTTCCGCAAAATTGTTCGTGATCTTCTTAAGGAGTGAATATCTGGTTGGCATTGGCGCTTCATAAGCATAATCCTGTAGGAATTTCTCAACCTTTGTAGTAGAGCTATCGAGAGGATGGCTTCTCTTCTTGGCATAAGATGTTAAGAACAACGATACTATTGCTGTCAGCCCAACTCCACCAAAGATGCAACCTGTAGTAGAATGGAGAGATTGGTATGAATTTGACCCCATGAGAATAGTGGAAATTAACAAGATACAACTTAAGTTTGATTTTCAATTTGAAGAAATCATAGTTTTAAGAGTGGAAAATAAGCATAGCTAATCCAATGAAGCAACCTGCGGTGAAAAGAAGATATTGATCTATCAATGCTATTATCGGCAAATGCCCAAGAGAATAACAGAAACCAATTCTCGGTAGTGATAAAGCGGAGAAACAGAAGAGGAATAAATAATAAATTTACCTATTATTTTAATGGCTTTGTTTCGAGGACCATTACTGGAAGGATTCATATCTACTTTGTTTCGAGGACCATAACTAGAAGTCTTCATATCTGCATCTAATAAGATTGCTTCCAGTTCACATGTACATCTACTGATATTAATGTTGAAATCTTTAAAATGACGGGAATGAAGATGAGCCCTATAACACCTTAAATTCATAATACTTTAAATAAACTAGCGGTTTTAAGTGGTTTTGCGGAAATTTAAGATAAAGCATACCATGGCCAGGTTGTCAGTACTAGGTCCATCGTTGCAATAGCAAACGAACGGAGGAGGCACAGTTGAAACCGAAGTGTTGTAACCGCATATTCCATGACTTGCCTCACATGACGTACAACTTTCATATTGGAGTCGAACTGCAACTGGTTGTATTAGTACCACATAAACTGGTACTTATTCCATAGAACACGCCGAATGTTGAAATATTAATTTACAACTGTTGTGCGCATTAACTCAGCTGAAAACCACCAAGCTCATCGGACCGCTTCTACTGTGAAAGTGGTATTCCGTAAATCTCACCCGATGCAATCATTTTTTGATGCACGTCCACTGTACTTTTTACAAAACCATCTTTCTATCGGGACGTATCATCAGTTTTGTTTGGGCGAGCGATGATCGTTGGATTAGTGTGAAAATTGTCCACCGTTGATTGCATCCAAAGCTGCATACAAGCCTGCAACATGACATTGCATAAAATTTTTGTTTGATCGCCGTTTACTGCAGTGGACTAATTAATAGTATTTACATTGGTTCGTAGATTGTTGGTAGAACGTTTAAATTTTAATGTTTTTTTTTACCACGGAAGTATGGGCAAAGAAAAAAAAATATGTAATTTTTTTTTGGTTGCATATGTATCGTATGTATTATGTTTTGTAGTTAGTTGACCATTTTGTAATGCAGTGGTGGAACGCACAGCAGTGCAAAGACGAAGACGAAGTGAAACTAGAACAGGGCATGTAAGCAGTGGTTAATGTTTTTTGTGTTGGAGGTTTTGTAATACGCAGGAGCGTATAATGAATTTTTTTAAGAATATGTGAAGTGAGTGAAACGCGCAGTAGCGCTGATGTATGAATCTTTTGTTTGGTATTACAGCAGCATATGTAAAATCTTTTTTTACAGCAGAGAATGTAAAAGAGATTTTTACACATAGCAGTGTAAAATCTCAGAAGGAGACAGAGTAATGTTTTTTGTTGAAATGTTTTTGGTAAATCCCTCTAAGAGAAAGAGGATGAATTTTGTATCAAGCATTTTATTTTAATGAATACAAAGCTTTTGTGGGTGTATGTAATACTCTGTTCTCAGAAATCAGTTATAGCTTTCCTGTGCTAAGATCCTGGAGAGAAACAGAGCATTGTCTCTGTGTTCAGTTTATTTGTTTTTGGAATTTTACCAGAAAAATTCCCAATAGTGGTATCGGAGCAGATCCAGGCTCTTTGAAGGTGTCAAAGAAGCTGAAGGAAGGAGTTTTTTTGCTACAACAACTTCTCCAACAGAGTGAAGTCTCAGGAAAAAGAATCCAAGGTATTTCTCAGATTAGTTTTTTGTGTTACCGCTGAAGAAACAGTCAGTGTTTTTAATACACAGTCAAATATTTGAAGCATAGCAGAGAGTGCTAGGAATGGCCAGCACTAGCACTAGTATGGGTATTTTTAATACTCAGCTCCCATAGTTTAATGGCAAAAACTATGACTATTGGGCACTAACCATGAGAGCCCTGTTTGCTTCTCAAGATCTACGGGAATTAGTTGAAGATGGTTTTGAAGAACCAACAGATGAAAATGAGTTTAATAGATTAACTCAGGTCGAGAAGGATCTGTTGAAGAGAAATAGGAATAAGGATTCAAAATCCCTTGTATTTTTGTATCAAGCAATGGACCATAGTGTGTTTCTAAGGATAGCAACAGCTAAGACATCCAAAGAAGCATGGGAAACTCTCAAGACAGCCTATCAAGGCATGGAGAAAGGGAAGACAGCAAAACTACAGTTGCTAAGGAAAGATTTTGAGAATATGTGCATGAAGGAGTCAGACAATATTGACTCATTATTCACACATGTAATTGGTCTGGTCACACAGATAAGGACTCATGGAGAAGTTTTTGAAGAAATGAGGATTGTGGAGAAAATATTGAGGGTCCTACTCTCAAAGTTTGATGTGATTGTCACCACCATAGAAGAGACAAAGGATCTATCAAACTTTTCAGTTGATGAACTTCATGCATCACTGATAACACATGAGCAGAGGTTGAGTAGAAATGAAAAATCATCTCTAGAGCAAGCCTTCAAGACTGAGATGTCCTTTGGAAGAGGAGGAGGTCAAGGCAGAGGAAGAAAGAGAGGAAGAGGCTGAAGCCAAAACAGTAGTGGAAGGAACAGTCCAGCAAATGCTCAAGGAAGAGGCAGCAATCCAAATCAGAACCAAGGCCAAGGAAGCAACCAACAAAGTGGACAACATCATGCTCAAGGACAAAGGTATGAAAAATCCAATCTTCAATGTTATTATTGTAAAAAATATGGGCATTATGCAAATGAATGTAGGAAGAAGCAGCATGATATGAGTAATAGATCAAGTGCAAATAGCACTAGAGAAAATATCAGCCAAGATAATGTGCTGTTAGCTTGTAATATGGCTGAAGCAAACAATGATGATATATGGTTTCTATACTCCAGTTGCAGTAACCATATGACAGGAAACATAGCCCTATTTTCTGCTTTAGATCAAAATGTGAAATCACAAGTCACACTTCGAACTGATAGTAAAATTTCTGTTATGGGGAAATGAGAAGTTAAAATATTTACAAAGAAAGGTGAAAACAAAACCATAGTAGATGTCTATTATGTCCCTGGAATGAAGTGTAACCTCTTAAGTATTGGACAACTTATTCAAAAGGGTTACAATGTTTTCTTTGTGAATGATGTATGCACCATCATGGATAGAGAACCCAGCAAAAGATGTACTGCTGAACTGTAGATGACGAGGAACAAGATGTTCCCTCTCAGAATAAGGGCAGATTCTAGAAACAAAGAAGTAATTGCAGCAGTTACCCAAGAGGCTTTCCAAAGCGTACCAAAGGATGAAAACTGGTTGTGGCACTTGAGATTTGGACATCTCAACTTTGGAGGTCTTAACTTGTTGAGTAGAAAAGAAATGGTAAGAGGATTACCATTGATATAGAAACTGGACAGCCTTTGTGAAGGTTGTATCTTGGGGAAACAACACAAAGAAAGTTTTCCATCAGGGAAAAACATAAGGGCAAAGGCACCCTTAGAGATTGTCCACTCAGACTTATGTGGACCAATGCAAACTCCATCACTAGTAGGCAGCCAATATTTTCTAACATTCATTGATGATTTCACCAGAAAGACTTGGATTTATTTCATGAAGAACAAAAGTGAAGTGTTTGAAAAATTTCGAAATTTCAAAGCACTTGTAGAAAACCAAAGCGGGCTGCATATCAAAGTTCTAAGAACTGATAGAGGAGGTGAGTATATCTCCAAGGAATTTCTACGTTTTTGTAGAGAAAATGGAATTCATAAGCAATTTACAGCTAGGTACACCCCGCAGCAAAATGGAGTTGCTGAAAGGAAGAACAGGACCATCATGGATATGGCGAGGAGCATGTTGAAGGCAAAGCATTTGCCAAATGATTATTGGGCTGAAGCTGTACATTGTGCAGTATATATTTTGAATAGGTGTCCTACAAAAGTAGTGATGAACAAAGTGCCGGAAGAAGCATGGAGTGGGAGAAAGCAAGGAGTCACCCACATGAAGGTTTTTGGATGTGTGGCTTATGCACACATTCCAGATCAGCTAAGGAGGAAGTTGGACAGCAAAGGGGAGAAATGTATTTTCATTGGATACAGTGAGGAATCCAAAGCTTACAGGTTGTATATCCCATCTACCAAGAAGTTTTTTGTGAGCAGAGATGTTCAGTTCATTGAGGAGGAAGCTTGGGATGGAAGCATAGAGAAAACAGTGAATGTTAAAAACTGTTTGTCTCATGATGAAGATGATGAGGAGATGGCTAAAATACATCCCCAAACAGCAGCGCCAACACAAGGACAGCAAGATACACCCTTGAGGAGAAATGAAAGTGCTTCTCTAAGCACACCACAAGGAGGAAATTCAAGTGCTTCTTCAAGCACTTGTACACCAAATGAAAGAGGTAAGAAATTTAGAAATCTAAGTGACATTTATGAAGAAGGTATGAATTCATTGTTTGCTTTATATTGTCATGTTGATGACCCTATTAATTTCGAAGATGCAATTAAGGATAAGAAATGGATAGAAGCTATGGATAAGGAGATTAATGCCATAGAAGGAAACAAGACATGGGATTTGGTTGAGCTACCAAAAGGTAAAGAAGTCATTGGAGTTAAATGGGTCTACAAGACCAAAAGTAATGCTAAAGGCAAGATAGAAAGGCACAAGGCAAGACTGGTTGTAAAGGGATACAAGCAGCAGTATGGGAGAGACTATGATGAAACATTTGCACCGGTTGCAAGAATGGAAACCGTGAGAGTAGTGCTGTCCATAGCAGTACAAAACAAGTGGAAAGTTTACCAAATGGACGTGAAGTTAGCATTCTTAAATGGAGTGTTAATGGAAGAGGTTTATATTGAACAACCTCTAGGCTATGAAAAGAAAGGCCAAGAGCACAAAGTGTGCAGATTGAAGAAAGCTCTTTATGGGCTGAAGCAAGCACCAAGAGCAGGGTACAGTAGGATAGATTCCTATCTACTAGAAAATGAATTTGCAAAGTGTGAGGGAGAACCCACCCTCTACATCAAAGAAAAGGATGGTAAAATTTTAATTGTAGTGTTGTATGTTGATGATGTGATTTTTACAGGTAATGATGACTACCTCATTGAAAATTTCAAATCAGTCATGAAAGAAGAATTTAAGATGACTGACATGGGTTTGCTGAGATACTTCTTAGGAATAGAAGTAGATCAAAATGAAAATGGAATTTTTATTTCCCAAGAAAAATATGTAAATGAAGTGTTGGGAAGATTTAATATGCAGGACAACAAGGCAGCGATCACTCCCATGGTAATGGGATTAAAACTCAGCAAAGAGGACAGCAGCAAGGATTTTGATCCTAGCGTGTACAAGAGCATAGTTGGCAGCCTCATGTATTTAACTGCAACTAGGGTGGATATTATGTTTGCTGTTAGTTTAATTTCCAGATTCATGGAGAGGCCAAAAGAAGCACATTGGCAGGCAGCAAAAAGAATTCTGAGGTATGTTAAAGGTACTAAAAAGTTTGGCATTTTATATACTGTCTCAGAATGTTCAGATTTAATTGGATACACTGATAGCGATTGGGTTGGAAGTGTAGATGATCGGAAAAGCACATCCGGTTATGTTTTTCACATGGGTTCAGGAGCCATTTCATGGGCTTCTAAGAAACAGACTATTGTAGCGTTGTCTACAGCAGGGGCAGAATATGTGGCAGCTATAGCAGCAGCATGTCAATCAGTTTGGATGAGAAGAATGTTAAGGAGCTTAGGCCAAGAGCAGGCAAAAGTAACTATAATTTTTTGTGACAATAGCTCAGCTATTGCATTATCCAAGAATTATGTGTTTCATAAGAGAACGAAACACATTGACACAAGGTTTCATTACATCAGGGAATTGGTAAGCAATGGAGAAATTGTTTTGAAACATTGCAGGACTCAAGAACAGGTTGCAGACATTCTGACAAAGCCATTGGACCAGAAAAGCTTTGAATTTTTGGGGAAGTGTTTGGGTATAACTGAACGCCTAGCAGTTGAAATTAAAGGGGAGTGTTGAAATATTAATTTACAACTACCGTCCACATTAACTCAGCTAAAAACCACCAAGCTCATCGGACCGCTTTTGTTGTGAAAGTGGTATTCCGTAAATCTCACCCGATGCAATCATTTTTTGACACGCGTCCACTGTACATTTTACAAGACCATCTTTCTATCGGGACGTATCATCCATTCTGTTTGGGCGAGTGATGATCGTTGGATTAGTGTGAAGATTGTCCACCGTTGATTGCATCCAAAGCTGCATACAAGCCTGCAACATGACATTGCATAAAAAAAAATTTGACTGTCGTTTAGTGCAGTAGACTAATTAATAGTATTTACGTTGGTTCTAAATTGTTGGTAGAAGTTTAAATTTTAATGTTTTTTTTTTACCACGGAATTATGGGCAAAGAAAAAAAAAATATGTAATTTTTTTTTGGTTGCATATGTATCGTATCTATTATGTTTTGTAGTTAGTTGACCATTCTGTAATGTAGTGGTTGAACACACAGCAGTGCGAAGACGGAGATAAAGTGAAACTAGAACAGGGCATGTAACCAATGATTAATGTCTTTTGTGCTGGAGGTTTTGTAATACGCAGGAGCGTATAATGAATTTTTTTAAGAATATGTGAAGTGAGTGAAACGCGCAGCAGCGCTGATGTATGAATTTTTTTTTTGGTATTACAGCAGCATATGTAAAAGTTTTTTTTACAGCAGTGAATGTAAAAGAGATTTTTACACATAGCAGTGTAAAATCTCAGAAGGAGACAGAGTAATGTTTTCTGTTGTTGAAATGTTTTTGGTAAATCCATTTGAGATGAATTTTGTATCAGGCATTTTATTTTAATGAATACAAAGCTTTTGTGGGTGTATGTAATACTCTGTTCTCAGAAATCAGTTATAGCTTCCCTGTGCTAAGATCCTGGAGAAAAATAGAGCATTGTCTCTGTGTTCAGTTTATTTGTTTTTGGAATTTTACCAGAAAAATTCCCAACACCGAAGTCGAATTTTCGTACAAGTAATAGACACTACTACTAGCATTACATTTTGGGAGAGATAAGTGATCCTGTTCCTTACATTTGTAAACGTATAGGATAAGGTTCTCTGTAGCCTTAAATGTGAAGACCGTGCCTGCAAATTCTAAAGACTGTATCTGAATATTTTTGCTATCATTCAGGAATTGACAATTCTGACCTCTGGTAATAAGTAATGTAGTAGCAGGGAGAAGCGATGTTAGTAGTGTGTATTTCCGACCGCGAATTGTAATAACAAAACTAGAGTTCTGCACACAGTGGATCTCGAAGCTAGGGTGGCCGCATCCACAGTTTCCTACACCGAAAGAATAATGTATATGCGCAGTCGCACATTTACTATTATTTTGACAATACTGATATTGCACGTCCAAGCTTAAGGTGCAGGGGAATAGAGAGGCACAGCCGAGAGTAGTGATAAGGAAGAAGAGCTATTGGGGCAGGGAATGAAGAAGGCGTTGAGATGAACAGATGATTCCATGAGCAGAAAACGAGATGATAGGCATCGAATACGCGTTCGGAAGACAAAAATGATCACGAACTGCAACAGAGTGAGCTAGGTATTCGTAGATGATAGTTATTCTTAAATAATTCAAGAACATCTCTTAAATTGAAGGAATCAAGTTCAGACTTTAAATTAGTATTTAGCAAAACATCAAATAATTTAATCTAGTTCCATCGCTTCTCCTATCATGGGGGGCTTGTCAGATACATATGCCTGTCATATACATATGCCGTAAGAGATGCCATCACACTGCAGATGGATTCAAAATTTTCTCAGCAGCAAAACATTGTTATTGGAGTTGCTTTTAGTGTGATTTTTTGGATTTTGGGGTGTCTAAATTTTGTGGAAAAATTTGAGGTGAAATTTTGATTTGTGTTATTTAAACTATTTTTTTGAGGGTATATATGGATTCACCATCCTTCGACTTTGATTGCGCAGTGTTACCCATCAAATTAGTGATTTTAATAAATTCCTACCAAATTTTAGAGAAAATAAACCTAAAAAACCTACCCTAAAAACTTCAAAAGAAAATATCACTAAAAACAACTCCTCACAACTCCTCACGAGTGAATATAATAGATATAGTAGGCTGACACTATAACCAATACACTCTTTAATTCATAGATATGAATGCTAGAATGGTATTTTCGGGCCTCCGGCATTCTCATCCACACACGCGGATAGGAATATTCGAAGTATAAATATCGGTAGACCTTGCTAATACAATGTATATGACTATTGGGAACGTAGAAATATTCAAAATATGAGAAGTCTAAGTCAAGCGGTAAGAAGCACGTTTCCTCTAGCAAATATCAAAATGTTGAAAAGTTGTTGCACACCACATGTATGTAGACATTATCTCTTGTTTGTATTGAAAAACAAAGTAAATAAACCAAAGACTAAACAACGAAAATGATGCAGATTAGAAAAGGAAGATTTTGGTAAAGTAAGAGAAAAGGCTTCCTTATTCAACTGTTATTCAAGTGTATAGATGAAACTTTTAGAAAAATGAGATGGTAGATTATTTATATAAATTTAAAAGTGGATTAATTTAGATATATAAATATAATTACATTAAAAGTATTAATATAGTTCATATGAGTCGAAATTTTAATTTGTATTCACAGTTGATAAATACAGTATTTATATCTATTAAAGAAATATTATTGAAATAAACATATTATTATTATCATTATAATTAAAATAATTATAATCACTGTTATTAATTATTATTAAATATTATTTACTATTATTTAATTTGAAATTATCTAATATAAATATGAACCTTAGGAATATGGACACTTAGATTAATAAACTCTAGGGATTGATGTTATAAACCTAAGAGAATAATAAACCTAATGGGTTAATAATAAAACCCTAATGGATTATAAACCCAAAGGAGTAATATTTAACCAAGAGATTATTCCATAGGGTTTATATTCACTTGGGTTTATAGTATTAATCTTTTGGATTTATTATTCCCTTGGGTTTATAAAATCAATCCCTTGGGTATATTAATCTAAGTGTTCATATTCATAGGGTATAATATTATTCATAGGTTTATAATATTAATCCCTTAGGTTCAATATAAATCATGGTCAACCAAGGGTTTATATACTTTAAATTTATCATACTATTCCCTTGGGTTTAATAATATTAGTCTCTTTGGTCCACTTGGGATAGCTCAACTGGCAATGACTATGGAAATGAAGTCTCGCCGAACCAGAAGTCTTGGGTTCAAATCTTATGTTATCCCCCCGATGAGGGTGAGAAGTTGGACATGAAGAACATGTAGTCCTACCAAGCTTAAAAAAAAATAAAAAAACAATATTAGTCTCTTTGGTTTATAATACCTTGGGGTTTTAGTATTAACCCTTGGGTTTATAATATCAATCCCTTCGGTTTACTAATGGAAGGGTTCATATTCCTAGGGTTTAATACTAAAACCCTAAGAGATTATGAACCAAAGATAATAATATTAACCTAATGGATAATAAACTGAAGGGATTAATACCAAAATCCCAAGGAATTATTAACCCAACAAAATAATACTAAACCTAATATTAAACCCTAGGGACTAATATTATAAACCCAAGGTATATAAACCCTAAGAAAAATATTATAAACCCTAAAATAAACATGGTTGTTCATGGTTGACAATGGTTGATTTTCATTTTGAAACAATCCTTTTCACACTGCAACGTTGGACCATAGTTGACCATGATCAACCATCTTCATTCAAGGGTTTATAATATTTATCTTATGGTTTATATACCTTGGGTTTATAATACCTTAGGTTTAATATTAAAATGCTAAGGAATTATAAACCCTAGGGAATAATATTAAACCCTTGGGATTAATATTAATTACAAACCCTATAAATAATATTATACAATGGGAATATTATACCATTGACTTTTTAATATAAAACCTAATGGATTATAAACCCAATGGAATAAAATTAAACCAACATAGTTAATATCATAAACCCAAGGTATATAAGCCCTAAGATATTAAATACCCTCGAATAAACATGGTTGGCAATGATCAACCATCGTCCAACATTGTGACAATGATTGTATCAAAATGAAAATAAACCATTTTCAACCATGGTCAACCATATTTATAAGTCAAATGTATATAAACCCTTGGTTGACCATGATTTATATTGAAACTAAGGGATTAATATTATAAAACTACACATAATATTATACCCCTATGAACATGAACCCTTAGATTAATATACCCAAGGGATTGATATTATAAACCCAAGGGATTAAGATTAGAAACCCAAGGGAATATAAACTTTAGGGTTTTTAGTAATAATCCCTTGGGCTTATTATCCCTTGGGTTTATAATCCCTTAGGGTTTTATTATTAACCCATTGGGTTTATAATATCAATCTATTGGGTTTATAATACAAATATTATAAACCCAAGGTATATAAACCTAATATAAATATTATAAACACTAATATAAACATGGTTGAGCATGGTTAATTTCCATATTGACCATCATTGATTTTCATATTGAGACAATCTTTGTTATAACACGACGTTGGACCATGGTTGACCACAGTTGATTTCCATATTAAGATAATCTTTGTCACAATGTGACATTTGACCATGGTTAACCAAGATTGACTATGGTTGACCATGGTTGGCCTTGATTAATATTAAAAACCAAAGAGAATAATAAACCCAAGGGATTGATATTATAAACCCAAGACATTAATACTAAAACCCCAAGGGATTATAAGCCCAATGAAATAATATTAAACCCAAGGGACAAAAATTATAAACCCCATGTATATAAACCCTAAGATAAATATTATAAACACTAAAATAAGCATGCTTGAACATGGTTGATTTTCATATTGAGACAATCCTTATCACAATGTGACATTGGACCATGGTTGACCATGGTTTATTTACATATCAAGACAATCTTTGTCACAATGCAATGTTGGACCATGGTTGATTTTCATATCAAGACCATCTTTGACACAATGCGACGTTCGACCATGCTTGACTATGGTCGACCATGGTTGATTTTCATATCGAGACAATATCTATCACAATGCGATGTTTGACCATGGTTGACAATGATTGTCCATGATTTTCATATGGAAACATTTTTTGTCACAATGCGACATCCGCCCATGGTTGACCATGGTTGACCATGGCTGGCTATGATTGATCATGATTAAGCATGGTTAATATTATAAACCCAAGGGATTGATATTATAAACCCAAGGGGTTGATGCTAAAAGCCAAAGGGATTATGAATCAAAAGGAATAATATTAAACCCAAGGGAAAAGTATTAAAAACCCAAGGTATATAAACCCTAAAATAAATATTATGAACACATGGGTTGACCATGGTTGATTTTCATATTGAGACAATTCGTATCAGAATGCGACATTAGACCATGGTCACCATAATTGATTTACATATCGAGGCAACTTTGTCACAATGCGATGTTGGACAATGGTTAACCAAGGTTGATTTTCATATGTAGAGGATATCTATCATAATGCGACATTAGATGATGGAAACCCTAGTATATTTTCATATCGAGAAATTTTTTGTCACAATGCGACATTTAAGACCATGATTGATTTACATATTGAGACAATCTTTGTCACAATGTAACGTTGGCCATGGTTGACCATGGTTGACCATGATTGATTTTCATATCGACACAGTCGTTGTCACAATGGGACATTTGACCATGGTTGACCAATATTGACCATGGTTGGCCATGTTTCATTCTATAAAACATGGTTGACCATGATTGCCCATGATTGTCCATGATTTTCACATGGAGACAATTTTTGTCATAATGCGATATTCGACCATGGTTGACCATGACTCGCTATGATTGACCATGATTGATATTATAAACCCAAAGGAATAATAAACCCAAGGGATTAATATTATAAACTCAAGGGATTAATATTATAAACTCAATAAATTAATACTAAAACACCAAGGGATTATGACCCCAAGGGGATAATATTAAAACCAAGGAATGAATATTATAAACCCTAAGATAAATATTATAAGCATATGGTTGACCATGGTCTATTTTCATATTGAGACAATTCTTATCACGGTGTGATGTTAGACCATGGTTGATTTACATATCGAGATAATCTTTGTCACAATGTGACGTTAAACCATGGTTGATTTTCATATCGAGACAATCTTTGTCACAATGTGATGTTAGACCACGGTTGAACATGGTTGATTTTCATATCGAGACAATCTTTTTCACAAGGCGACATTAGACCATTGTTTACCATGGTTGATTTTCATATCTAAACAACCCTTGTTGCAATGTGATGTTCGACCGTGGTTGAACATGATTGTTCAGGATTTTCATATGGAGACAATTTTTATCTCAATGCGAGATTTGACCATGGCTGACCATACGTGGCTATGATTGACCATGATTAACCATGATTGATATTATAAATCCAAATGAATAATAAACCCAAGGGATCGATATTATAAATGCTAAAATAAACATGGTTGACCATGATTGTCCATGATTTTCATATGGAGACAATTTTTGTCACAATGTGATATTCGAGACCATGGTTGATTTACATATGAAGACAATATTTGTCACAATGCGACGTTGGACCATGGTATATAAACCCTAAGATAAATATTATAAACACTAAAATAAACGTGGTCTACCATGCTTGATTTTGATATTGAGAGAATCCTTATCACAATGTGATGTCGGACCATCGTTGACCAGCTTGAGCATGAGTGATTTTCAAATAAGGAGAATCTTTGTCACAATGCGACATTGGATCATGGATGACCATGGTTGGTTCTCATATTGAGACAATATTTGTAGCACAATGACATTGAACCATGGTTGACCATGATTGACTTTATAAAACATGGTAGACAATGGTTGACCATGATTGAATTTATAAAACATAGTAGACAATGATTGACCATGATTGACCATGCTTGACTATAGTTTACCATGATTTACTATAATTGACCATGGTCGATCTCTCATTATTAATTTCCTTTCTGTCTTTGATTTCTTATTCTAATGCATCAATCTTCTATGAGCATTTTTTGTTTTTATTTAGTTTAATTCTTACCCTCATTAATTTCCCTTATCCCTTTTTCCCCTACATTTTTCCTCATTTATGTTCTGTTATATCATTTATATTTTCTTTTCTTTTTAATTATTTTTCATATTATACAAATTTCTTATCCTAAATTTTTTTGTTTACTCCTTTATACTTTTAACTCTTTTAATATTTTTTTTTCTCATTACTTTGGTTTAATTAATTCTTAATATCTTATTTTATTACTTTTTAACCATTTAATTGAATTATTTTTTATTAAAAAACACTATTAGTATTAGATTGTCATCCTTCTTTCTTATCTCTAATGATAAATTCTATTTCATAATTAATTTTCCATAACTTAAATCCTACCTTGAGCCCTAACGCTTTTAATCATTAATAATTATTTTTGAAATTCCAGAATAATTAAAATATTCCACTTTTTCTCTTTTTGATCAATAATTAGTCAACACTTTCCATTGATACGCGACACTATTTTTCCATCTTCCTCTGTATATCTTACACAGGTTAAAATTTTATGAAACCGACTTGCTAAAAGCCAATTTTGGAAATTCTAACCTTGCTCGAAGGAATTTTCATAGAACACGACTTTATGTCCAATGGTCAACACTGTATAGAATCTTGACCGAGAGCATTAAACCGCTCTCTCCAATTCTGAGAAAATACTCTTCAGAATATAATTTCCAGTCGACCATCTTCTAGATAGCATAGTTTAATTATGACACGTTTTGTCAAATTTTCTAAGTTTCTTTGAAAAATTGTAATTGTAAATTTAAGTTTTGTAATTCGTAAAATTAAAATGGTTGAACAATTTTTTAAAATTGGATCTAAATATATAAAATAATTAAAATAATAATAATTGAAATTCTTGTCAATGGCACATAAATCTATATTGATGCCGTGGGACAGATTGAGAAATTTTCAGCACGAAGACAATTGTTATTGACACCTAATACTTGTGGAAAATTAACATCACGGGGAAGTCTTTGAGGTCGACAACAGCAGTTTCCGTGAATGTAACGACTTTGTGATCGTGGAGTCAAGAGTGAATATAACAGCTATTGTGGGCTGACACAGACAATTGTTATTGATAATACTTGTGGAAAATTAACATCACGGGGAAGTCTTTGAGGTCGACAACAGCAATTTCCGTGAATGTAACGACTTTGTGATCGTGGAGTCTCGAGTGAATATAACAACTATTGTGGGCTGACACGATAACCAATACATCTTTTAAGTCATAGATATGAATGCCGTAGTCTAACTAGCACGAGGAATTGTTTAGAAAGTTAAGAAATTTTGGTCAGAAAATCTGGTAAGGATTTTTGTAAATCCAAGTTATAGTTGTTAAACTTCAAAATTTTAAGTGTTTTAGAGATTTTTAATGGTACTGAATTCATTTCCACTATCAAAAACATGATTCAAACACTGCCTCTACAAGAATTTTTAAATTTATTTTGCCCAAATTCCAATTACTTTTGACCGTCTAAAAAATTCCTTTACCTCGACAAAAACGCCTATATGAATGGTCCTTCCAGCAATGTCAACTTTCGTGATCATGGAGTCACGAATAAATATGACAGGGCTAGTAGGCTGACACGATAACCATCTCATCCACACAAATGTGGATAAGACTATTTGAAGACCAGTCATAGATATGAATGGGAGAACGGAATTTTCAGGCATTCTCATCCACACAAATGTGGATAACACTATTTGAAGTATAAATATGGGTAGAGCTTGCTAATACGATGTATATGACGAGTGGTAGCGTAGAAATAAGCAGAATACGTAAACTAAGTGATGTCCGAGTTGCATCTCACAATTGATATTAATATTTAAAATATTTAATCTAATTTTCAAATTATTTTTAGCTGAACTATAATGAATTTGGAAAGTAATGGACATTAAACATCATCATCATCTCTTTTAATATTATTTTTAAATTTAATTTAAAAATATTAATATAATATTAAATGATTATTTTTTATAAACATTAAAATTATACTGGTGTTAATAGTTTAGTTATTTTTTTAACCACCAATTAACAAAGCATAAATTCTTAGTCAAAGTTATCAGATTATCCATCAATGACCTTTCCACGGAATGAACATAGACAAAGGATAGCTCTCAAACAACATTTATATGAGTTGAAAGTATGAAAGATCATATTTACATAGAAGAGGCTAGGGTTATCGCTAGGATTGACTATTTTCATCATCGTAAATTTAGAGAGGTCTTAGAAATTGAAAAAAGGCCCGTACCCACATGTTAGATTCATGGCCTTTCTTCCTAAAGTTTTTCGTGTTTTCGTGTTTATCTTCTTATTCTTTCCTTATTATTAGTTCAAATATATATATATATATATATATATATATATATATATATATATATATATACAACTCTATTTTTAATTATTTATTAGAATAACTATTCTAATTAATAGTATCTCCATAATAATATATTTTTTCAAATTGATTTTCTTTTTTTATAATGCAAATAGAATTTAATTTAACAATATTAGTAATAAATAATATTCAAATTGAGATTTTTAGAATTATAATTTTTTCATATAATTTTATAACTTCAATTGATTTTATTTATAAAAAAAAAATAACTTAATTCAAAAATAATATTAATTATTAATTAAAATTCTTTTTAATTCTTGGTTAAGCTTAATTATTTATTTCACTTTTTTAGTCAAACTAGCTGTTATTTTCTAACGGCTAGTTAACTCAATTATTTATTTCAATTTTTTAGTCAAACTAGTTGTTCTCTTCATCTATTTATTTCATGTGATAATTACTGCAATTTGAAAAAACTATTTATTTTATTAATTTTAAAAAATAAGAAGTTAATTGGTGACGCTAGGGTTTGCAGGCTAGGGTAAGCCGTCGGCGCAGCGCTTCGGAGCTGCAGACGAAAAACGTGGAGCAGAAGTCGAAGAGAGGCATGGCAGGCGGATTGAGCTAGATAAGCTCGCAGCATAAACGAGTTAAGTGATAAGTCTTCAAGCTAAGAAACGAGGTTAAGCATTAAAAGTATTATAGCTGAGTAGGAAATGGAAAATCGGCAGGGGAGGGGAGAGATCCCCTCCTACAAAAATGTTGTAGCAGGTGAAACCAGTGCAAGTGGGATGCAGCGAAATCTGAAGGAAAACTATGCACCAGTGATGGGTAACCTATGGCAAAAGAGGATGGGTGGGAAATGCCTTCCAAGGGCACAAAAAAAACCTAGATATGTCATTCCTTGCAACAAACTTGAGGAATATAACTGCTACATGAAGGACCATGCGCTGATTTGCAAGTTTGTAGGGTATTGGCCAACTGAGAAAGAACTGCATAGGTGGATCTATCAAAGGTGGAGACCAAAAGGACATATAGATCTGAAACTGGGAGCAAAAGGGTTTTTTACAGCCATCTTTGCGAATCTGGAGGACAAAGAAGTCGTTTTTGAGGAAGGACCGTATTTTATGAACAATGCGGGTCTGTTTATGAAATACTGGGAAGAAAGATATAACCTTGAAAAAGAAAAAATGCTAGCCGCTCCTATCTGGATTAGATTGTTTGGTTTACCAGTGGAATTTTGGGACCCTGAAATACTAGAGGGGATTGGGAAAACAATCGGGGGCTTTGTCAAAATAGCAGAAGCAACGAAGCGAGGCAAATATACATCATATGCAAGGCTCTGTGTATACATGAATATAGCAGAACCCCTTCCAGAATATATTGAGCTGGAATATCATGATGAAATCTGGCAACAACCAATAGACTATGAACATATTCCATTTAGGTGCCGAAAATGCCATGAATACGGCCATTTATATAGACAATGTCCGTTGAATAAGGAGGAAGGGTTAAAAAGAAATCAAGAAGAATATCAAAGAGAATCAGGAAAAATGGAAGAGGTAGATAGGGACTTTCAACAGGTTACAAGGAGGAAGAAACAAGGCAAAGATGGCTCCAAAACTCAGACACAGGAAGAACCCCTTAATACAGCGAGTCAAAACAAATTTCAAATTCTCCAGAATGAAAACGAGGATTATGAAGTGAACCTGGAGGATGACGAAGATCCTGGAAATACGCCAATGGAAATAGTTAAAGATATAAAAGGAAAAGAAGCAGATATAGGGAAAGCAGCTGAAGAAAGACCTGTAGGAGAGTCAGAAACAGTAACAAACCAAACCCAGATGGAGGTGGAAGGCCAGACGGAAAATGAGGTGGAGGAGGAAAAAATCATGAAACAGTTAATTCAGGAATGGAAAAACCTGGATAGCAGATTCATACCAGAGAAACAGAAACAACTATACAAAGAAGCATTTCAAAAATACAAAGAAAAAAAAGGGGAGAACATGGATAAACAGATAACCATAGCAAGCGAACAAGAGAATGGTCAAATGGGAATGGACGGCTCTGGCAAAAACAGCAGGAAAAGAGGACGGAAAACGTTGAGTGAAACCATTCAGACTGTGGGAGAAACGTTGATAAACTCAGGTAAAGTGATACCTCTGTCAGAGGTATTCTTCCCCTCCTATCAAAAGTTTTAAATGATTATTATCAGCTGGAATATTAGGGGTTTGAACAGTAAAGGGAAACAGAGGTACATGAAAGAGAAATTGAAAAAGGACAAACCGAGTATTATGATTCTTCAAGAAATGAAAAATTATAGTGCAGCAGCTGGAAGTAATAATCAACAAGAATAAGCTTCAATACGAAGTTATGGGGTAAGATGCTATTGGATCTGCGTGAGGAATTTCAATTTTGTGGAACCCAAACGACATAATCCTAGAAGGCTGGACTAGTATGACCAGAATCCTTACAGGTATGGGTAGAAGAGTAGGTACAAATGAAAAGGTATTCATTTCAAGGGTTTACGGCCCACATACCCCAGGAGAAAAAGAAAGCTTTTTGAAAAATATGAAAGCCATTCGCAGAATGTATCCAGAGTCTGCTTGGGTTATAGGAGGTGATTTTAACCTAATCCGATCCCTAGGGGAGAAAAAGGGAGGGATAAGAAAATCAGATCAATACATGGACAGTTTCAATGATGTAATAGATGAGTTAAGACTTGTAGTTATACACACTATCAATGGAATCTACACGTGGAATAATAGGAGAGGGGGTATAAATCAGATAGCGTCGAGACTTGACCGCTTCCTAGTTTCAGAAAACATTATGAATAAGGATGTTTTTGTTGAAGCAAAGATCATGCCTTCTCTTGGTTCAGACCATTGGCCCATCAGATTGGAGGTGGATATTAAACGGAATCTTGGAAGAAGACCTTTTAGATTTGAAACCTTTTGGTTAAGGGATCCGGAATTTATAAAGAAAATGGAAGAATGGTGGACGCAAAGTACAGTGAAGGGTAAAGGAAAAATGCATACCTTCCAATTGAAACTTAAAGAGCTAAAAGGAAAAATCAGAAAATGGAACAAGGAAGAATTTGGTAATATTATGGAGGAAAAACAAAAACTTGAAGGAGAGATGGAGGCTCTTCAACAAAAAATTATAGTAGAAGGAAGGACAATGGAGAGCATTCAGGAAGAAGGGATAATTCTTGGGAAATTGGAGGAAAGGAGGAAACAAGAAGAAATCCTCTTGAGGCAGAAATCAAGAATAAAATGGCTAAGGGAAGGTGAAAGAGACACAAAATTTTTCCATCAGGCTATGGTTCAGCACAGGCAAAGAAATAGGATATTGTCCATCAGAGACCAAAATGGTGAAAGAATAGTGGATCAGGAAGGAATAGAGCAAGTGCTGGTGGAATACCACAAAGACATTGTAGCGGAACCCTTAGTGGATAGAACAGAAGCAATAAAAGAAATATGCTCACCCATTCCTCGACTAGTTACAGAGGACCAAAATAACGCATTGATGTGAGCAGTCAATATGGAGGAGTTAGATGAAATTGTAAAATCCATGAAAAAGGGTACAGCTCCAGGTCCTGATGGTTTTACGATTGAATTCTACCAAGCGGGATGGCATTTCCTGAGAGAAGAAATTCTGGATCTGATAGAAGAATCTCGGATGAACCAAAAGGTATGGCCTCCAATTAACTCTACCTTTTATGCTTTGATTCCAAGGAACGAAAAATTGGAAGATGCTAAGGGTTTTAGACCCATTGCATTATGCAATGTAATTTACAAGATAATAACAACTTTAATAGCCAAAAGATTGAAGCCCATGCTGGACAAGTTAATTTCTACGGAACAAATTGGTTTCGTTGAAGGAAGACAAATCCTTGATGGGCTGGTAGTGACCCAGGAGGTTATCCATTCTCTAAAAATGAAAAAACAGAAGGGTATGATGATTAAATTAGATCTGTCGAAGGCATATGATAGATTGAGCTGGAAATACTTAGAAGAAGTCCTAGAAAGTTTTGGTTTTTGTAAGAGATGGATTAACTCGATTCACAGTCTAATCTCAACTCTGAATTTTTCAATCCTTGTAAATGGCTCCCCATCAAAAGCCTTCAATGCTTCTAGAGGCATTAAGCAGGGTGACCCGATATCCCCATTTCTTTTCATACTGGCTACAGAGGGCCTGGGTAGATACATTAAGAAAGAAAGAGCAACGAATAACATTAAGGGATTGAGACTTTGGGGTAATAATTTGCCAATAACTCATCAACAATTTGTTGACGATATCATGTTATTCGGGGAGCCAACGGTAAAAGAAATAAGGCAGTTGAAGAGGATTTTAGACTTATTTGCAGAAGCCTCGGGTCTGGAGATAAACAAAGATAAGTCCTGTGTGTTTATATTTAATACTATAGAACAAATCAGAATCCATCTCACAAGATTGCTGGGCTTCAAACAAGGAGAGCTACCTACGAAATATCTGGGGAATTTACTAGACTTCACTTCCAAAAAGTTGAAAAATTGGCAAGGAGTGTTGGATAAATTAAAAAATAAAATGATGAATTGGGCCTTCAGAACTTTGAACATAGCAAGAAGGGTAGTGCTGGCAAAATCGGTTTTACAAGCCATTCCCATCTATCCATTGTCAATAATGGCAGCCCCATCAGGAGTTTGTGCAAAGATTAGGGAGATCATGAGAAAATTTATTTGGGGAGGGACAGCCCAACGTAAAAGATGGGCCTTAGTTTCCTAGAATCACTTAACAGAAAGAAAGGAAAAAGGAGGTCTAGGCCTCCAGGACCCAGAAAAGCTGAACAGAGTGTTAGGTGCAAAGCTCTGGTGGCGATGGTTAAGAGGGGGCAACGACTTATGGAAAGCTATATGGACACACAAATACAACATGCCGAATACAACTGAGGACATTCTGAGATTGAAAGAAACTCCGAAGGGGTCAACAATTTGGGATTTAGCTTGGCAGAATAGAGATATAGTTGAAAGACATGCGTTCTGGGAAATACGAGGAGGTGAAGAAGCCAACTTCTGGGAGGAGAGATGGCAGCAAAAGGAAAGGATGAACAGAATTCAGAATGTCCATCAGTTACAGGACAAAATAGGGAGAAATCGAAAATGTGTTAAAGACTATTGGAAGGCAGATGAATTAGATGGAATCTGGAGGAAATGGATAGATCCAAAAGAATGGGACAATGAGCTAAATAGAGAGCAACAAGAAGCTTTCATGAAAGAGGTGAACTCCAAGAAGATAAAAGCTAGAATAGGAAAAGACATTCTGAGATGGGGAAACTCTGTGAAAGGATCCTTCACAGTCAAAGAGGCATACTACTTAACTAACTCCCAAGTTATAAATGAGGAGAATCAAGAATGGATGATAATCTGGAAAAGCAACTGGTGGCCGAAAATATCCCTGTTCACATGGCTTGCAGCCAAAAATAAGATCCTAACATGGGACAGAATTCAAAAAAAAGGTTTTAGCGGTCCTTCTAGATGTTGTCTTTGTAAAAAGGATGAGGAAACGCGAGATCACCTCCTTATTAATTGCATGTTTACCAGAAAATTATGGCTGGACACAAGAAAGATATTCTGTAAAACCGAGCTAGTCCCCGGCGATATTAAGGCAATAATCTTTCAATGGCATAAGGAGAAATACCAGTGTAGAGTGGTGCGTAGAGCTTGGGACCTTATTGCGGGATTTGTGTTATGGATGATATGGAAGGAAAGGAACCAGCGGATTTTCCAGGACAAAGAGAAGAAACCGGAAATTGTATGGAGAAGAGCGATTAATCTCATGAGAGAAACAATCCTATCAGAGAAATGGGAGGCGGAAGATTGGAAGACTGATCCAATAGAGGGAGTAATCCTAAACAATTTAAGTTTAAATTATGAAATGGTTTATCAGAAGCAGGAAAAAAGGCATGGAGAGCGAACTCAGAGTTCAGACAAATTCAGTTATCCATGGAAAATTTTATCAAATTGAACTTCGATGGTGCTTCAAATGGGAATCCGGGTAATTCCGGATTTGGAGGAATTTTTCGCGATGACAAGAAGAAGGTTAGATGGATTTATGCTGAATGGGGTGTGGAGATGACGAATAACGAGGCTGAACTCTGGGCGATTCATCAGGGGTTAAGGATCGCAATCAGAAATGGTTATACAAACATGGAAATTGTAGGCGATTCGCAGATGGCGATTGAGATCATGAAAAAACTAAATAACAGTAGAGACTCGGAAAAAATTACCAGCAGTTGGAGAACCGCCGGAATTGTCCAGGAGATACCGGAACTGCTAAAACGACTGGATTACAAAATTCTCTACCACGTCAGAAGAGACGGGAATCGTGCGGCCGATTACCTGGCGAACTAGGGCTGCAATGGTCAGGGTAGCTTGGTGGACAGCCAATGGACAGCGGTGCAATACAAGAGGGATTAGGCGGACCTGGCAAACATAATTAAGGATGACCATGATCAAGCCACGAACGAGAATTCTGGGGGTAATCAATTGGATTGATGACTGGGTTGGGAGGTCCCAGATAATAAATGTAGGTAGGTATAGTCATAGGAGTGGTATGATGAAAACGCAGTAGACATCACCCCGATGGCCCGTACGAACGGTATTACCGGATCAGCACTGCCGCACAATAATTAAACAGTGCGATCGGAGAGGGTGGTCGAACGGCTTGTCAGAGCCTCGAATCAGGACAAGAAATCTAAGTAGGATGGATAGGAAAGGTAACTGTAGGGACAATAAATGGCGATGGTACAACACCAATATAGAAACTCACCCCAAAATCGGAAAGAGAATAAGTATTTAGAGTATAAAGGTAAGACAACAATTCAGCCTGTTTGACACCCAGCGAGACGAGATTAGACGCAGGGGTTGTGATACAAGAGAGCTTCTATATCATTGTGGTATATTCCTAGTGACAGAATTAGATCCGACATGGAAACCTGAATGAAATCCAGGGTGACGGAAGAGCATACGCTAGCTGATGAAAGAAACAGAGATAGGGAGGGTAAAATGACTGCAAAGGAGGAGGGGCTGGTAGAGATCTTTGAGATAACTGACGACTCGGAAGATGAAAATCCTTGTCGGGAAAGGAACAGAGCCTATTCAACAAAAGGCAAAGCCACAGGAGGCTCGGTTAACACTCAGATGGCGGAAGATCAGCCAACATTACCAGTTGAACAGGTAAGGCAGTATGGCAGAGGAATGGGTGGAAGAGGAATGGGTGGAAGAGGAATGGGTGGCAGAGGAACGGGTAACAGAAAGGTCGTGAGCGGCAGGAGAGGCCGGGGTCAGAGCAGAAGTGAAGGGGACAGAGAAGAAAAGACGGAACAGGAAGCGGGGCCCGCAAAAAAAAGCCAGAAGGTCGATGGAGAAAAGGATTCGCCAGGCGGAGAGAGCCTACCAGCATAACACTAACCCACAAGTCAGGCGACTCATACAGAATTTGGAGGAGGAATCTTTGCATGGGCAATCTGACTCTGAAATGGAGGATTGGGAATTCCTGCTGCATGATCCCGGAAATACCAGAGGAAGGATGTCTCTGTTTAAACAATCTCTTCATATTTACTGGGTTATGAAACGGTTATTAGCGAAGGCCCTTGAACAAGTTGCTACTGAAATGGAGGATATAGCTCAGGGAGGCCAGGAATGGAAAAGGGAACTGAGATTCATACACATCTCCTTAGAGATGCAGGAAAAGAAGTTGGATGAATTACAACAGATGCTGAAGGGAGAACAATGGGGCGCAGATGGAGAAGCTAGCCAGCAACTAGGAGCCGAAGACGATTGAGGAAAGATATGTATAATCTTGAGTATGATTCTACATAGCTTAGTTAATTGCAGGTTTTTGAATGCTTTAGATAAGCAAAAATGTTATCTGCAAACTTGTAGAATCAGGAACTCTCAGGACTGTATAGTTTATCTTGCTGCGATATTTAGACTTTGGACTTTTTACTTTTGGTCTGCCATAAAAAACTTGAGATGGCAAAATACTCGGTTTCCCCAAGAGGGCGAGTTATTATTTTTTTACAACATGTACTGCTCTGATTTTATATAAGTAATAGAAAGAGAACCACCCCAGCTTACAAAAAAAAAAAAAGTTAATTCTTTTTTGAATGAAGACAATAGTTAAGTAAATATTATTTTTAATTAATAATGAGTTAGTGAAACAGTTACATGTTCCTAACTAAGTTCTTGGAACTAATTTCTTGAGGATTTATTCAAGAGATCAAGAGGTTAGAGGTATCTGAGGTCGAGGAAACTAAAAGAAAAAGTTACTAAGGAACATGCTGTGCTAAAATGTCAAGTAGCCTTATAAGGCCATGTCTGGTTTGGACTAGAGGGCAGTGAGCCTGTAAGTCTCTGGAAAAATAAAGAGTTCCTGTGATAAGGAACAACTCAAGGGGAGACTACTGAAGTAGTCTCAAGGTTGGGAGGCAAAGATTCAGAGAATGTCATGTCTGGTTGCAAGACTGAAATAGGGAAATCTCAAGCTAGACAACGGTTCAGATAAATAATATTACCTGTTGATTATTAGAATAGATTTTGCTCTGTTTATGATGAAAATAAAATGATCATTCTAATTGATTTAGGATGATATAGCTTGATTAATGATGGTAAATTGTTATGTTAAATTTATTATGATAGCATGTGTATAGATAAATTGATGCAAAGGGCAAATATGCTAATATTAGTGAATGTCATGGTTTTCATAAAACCGAACAAGTTATGCTATAAAGCTAAACATAGATATGAATCTGAACATAATTATGAACCAAAGAACAAAACTTCATTTCATAGTCAGAATTTTCTCAATAGAATTTACCAGCATGTTAAGACCAGATTACTAAACCCTCTGTTAGGAAAACAATGAAGAGATTTTTCACTATAAAGAAATATGTTTGATAGGTACTACTTAAATTATACATCTGAGCAAACCTTTCAAAAAGTCAGAGGAAAAGAGGATATCCGAGCAACGGACATGCCCTAAACCGTAACTCATACTAAGAGCCCAGAAAGATAGAAATGAGGTTCCATTTCGAAATATTTAGGAATTAGTTAAATAAGTATGGAAAATTGTACAACACGAACTTCCATTCAAGAGAAAAAACGAAGAGCTCGACTAAGATTCCCCAATATACATATAAGACATGAAATATAATATCTGATTTCTCTTAAAAACATTAAATTACATTGCAAAATAGAAACCGAGGTCTTATCGTTTCTAAACTTCACACCCTTACTGCTGGAGACAATAGAGTATATATATAAATCCTCTAAACAGTTAAATACACAGTGTTGTGTAACCACTCGACCATTGAACGCAAGTGGAAAGATAGCAAAAAAACACGCAGAAATGATGGAGGGATAAATTCCATAAGAAAAGCAAATAACAGTGACGAATATTGCATTCCAAAAATTTCTTAAGACATAAAGAGGAGTATATATATTCATTAAAAAATATCATAACCAAAATTATAACCATTCCAGCTATGGTTCGAATCACTTCACCCTCGGACTTAAGTATAAATATACAAATAACTAAACCCGGTCGAGAAGTTGTATAACCTTGAAGGATGTTCATGGCCGAAAGGCTTCATAAACTTAAACTAAATTCAAATTACAGAGGGTATTCGATATTGCAGTCATGACAAAAATAAGTGCCAAGCTCCCTACAGAGTCATAACCTTAACTTCTAGTATCAAGCCAGAAACCTTGCATACCCGAAATGTAAATAAACTGATTTTCAAGTCGACCAGGGAGTCGAACAGTGGTCTTGACCAGCATCTTTTCCATCGTGTTGTCTTTGCAAAACCCTCCACCCCGACTAGGTGGGGAAAAAAGGATTAATAAGCTTCTCTAGTAATTTGTATCGGCAGAGAATGAAACAACAAACAAAAAATCAATTAAATTACTTGGTTAACTCAAAAGGTCGAATCGTCTGTTGATAAATTCACACCATGTTTTCCAGCAGACCCCAATGGCCGAATAGTGAAACCCGGACATTCAAGTATTCCTAGCAACGAACATGGGTAAGAAGTCTCAGAGCTCAGTAAACATCTAGTAAGGGGTTCTCAAACCCTGAATGCAAACCATCCTAGAAGATACCAGAAACATTAACCGGAGAGGAAAAATGAATGGCGAGCATACCCATTTAGAGGTTAGAAAACCCAAGAACGCTCTCCTTTGACGAATCCAGTGGGGAATCTAATGTCGTTGATCTGGAGTGGATCCTAAAGTTACAATGAACAAGGTACTGCAGTAATGACTCCAGCGAAACGCCACCTCCACCTAGGCCGAGCAATGGTCAGCCAGAGTTAATGCAAGATGGAGAACCATGAGGTAAGAATTAATTGCAGGATGGAACCCAGACCTCCATCAACGACGGTATTAACATATAGTGGCAGGTTCATTTAATTAGAAAAATCGTGAAATGAACAAGTGGACTTAGTAAGCTGAGCCACCATGAGAGTCGGACAACTATCCTCATCTCAACTTCATAATCTCTGTGTAAATATTTAAATTAAAGCTAGAGAGGTAACATTAATGTAATTCTGGATAATAGATCTTATTCATAATAAAGTTCGATATGCATCAAATTATGTGTAAAATGTTTCCTTGGAATTTTAATGCTCATGAGCTAAATAGGAATTCTAAGGTTGTCGTAGGGAATAAGATACTTTCTTCTTATATATATGTAAATTGACTAATAAATGTGTGACATATGGTATCAGAGTGCTCAGGTTGCTAAACTGAGGCCTCTGGAATAATGAAATAACAACTTTGGTGATATGCACGTAGGAAGCAGGTAGTAGTAAGCATGAGGAGAGTTGGGAACCCTCCACACCGGACAGTGATGGGAATAGGACCAACATCATTTCAAGAAGGTAATCCTGACATATGGGTACAGTTAGGAGATGAGCCACGAAATGCTAATACAAGTATCCTAGAAATTGTACCAGAACTAAAAGATAATATTGCCTGGCTATGGGCAGATAATGAACGATTAATGTAGGAGGAAGAGAAAATTATGAAAATTCTATCAGATTGACAGAGCTATCAGCCACTAACCCCTAGGCCTGAACACAGAAATATGACAGGAGAACAAGATTATCGAAATGAGAATATGGAGACAGAAGGAGGTGAAGAAAATCATGAAGAAGAATCAAATAATGTGTCAAATCACAAGACACAGAAAAGATAGAAATCAGAACTTCAAGGAGAATTTCGTCCTCTCTACGATGGTGAACAGGAAGAGGCAGCAAAGGTATGGCTCATCAACATGAACAAGTATTTCCAGCTATAGGAGTATGACCATAATCTAAAGGCTTGATTAGCCATTTTCGACTACAAGGAAAAGCTACATTATGGTGGGAGGAAGTAAAAACAGTCTAAGGAGTTAATGAACAAAACATAACTGGGAAAATTTTTAGGGATATTTTAAGGAGAAATATATAATAGAAAGATTTTATGATGAAAAAGCGAAGGAGTTTCACGATCTCCGATTGGGTCAAATGACCATGGATGACTTCATAACCAACTTCACGTCATTACTTCAGTATGTCCATTACATACACGAAGAAAAAACAAATGTGTAGCAGTTCATAAGTAGTCTTCCACTGTTCATGAAAGAACTGCCGGAGATTGTCAACCCAAAAACCATGGATGAAGTTATTCGTAAGGCACGGATCTGTTACTAGCAAAACAAACCAAAGGGAGATTTGAGCAAGAGGTGGGTTGATAAAAGGGGAAGTAAATTTGTTCCCAGCCACAAAGGGAACAAGGGTACAAGAAACAAAGGATCATTTAAAGGTCAAATTAATCGAAAAATGAATGGAAATCAGCCCAGATTTAATGTACTAGATGAAAACAGGATGAATGAACAAGCTGGTAGATATGAAATAGAATTAAATAACAGACCACCTATACAGTGTTGGGGGTGCAGAGGTCTGCATTATGACAAAAATTACCCACAATGCAGAGGAGCTTATGAGATTTCATAGATACAACAAGCATCTATCGTGGGAGAGGTGGCAAGGAGAATTCCTAAAATTAATGTTGCCCTTGAAGACCATCAGGCAGAATTTCAGCCAACCATGGTTGAATTTCAAGGTGAAGTTTTAGAGGGATCTATATCTATTTTAATCGATCCAGGGGCTACCCAGAGTTATATTAGCCCCAAAATTGTAGAACAATGTAAACTACAATCTGTCAAATTTAAAAATCCATGGTTAGTACAACTAGCCATAGGAGCAAAAAGAAGAGTTTTGTCCAAGGTCACTAATTTCCCTCTAAGTTTAGCTAACCACTCTATTATGGCAGATCTTAGTGTATTACACCTGGGGTCCTACGACATCCTTATAGGTATGAAATTGTTGAAAAAGCACTGGTCCCTTATTAACTGTAAGACCAAAACCATTAATTACAAGGATGAGGAAGGAGAAAGGCAAGAATTCAAGGTATTCAAAAACCTCTACATATAAGACCTGTAACAGCCTCTTAATTAGCAAAATGCATCATAAAAGGCTACCAAGTCTATGCAATACAAGTGTGGTACGTTGATTCTAAAGATAAATATGTTTATGTAGAAAGTATTCGAGTGATACAAAACTTCCCGGATGTTTTTCTTAAGGAAATCCCAGGCCTACCCCCAAAAAGAGACATAGATTTTACCATTGAGTTAATTTTGGGTGCTGCCCTAGTATCCCGAGCCCCTTACTACATGATCATACTGGCGCTAACTAAATTGAAAATGCAACTACAAGAGCTACTTGATAAAGGTTATATTCGACCCAGTGTGTCCCGTTGGGGAGCTCCAGTGCTCTTTGTTAAGAAGAAGGATGGAACATTGAGGATGTGTATGGACTACCATTAGTTAAACAAATTGACCATTAAAATAAAATACCCTTTACCCATAATTGATGAGTTATTTGATCAAGTAAAGGGTGCAACGGTCTTCTCAAAGATTGATCTCGACTCAAGATATCATCAGATCCAGATAAAAGAGGAGGATATAGAAAAAACAACGTTTAGAACTTGTTATGGACATTATGAGTTTGTAGTGCTACCTGTTGGACTAACTAATGCCCTAGCAATCTTCACGTGTCTCGTGAATAACATATTTCATCAATACTTAGATAAGTTTGTATTAATCTTTGATGATGACATACTAATATGCTCTCGAAGCATGGAAGAACATAAGGAGCATCTCCGTATTGTTGTGCAAGTCGTAAGAGAGCACCAGTTGTATGCCAAATACAACAAATGTGACTTCTTTAAGGAACAAATCCAGTACTTAGGACATGCCATCACCAAGAATGGCAGTGTACTAGATCCAGAGGAATTAAGAACTATCATGGAATGGTTGATACTAAAAGGTGTAGCTGACATAAGGTCATTCATGGGTCTAGCTGGATACTATAGGCGATTTGTGGAAGGATTTTCTAGGGTGGCGTATCCTATCACTTATTTGCAAAAGAAAGGGAAAGCCTTTAGATGGATCCCCAACTGTCAAAATAGCTTTGATCAGATCAAGCATCTACTTACCACTGCACTCGTTTTGAGCATCGTGGATCCCAACAAAGAATATGTGGTTTGTACATATGCTAGCAAGGAGGGCATAGGTGGTGTATTAATGCAAGAAGGAAGGGTTGTAGCTTATGAATCAAGGAAACTTAAAGCATACGAACAAAAGTATTATGCATATGACTTAGAACTGACAGCGGTGATTCATGCCTTAAAAATGTGGCGGCACTACCTAATGGGTAAGAAATTTCTGCTATCGACTGATCATCATAGTCTAACAAGCTACTTTAAGCAACCTACTCTGAATTCTAGACAAGCTCGTTGGGCAGGTTTCCTGAGTGAAATCGATTTTGAAATCAAGAATTTGAAGGGGGAAGAAAACCATGTTACGGATGCCTTGAGTCGAAAGGTAAATTGTTTATATGAAATTTCTTTCAGTGAGTCAAGAACAACTTTTTATGAGTAGATTCGTGAAACAACCATGCAAGATTTAGTATATAAACATTTATGGCAGCAAGGAAAAGTTCCAAATAGCCATGAACAACAATTAGGATATGAGGTAAATTCAAAAGGATTGATGGTTTATAGGAAGAGGTTATATGTGCGTAACGAAAAACATCTTAAATTTTTAATTTTAGATGAATTTCATAAGATTCCTTGTGCAGGTCATCCCAGATACTAGGAAATGAATTTTGCCTTAAGAAAGGAATTTTTCTAGCCTGGTATGAAGAAGGAGGTAGCAGAATACCTACCCAGATGTTTGGAATGCCAACAAAAAATGCCGAGCACCAACACCCGGGAGATTTACTCCACCCCTTACCTATTCCTTAATGGAAATGGGAAACCATATCCATCGATTTCGTTACTGTTAGAAAATTATATATTAGGGAGCAATGGAACACATAAAATATTGCAGAAATATAAACACAGAAAATGCATAAAACAAGAGAGACACATATATATGTGGTTCACCCAGTTTGGGCTACATCCATGGAGAAACAGCCAGTCCTTCTTTTATTATATTATCCAGCAAATCGAAGAGATGCAACCTACAGCAGATCTGTTGTAACTCCCTCTTCACTTTCAATCTCCTCTCTTTTCCTCACTCTGAATACAGATATACATAAACGCAATACAATTCCCTCATATATAGCGAGGGGTTTCCTTCTAGCGCAAAAAACCCTAAATCAAACATAACTTCTACCGTCAAATCATCCGCCTAATGAACAGCCCAGATTGACTAGAAATTTCTAGACTTTTACAAAGCAATTTTACATCTATTTTTAGCTTCGGGGGGTCCGGGGCCCAGACCCCCTAGTCGTGGGGGACTTATCCCCCCCGCGTGGAGGGGTGTACATTCTTCCTAGGGTATACATCTGGTTGAAACCTTTGAATACAGAAGATAATCAGGCTCCACATCCAACAATCTCCCACTTGGAGACTGATTATAGCAACTCCACCGCTACTTCATTTTCTAGATGACTCCTCTTTGGACCTGGTTGTTTCTCATCTTTTCATCATACTTGAAGACCATTTGAAAATGAGCAGATTCTTAGTTTCTCCCTGGTTACAACTTTTGTTAACATATATGTAGGATTCTGGCTAGTGTGTATCTTTTCCAGCTTCAACTGTCCGTCTTCCAACGCTAACCGTATGAAGTGGTACTTGACCTATATATGATTAGTCTTGGAATGAAATGCAGAGTTTTTTGCAAGGTGTATGGCACTCTGGCTGTCACTGTATAACCTGCACAACTCTTGCTTCTTACCCAATTCATCCAAAAACCTTTGTAACCAAATCGTTTCTTTACTAGTCTCTGTAGCAGCAACATACTTTGCTTCTGTTGTTGAAAGTGCAACAACACTTTGAAGTTTAGAAACCCAACTGACAACTGTTCCACCTACAGTAAATACATATCCTATAGTGCTCCTCATGTTATCTTTGTCACTTGCCATATCTGCATCAACATATCCCTGTAGAGAAATGTTTGAACCACCAAAGCATAATGCTTGATTTGTGGTACCTCTCAAATATTTGAGAATCCACTTCACTGCCATCCAATGTTCTTTTCTTGGATTGTTCATGTACCTGCTTACAACTCCCACTGAATGTGCAATATCAGGCCTTGTGCAGACCATTGCATACATTAAGCTTCCAACTGTTGATGCATATGGAACTTTAGACATATAACCCATGTCTTCTTAGGTCTTTGGGCACATTTCCTCACTAAGTTTGAAATGGCTAGCAAAAGGTGTACTAACTAGTTTTGCATTGCGCATATTAAATATTTTCAACACCTTTTGTGTGTACTCATTCTGAGACAATGTTAATTTACGATTTTTCATGTCTCTAGGTATTCTCATACCAAGGATTTGTTTTGTAGCACCCAAATCCTTCATTGCAAATGAGTTTGCCAATTTTCTTTTGAGCACATTTATCTCCTGCATCTTAGAACCTGCAACAAGCATGTCATTTGCATACAATAACAATATAATATAGCTACCATCATTTTGCTTTTTCAGATAAACACAATGATCAGAGTGAAATCTAGTAGAACCTTGTTCAGACATAAACTTGTCAAATTTTAGATACCACTGCCTTGGAGCCTGTTTTAAGCCATACAAGATCTTCTTCAACCTGCACACTAGTTTCTCCTTCCCTTTTACCTCATATCCTAGTGGTTGCTGCATATATATCTCTTCCTCCAAATCCCCATGGAGAAAGGTTATCTTTACATCTAACTGCTCAAGATGCAAATCTTCAACTACTACTAGACTTAGATAGTTCTGATTGAAGTCATTTTCACAACAGGAGAAAATATTTCATCAAAATAAATACCTTTCTTCTGTGCAAACCCCTTCACCACAAGTCTAGCTTTGTACCTCTGTTTTCCTCCATCTTCTTCCTTCAGCCTGTAAACCCATTTATTCTGCAATGTTGTTTTACTTGCTAGCAACCTTACTAAGTCCCATGTCTAGTTATGTGCTAAGGAGTCCATCTCTTCTTTCATGGCTTGCTCCCACTTCTTCCTAGTTTCTACCTGCACTGCTTCTTCATAACATTCTGGTTCACTAGAATCACTCAACAATACATAATATAATCAAGGAGAGTATCGTTCAGGAGGTCTACTTATCCTGGTAGATCTTCTAACACCACTTTCAGGTGTTTGAAGTGCTTGTTGTTGTTGTGGTTGTTGTTCTAGCTATTAGTCATTATGATTTTCAGGCACCATCACTTTTCCTATGATATCGTCAAGCACTGTGTATTCTATGTTTTCTTTTTCCTATTTCTTTTCCTACAACTGATTCTTATACAAGACCTTTTCATTGAATATTACATCTCTGCTCCTAATGATTTTGTGATTTTCATAATCATATAAGCGATAACCAAAATCATTAACATCATATCCAATAAAGGTACATTTCTTTGTTTTTTCCTCAAGCTTTGTTCTATTTTCTTTGTTAAAATGGACAAAGGCTTCACAATTAAAAGTCTTTAAAAAAGAGTAGTTTACTTTTTACCTATCCATGCCTCCTCTGGAATACCACCATCCAAGGAACTTGAAGGCCCTCTGTTTATTAGATAAACAGTAGTATCTACATCATCTACCCAAAATTCTAAAGACAATCTTGCATGCAATCTCATACACCTTGCACGCTCCATGATTGTCCTGTTCATCCTTTCCGACACACCATTTTCTTGTGGTGTTCCTCGAACTGTCTTCTCTCTGTGAATTCCATTCTCTGAATAGTACCTATCAAACTCTTTGCTACAATATTCACCTCCATTATCTGATCTGAGACACTTCAACCTTTTCCCTGTCTCATTTTCAACCAAAGCTTTCCATTTCCTGAAAGTATCAAATACATCATATTTATTTCGAATACAATAAATCCATGTTTTTCTGGTTGCATCATCAATAAAAGTTATATAATAACGAGAGCCACCAAGAGATGATACCTGAGCAGGTCCCCATACATCTGTATGCACATGCTTTAATTTTTCGCTCTTCTTTTCTTTCCCAACTCTAAGGAATCTGACTCTCTTCTGTTTTCCATAAACACAATTCTCACAGAATTTTAAATCAACATGCTTGAAACCTGGCAACAAATTTCTTGAGTGAAGAATTTGCATCCCCTTCTCACTCATGCGCCTGAGCCTATAATGCCACAATGTCGTATTTTCTGCTGTAGAGGTTAAAATATTAACATAATTAGAAATACCATTGCATAAATACAATGTACCAACCTTTTCTCCTTTCGCTATTACCAGGGTTCCTTTAGTGACCTTCCAGGTTTTATTTGTGAAAGTGCTTATGTAAAATTCACCTCCCAATTACCTTGTTGAAGTCAGATTTTTCTTTAGATCTAGAACATGCCTTACATTCTTCAATAGCCACTGATTTCCATTTTACTGTTTTATGAAAATTGTACCCATTCCAATGATTTTACAGGGTTTATCATCACCCAGTCGAACTTGTCCAAAATGTCCTTGAACATAATCATGAAAATGTTTCTTATCAAGTATGGCATGGAATGAGGCCCCTGAATCTACCACCTAGGCATCAATAATATTTTCTAATAAAAGAATCAAAGCATCTTGCAACACATCACCTGTTACATTCGCTTCATGATTAGTTTCTTGCTGCGCATCTCCATCTTTTCCCTTTCGAGACTTGCAGTCTTTCTTCAAGTGTCCTTTCTTCCCACATTTCCAGCACACTATCCCTGATCTAGACTTGGATCTGCCTTTTCTTGACTTACCGCGATATCGTGGGCTCTTTCATCTTTCCATTTTTCTTCCCCTAGTCTCTGCAGTTAAAGCATTACCTAATGTCTCACCGGAGCTTTTCCATCGCATTTCCTTGCTAAGGATTGCACCGACAACATCATCAAACTTTAAAGTACTAGATCCAGAGATAGAGTTACTAATGGCCATAACTAAACCATTCCAACTTTCTAGCAATGAGCACAGAAATAACAGAGCCATAACTTCATCATCAAAAGTTACCCCTACATAACTTAACTAACTTGTAACTGTATTAAAATCATTTAAATGATCTGCAATAGATCCACCTTCTGACATCTTCATATTAAATAAACGCTTCATAAGAAATACCTTATTTGAGGCCAAGGGTTTTTCATATAGTTTGGCCAATGTTGACATTAAACCTTGTGTTGTCATTTCCTTTGAAATATTAAACACTACTGATGCCGCTAGGCACAACTGTATTGTTCCAAGTTCCTTTCTATCGAGAATATCCCATTTTGTGTCTGTCATACTCATCGGCTTCTTTGTCTTTCTCCTCAATGGTAGGTACAGACCTCTCTGATACAGATAATCTTCCATCTGCATCTTCCACAGCTGGTAGTTTTGGCCGTTGAATTTTTCGACCCTAAACCTACCATCCTCTGCCATTGCTCCCACTCCAACCAGGAACCCTTCTCTCCTGCGAGTTTATCAGCCAAATAGACCTTTGGCTCTGATACCAATTGTTAGAAAATTATATATTATGAAGCAATGGAACACATAAAATATTGTAGAAATATAAACACAGAAAACGCATAAAACAAGAGATACACAGATATATGTGGTTCACCCAGTTTGTGCTACGTCCACAGAGAAGTAGCCAGTCCTTCTTTTATTATATTATCCAACAAACCGAAGAGATACAACCTACAACAGTTCTACTATAACTCCCTCTTCACTGTCAATCTCCTCTCTTTTCTTCACTCCGAATACAGATATACATAGACACAATTCAATTCCTCGTATATAGCGAGCGGTTCCCTTCTAGGGCTAAAAACCCTACATGAAACATAATTTCTATCGTCAAATCATTCGCCTAATGAATGGCCCAGATTGACTAGAAATTACTAGACTTTTACAAGGCAATTTTACATCTATTTTTAGCTTCGGGGGCACTGCCCCTCAACCCCGCCAGGGGACCGCTGGCCACTGGACCCCCCCAACGAGGGGGGATTCACCCCCCCTGGGTGGAGGGGTGTATAGTCTTCCTGGGGTATACATCCGGTTGAAACCTTTCAATACAGAAGATAATCAGGCTCCACACCCAACAATTAGCGGACTGCCTAAGTCAAAAAGGAAAAATGACTCTATCATGGTAGTGGTAGACAAACTGAGCATATCTGTTCATTTAATACCAATCCAGTTAACTTATAAAGCGGTGCAAGTTGCTAACATTTTTATGCAACACATTTTCAAGCTACACAGAATACCCAAAGTGATAATATCAAAACACAGTGTGAAATTTACATCAGCCTTCTTGAAGGCCCTTTTTGATGGATTGGGCACACAACTACACTTCAACACCACCTATCATCCTCAAACGGATGGAAAAATAGAGAGAGTAAACCAAGTTATTGAAGACATGTTGCGAACTTATGTTATGCAGCAACCATCAAAATGGGAGGACTACCTACACTTGGTAGAATTTTCTTATAACAATGGATACCAGACATCTCTACAGATGAGCCCTTTTGAAGTGTTATATGAGCATAATTATAGAACACCCTTCAGTTGGAGTGGACCAGAGTACAAGTTGATGTTAGGACTAGATATGTTAGAGGAAATGGAGGAAAATGTAAAAAGAGTACGAACCAACTTAAAAGCCGCTCAAGACTGGCAAAAGAACTTTGCTGATTGGAAAAGGAGCTTTCAGGAATTTCAAGTAGGGGACCATGTTTACATTAGAGTACGAGCTAAGAAAAGTAAACTGCAATGGACCAGATGTGCTAAGCTAGCACCCCGGTTTTGTGAGACATTTCAAATCTTAGTTCGGATTGGGCCAGTGGCTTACCAGCTTGCCTTACCCAACCACATTCATGTGCACAATGTCTTCCATGTTTCTCTACTTAAGAAATACATTTATGATCCTAAACACGTAATCAATTGGCAAAACATTCAGGTAAAATATTCAAGAAATATTTCCTTTAAATACAGATTTATTAAACAAGATGGTTGATCACTTAAGTAGTTTTACTACCATGTAGGTTGAACCAGAAGGCGATTTCTTGGTCGAACCTCTCGGTATACTAGATCAGAGAGAAGTAACACTGCGGAAATGAGTTATCACCTAGGTTAAAGTGCAATGGTAGCACTATGAGCTAGAAGAGGCCACTGAGGAAGATGAGCAGGTTATGACGGAGACCTTTCGGAATTTGTTTTTAGAAGGAAAACATTGGGACGGTGTTACATCTTGGGGGGGAAGATGTGATATCCCCCAGACCATGTAAATATTTTAATTACTACAGTTTGAAAAAACTAATTATTTTCTTAATTTAAGAAAATGCCATTTTGGAAGTGAATTCTTTTTTGAATGAAGACAACAATTATCAGTAAATATTATTTTTACTTAATAATCAGTTAGTGAAACAGTTACGTGTTCCTAAATAGGTTCCTGAAACTAATTTCTTGACGATTTATTCAAGAGATCAAGAGGATAGAGGTATCTGAGATCAAGAATAAGAAAATAAAAAGTTACTAAGGAACATGTTGTGCTAAAATGTCAGGCAGTCTTATAAGGCCATGTCCAGTTTGGACCATAGGGCAGTGAGACTATAAGTCTCACGAAAAATACAGAATTCTTGTGATCAGGAAAAACTCGCAGGGAGACTACTGAAGTAGTCTCAAGGTTGGGAGGAAAAGATTCAGAGAATTTCAGGTTTGGTTGCAAGACTCAAATAGGGAAATTTCAAGCTAGAGAATGGTTTAGGTAAGTAATATTATATGTTGCTTATTAGAATATAATATGCTCTGTTTATGATGAAAATACAATGATCATGCTCAGTGGTTATGATGAGATAGCTTGATTAATGATGGTAAACTGTTATGTTAAATTTATTATGATAGTATGTGTATAGATAAATTCAGGTAAAGGGCAGATATGCTAATATTAGTGAATCTCATGGTTTTCATTGAAACTGAACAAGTTATGCTATAAAGATAAACATTTGATATGAATCTAAGCATAATTATGAATCAGAGAAGAAAACTTCATTTCATAGTCGAAATTTTCTCAATAGAATTTACCAGCATGTTAAGACTAGATTACTAAACCCTCTGTTAGGAAAACAACGAAGAGATTTTTCACTATAAATAAATCTGTTTTGGTAGGTATTGCTTAAAATATACAACTGATCAAACCTTTCAGAAAATCAGAGGAAAAGAGGGATATTCAAGCCACAGACATGCCCTAAACCATAACTTATACTAAGAGCCGAGAAGATAAAAATGAGGTTCCATTTCGAAATATTTAGGAATTAGTTAAATAAGTAAGAAAAGTTTTACAACAAGAACTTCCAATCGAGAGTGAAAACTAAGAGCTCAACTAAGATTCCCCAATATACATATAAGACATGAAATATAATCTCTGAGTTCTCTTAAAAACATTAAATTACATTGCAAAATAGAAACCGCGGTCTTATCCTTTCTAAACTTCAAACTCTTACTGTTGGAGACGATATAGTATATATATAAATCCTCTAAACAGTTAAATACACAATAATGTGGAACCACTCGACCATTGAACCCAAGCGGAAAGATAGCGAAAACACACAGAAATGCTGTAGGGATAAATTCCATAAGAAAAACAAATAACAGTGACGAATATTGCATTCCAAAAACTGTTAAAAGACATAAACAGGAGTATATATATTCATTCAACAATTTTAGAACCAAAATTATAACCATTCCAGCCAGGGTTCGAATCGCTTCACCCTTGAACTTAAGTATAAATATACAAATAACTAAACCCAATTGAAAAGCCGATATAACCTTGAAGGATGGTCATGGCCGAAAGGATTCATAAACTTAAACTAAATTCAAATTACATGGGGTATTCGATATTTCGGTCATGGAAAAAATAAGTCCCAAGCTCCCTATAGAGTCATAACCTTAAACTTCTAGAAACAGGCTAGAAACCTTGCATACACGAAATGTAAATAAACTGATTTTCAAGTCGACTAGGGAGCCGAACATTTGTCTTGACCGGAATCTTGTCCATCGTGTTGTCTTTGAAAAACCCTTCACCTCAACTTGGTGTGGAAAAGAAAGATTAATAAGCTTCTCTAGGAATTTATATCAACAAATAATGAAAAAAAGAAAAAAAAAAAGAAAAAAAAAAAACTTGATTAAATTACCTGGTTAACTCGAAGGGGTGAATCATCTGTTGATAGATTCACACCATGCATGCCAGCAGACCCCAATGGCATAATAGTGAAACTCGAACATTTGAGTATTCCTAGAAATGAACACGGGTAGTAAGAAGTCTCAAAGCTCAGTAAACATCTGGCAGGGGGTTCTGAAACCCTGAATACAAACCATCCCATAAGATACCAGAAACATTAACCGAAGAGGAAAAATGAATGGCGAGCATACCCATTCGGAGGTTAGAAACCCCAAGAACCCTCTCCTCCATCCGATCTAGTGGAGAAACTAATACCGTTGATCTGGAGTGGATCCCAAAGTTATAGTGAACAAGGTACTATAGTAATGACTCAAGCGAAGCGCCACCTCCACCTAGGCCAAGCAACGGACAGCCAGAGTTAATGCAGGATGGAGAACCATGAGGTAATAATTAATTGCAGGTTGGAACCTGGAGCTCCATCAACGACGGTGTTAACATATAGTACCAGGTTCACTTAATTAGAAAAATCATGAAAGGAACAAGTGGACTTGGTAAGCTGAGCCACCACGAGAGTCAGACAACTATCCTCATCTTGACATCATAATCTCTGTGTAAATATTTAGATTAAGGCTAGAGAGGTAACATTAATGTAATTCCGTATAATAGACCTTATACATAATAAATTTCAATATGCATCAATTTATGTGTAAAGGATTTCCTTGGAATGTTAATGCTCATGAGATAAATAGGAATTCCAAGGTTTTGTTAGGGAATAAGATAATTATATATATATATATCTATATATATATATATATATATATATATATATATATGTATATATATATATATATATATATATATATATATATATATATATATATATATATATATATATATATATATATATATATATATATATATATAAATTTACTAATAGATGTGTGACATTTCATTGCCTAGATCTGATTCCTCATCTTGTCCTGAAGATGAACCACACTGGTTGGTTCGAAACAGGTCGACGAGATTATCTTCTATGTGATTTTTACCGAAAGATGTTGTTATAATTAGTATGAAATATATCCAACCTTGTAATTAATGCAAACGAAGTGATAATCTGACACTAAAATGATTCCACTCATTTGTATTGACTTTTTATTGAGTTTGTATCATCAAGTTAGCCTTCTCCCATTATCATAATAATATTATTTACTATTTCTTTTAGGCATAACAATAATATTTATATTTTTTTCTCTCTAAATTCATTAGTTATTTCTAAAAACTTGAGTTTAAGTTGTTTATCTGGAGAATTTGAGTGCATAAATGCATTTTAAATAACAAAAAATCACAATCTTTTTTGAAGAAAAATCTATTTCTTTTAAAATAAAATAATATTAACCATTTTTTTCTTTTATTGGTATGTATTGTGGTGTTCTTTTCAACTTTATTATATTTTATTCATTTTAAAATATATATCATTTTCATGTTGAAGATATAACTTTAATATCTAGAAACAAGGGTTACATAGTCACTAGTTCTTGCTACTTAGCTCAAATATAGCTCATTAAAAAAAAAAATAACAAAAACAAAAATTTCATTACAAAAATAAAACAACTACTAAAATATTGCATTGTTGAATGTCAGCACCAAACATTAAGAAATACGATTAACTAATATTGTTTATATTAACATACATATAAAAAACAATTGAAAAGGTTAAATAAAAAGGAAATAAAACTAAAAACAAAAAATCAATAACTAATAGAAAGGGAAGTTACTAAAGAACCCATAATAAGACCTCAACCAATCACGTTACGAATAAATAAATTTAAATAATAATAATAAATATTAAAAATTAAATTGATAATGTTAAAGTATTGATAAGCATCATAAATTTTTGGTCAAAGACAAACTAATACCCAGTCAAAGACAAAATTGAATGCCTTAGACTATGCTCACGAAAGGTATAATAATATGATAAAAATTGTTTAAGAGTAATATTTAATTAGAAATAAGAAAAACATTATATAGGAGCATTTTTTGCTCTCACCATTACTTCGTAAAAAGGAGGGTTATAATATTCCAAAATGTTCCTATTCCTTTTTTTGTTATCATTTGTGTAATTTGTTGCCTCGCAATTCTAGCTTCACATAAATTATTGGCTTTCATATTTCATATTTTTCTCCATGTTCGCATTGAAAAACACTAGAAACTTTGATCTCTTCCAAGGAAAAAAATTAAAAATATATTGTGGCATGTTTGTTCATCTTCTACTCATTTAATGACAACCTAAGAATGATCAAACACTTTTAAAGCATTAATTTCTTTTTCATTTGCTAGCAATAATACTAGTTTCAGTGCCATTAGTTATGCATACTTTTTCATCCTTCACGGATTCCTTCCATAAGCTTAATAAAATGATTATCTTCAAGGAATAAAATCCCTCACCCTCTACAACATCAAGATCCCCATGGGATGCCCCATCAAAAAAATCCCAAGGAAATTCCTTTGCTTTAGAAGGACATTTTCACTTCCAAAGGTAGTTCTATCAACATTGAAATTATCTCATTCCTTCATCTATACATAAAAACATACATCCAAGCTTAGATATGTAAACCCTCAAAAGAGAAAAGGACCAAGCTAACTCATTGCGATGTTCCTAGATTTGAGCATGAGTCGTTCCTAAACATGATAAAAAACCATTCCATAATTTGTTTTATTGCATATTAATCCTAGAATGCCTACCATAAGACATCCCTTCTTCCATATTAAACTTGTAAGTGGATTTACAATGTGGGAAAGTATGTGGAAACCTCTTTCCCTCATGTTGTAGTTGCTACAAGACCCTCCAAAATTTTTCCTACATTTAGATTTTGGAGCCTCCTAATGATTGTGTGAACTGTCATTTCAAGTCATTAAAGTTGTTTGATGCTTGTTGTTCAAGTTTTTCTAAGTGTTCAAGTTCCTTTCTAAAGAAACCATAAGTGCCATATTTTGTTATAGGTCTTTATGGTGCACCTTATAGAGGCAGGTTCAACACACCTTCAAGTATTAGTTAATCCTCTCTATCAGAAGGATATGTGCAAGACACACTCCCGTGACCTAGCACACTTTCTGATTGCAATTGACACTTGTGTTGTAAAAATTTCCACCCTAACTCTCATATTTGGAGATTAGTATGATTTTGTTTTCATTTCAATGTATACATGTTGGTTTTGGGTACTATCCAGATTCTCATCACAATTTTTCTTGTGTATGTGTGTGTGATCATGTTCAGGACCTATTTGTATGTTCTTACTTTCTTTCTCTCGTCCCAATAATCTCACACTTAGTTAATTTTCATATTTTTCCTTACCCTCACATCCTATGCAAAGTTGTGAACACATTCAATTTTCTACCAAGTGATGAGTGCATTGTGCACTTCTAAGTCTTAGTTGTGATGTTATTATCTCCTAAGCTTACACCCTATGCCCATCTTGAGGTCGTCTCCCTTCACAAGTGCATTGCACATATCTAGACCACAATCATCCAACCTATTGTTGCTTGTACTTATGCTCTATGCCAACCCTTAATAATCCTACTTTGTGGAGCCCATTTTGCACTCCCAGTGGACAGTAATGTCACCCCTTTGTAGTTGTGAATTGCACTCCACCTAGAGTCTCCATCTCAATTATAGCACATTGCGCATCCTCATTCCTCAAGCCTCTAGCCACAGTCTCTAGGACATGTGTTATGCACCCAATATTTCCCCCTCTCTTGCCCCAGTGCAGTGCACACTTTTAGTGCCCATACCTCCACCTCTTTTCTCTTGAACTTGCGCTCTATGCCCGAGAAGGTCTCTCTTTCAATCCTATCACATTGTCCCACTACAATCAACATCTTGCATGAGAAACAAGCTAGAATAGGTGTTTTTGGTATTGATTTTGTCTAGCCATGACTAGATTTCATTTGCAAATACTACCATATTAACATGGAAGATGATGTTCAAAGGGTTCATCAGGGAGATTTTTCAAGAAGATGCCTATGGAGATGAGACACGAAAGGACCATTGTGCAGGAGATAAAGGAATTATGAACTATGACAAATAGATAAGAACCTAGGATGACATTGAAGGCTCTAATACTCTAGCCAGACCCTTTTGAAGGCGAAGATGAAGCACATTCGAGATCTATCATGAAGAGTTTCATATGTAGCAGCAAAGGAAATAACTTGGGATCGACATATTACAATGGAGTCTCATGTCACAGTCACCAAAGTGTAGCTTCTCAAAATATGAACACGTGAGTGTTATTTTGATCCATGTATTCTTTCCACAATTTTCATGGATGTAATCTTGTGTTTCCAAAATTATAAAATGTAAAATGTGTGGAAGCCTAAGGGTCACACATGCAATGTGAAGAGTCACTAGGACGTCCAAGGGTAATGTAGGATATCAAAAGTCATATGGTAGCTCAAGAGTCATGAGGGACGTCAAGAGTCATATGGGAGGTGAAAGGTCACCTCATTTGCTATAAATAAGCCATCATAGCTCAAGTAAAGAACTTTTTGCCTTGACTTCTCAAGCTTGGCATATGAGAGAAGATCATTCTTTTGAGGAACAAGTGGTGTCCTCATGTTCCACTATTGGAGTTAGTGATGCAACCTTGTAATTGTGTATCTTGATACTTTCACTTAATATTTACTATTTTGAAGCTATCATAGCTAGCCATACTTTCATGCATTTATCATGAATGCTGTAAGAATATTCTTTCATGTCTTCGATGTATGTTTGTGTTCATAAGTGTTAAAGAAAATGAACTATTTTGTTGGCTTTGGTATACATCTTAATTGAATTGTGAGTCCTTAATTATTTTCATGGTCGTTGTTAGTTTACGAACTATTTTGCAAGTTAATTAATGATTCTTTCTATGTATGCATGTGTATTTGTTAGGGTAATACTATTACTTTCCTTCTAAAGGATCACTCTTTCTTTTCCCCTCCATGAAAGTACTTTATACACATTGAAATCGTCTGTTTCACAAGGCTAACTTACATGCTTATCTCAAAAGTATATGCATGCTCTCTTATGTTTTCTATTGTAGCCAAGGAAAATTTTTAAGATCACTATAATGGAAGCCATGCATATTTCCCGGATGGGGCTTCTATTCCAAATACGGTGAGGTCTAGTAAGGACTTCATACTGAGGAAACCCCCTTGTGTTTGCGACTTCCAAGACCGTCAAAATTTTGGCGCTAGAAGGAGAGAAACCAATGTATGGCTGATAATTCAATGCATTCAGATCAAGAACCTTCATTTTAAGGAAGAAATTGTCTGATTCCAACTCCATTGAACATATCCGATAAAGAAAAATCATCTCCTCATGGTCTGGAGCATGTGTTTGACGTTACTTATGATAAACTTCAAAAGTTACATCTTATCACTCGTGAATTTTCCAAATCCCTTAGAATTATTCCTATTGCATCTCTCCTCCCACACAAGCGTCAGCTAAGGAAACAACTTCTCAAGGTGCTTTGGTCTCCATTGTATAGGAATTAGTGATTACCTCCTTGGATGATCTAGCTGATTCATTTTACAGAAATAATATTCAAGAGAACACCAGACCACCTATCGCTGAAAATCGAGAGGAAGATGGGGGGGACATTAATTTATTCGACAATGAGAAACTAAGTGATAACAACAACTTCAATGATAATGAGAATCTAAATAGTGAAGAGGAAGAGTCTTCAGAATCTGATAGTGAAGAGGAGGAGGATAAAAAACACATGGTTGATGACCAATTTGATTAGATGGCCCAAGGGCCTCTTTCTCTTCTAGGTCAACTTCATCATTTACCTAAGCACCCAAAGAAGTTGCTTACAAAGTATGACCCAAACAAGAAAATAAAGGTTTAGGACCACATTGATGATTTCTACTTGAATTTTAGAATGTTAGAGGTCTCGTATGATGAAGTTTCCTACAAGTTGTTTCCTTATACTCTAGAAGGTAGAGCAACAACATGGTACCAAAACCTTTTAGAAAATTTAATCCACAATTGGAGGGAGTTTAAGCAGTTATTCTTGGAGAAATTCACTAATGGCAAAACTCCTGTAATGCTACTTAACAAACTTGGCAATATCAATATGGGGGACAAAGAAAAAGTAAAAGATTTTAATAAGATATTTTCTCACATATTAAACAAGTTCCCCACAAATGTGCAGCCTCACGATTCTCTCACCAAGGATTACTATATTTCTACCTTACCTACATATATTTTTTCCTTTATGAAAAGAGTTGGGAAAGAGAAATTGTCTCTAATATTTGCAGAAGAAATTGCTATAGGAAGGGACTTAGGATTTATCGGAGCCATTATTGACTAAGAAGATTCAAATTACTCTAAAGATACTGGAAGGAAATATCAAGTCTCTTCCCTAAAACCAAAGACAAGGATTCTTTTGACATGGAGAGATTGACTAAGTCCTTGAAGCTATTGATCAACAAAGTGTTTGAGCTCAAAAGGAAGTCAGGTGAGGCATCCACTAGTAACAAGTCCATCAAGCCATTCTTCAAAAATAACACCAATCAACTAGCCAAATATTCTCAAAGTTCCAATGTAGTGTTCCACATTGAGGATGTGGTCACGGATAACTGTTACTGAATACATGCATGCAATGATAGCCAACAGATACTGTATTTCATGGCTAATGTTGATGTGTTCAAAGATGTGGCAATCGATGAGGATGAGAATGAGAAGTTAGTACAAGATGGAGATGAAGGGTGTAGTCGAAATTCCATGCCTAAGGGTGTCTTGTATTTGTAAAAGATCCATGACTTACAAAATCGTTTTAGGGAACCAATGAACACAAAGACCCAAAGATCCCTGACATTGTTGCATGAATAGGTTAATTTGGGAACTAAAGAACATCCAATGTATGTGAATCTTGGTACATGTTTTTCTCCTCAAGAATGACAAGCTTTTATTTGCTTATTTAAATAGTACCGAGATGTATTTTCATGGACTTATGATTATTAGGAAACTTATGATACATGAATCATCCAACATGTGATACCAATATGTGAAAGGGTTAATTCTTTCCAATAGAAATTGAGAAAGGTTCATCCTACACTTGAACCATTGATATAGAAAAAATTGAAGAAGTTGATAGATGGTCAGATAATATTTAAAGTTCATCATTCTACTTGGGTATCTAACTTATTTCCGGTCATAAAGAAATTTGGTGAAATACACTTATGTGTAGATTTCCGAAATATAAACTGGGCTTTTGACAAACACAACTATCCCATGCCATCCATGGAGAAAATTCTTCAAATGATATCTAGATCTGAAATCTTCTCGCTATTGGATAGATTTTCATAGTACAATTAAGTTATAGTAGCATAACCTGATAGATTAAAGGCAACATTCAAAACAAAATAGGTTGCATTCGCGATTAGGCAAATGTTGTTTGGCCTTATTAAGGCTAGTGTGACATTCCAATGGGATATCCACGTCGTGTTCCGAGGATTTATCAGCTAGAGTGTGATCATATATTTGGATGATGTTACAATTTTTCCTGAGAAAATATCTGACTATATGCATCATTTGATGATCTGAAATTGATCATTGGATGATCAAGGATCCAGAAAAGGAAAAAAATTCAAAGCTACCAGATTCGAGCGAAATCAGTGCCATCACGTAGAGCTCGCAAAAATTATTCCAACGCAACTTGAATGTGCAAAAAATGACTTCGTATGAAGAAGTTATTCAAAGTCAAAATTTTCAGGGCAAACTCAAAAAAGTTAAAGTCAAAGTAATGGTCAATGGGTAGTCAAAGGTCAAGTTGTGACCGCAACATGGCACCATGAGAAGGTTACAAATGGCAAGTTATGATTCACGCATATGGACCAACGTTACATTTACAAGTGGCAGGTTGCGTTTGGGTACGTTGGGACCAATCCCAAGGCAACAAGTGGTCCTATTAGAGGGTGACATGTGGCCTCGTTGGATAAGTCAAAAGTTTGTTAAGATATCAGTGGACCTAACAGGATTCAATCCCATGACCTATCAAATGTAAACCCCACACCTTAACAAACTCTCCTACAATGTTTCTTTTTGATAAAGTTTTTGCCGCATATAATTAAAATGGGTTTGTTTCATTACTAGAAAAAAGGGGCAGGGCTGGCCAAACCTGGCAGCTATGCCAGTGCGTTGGGCTTCCCACCAAGTATGGCACCCCCCTTATCCATCCACCAATGGTTTAACAAATTCCATTTAATGTTCAATGATGTTACATAGAATGTATGGGTGTGGGGTGGCGAGTCCATAAACTCCGCCACGAAACTTTATTTTAAAAAATATTTCTAATATATATAGCATGCACAATGAACCATATCCAATGTTAGGTGCCTATAATACTAATGTATTCCCTCATTGTTATTATTGTAGCCCCCTTATTGTTATTGTTGTGCCCCATAGAAGCCCACTATTGTTATTGTGGTGCCCTTACATTATTATTGTTATGTCAGCTCTGACTATATTGTGACCCCTTAGGCTCACATATATAGAAAGGAGGATGTGTCATTTGAATCATTCAAGAATTTTTTATTTGTATAATTTAAAAGAGGTTTCACCCTTGAAGAGGCTGATTTCGAAGTCATTTATCTATCTTTTCTTCTATTTCTTGAGCTGGTTGCATAACATTTGTTATTAATGCTTTGGATTCCACAGTTTTGTTGCTCTAAAGAGGTCATTGTGGAACTTTCACTATAATTTTTTTCTACGATGTTTCAGAATCTAAAACAAAAACTCACTTGAGCTAAAATATAGTCAAACCTCGGGTCAGAATGTACGATCTTGTCTCGCTACAATTTTGGAGATATGATCCAAGTAAGTTAGGCTTTTTGCAGGATCCTGAATTACATCCCAAACATGTGACCTTGGGAAAAGCGTCATAACTTTCTCTTTGAGTATCATATTGAAGTTTCGTTAGAAGGTATATAAAGAGGACAAAATATTGTTTTTTGTGTAATGTTTTCAGGTCCGAAGGTTGAAACAGTAATACGTAGAACTTCGTACAAGTTCGCTCTACCAAAGAACTCTATAATCTGGTCATGGAGGGATATTTGGCCTAACTATTTCTTGAAGACGCCAATATTGATCATACCTGTGGGGTTGGAAAGAGGAATGAGAGGGCTACCACAAGACACAATTTTAGACCTTGGAAATCCGAAATTACGGAGGTACAACAGATTCAATATCAAGCTCCTACGCAGAAAAAAAAACGTTGTGTAGTCTTTTAAAAATTTGCATAAGTTTGGTTTGAAAAATTATTTTGAAGGGGTTCAAAGGGCATACTAAAGCATAATTATCATTAATTGATGGCCCGAAGAAAGAAAATGGAAACACCTAGTAAGCAACCTGCAAGCTCCACTATGACACATGAAGAAGAGGAAGAAATGCAACATGATATATCAAAATTGAAAGATCAAATGCAACAAATTTCGCTCTCGCAAAAAGTAACAAAAATGAAATGAAAGCCATTATGAATGTTAAGATAGATGGTATAAAAAGGGACACAGTATTTTTGAATGACGGTTTAAAATTAGACATGGAAGCAATGATGAATGTCAAGATAAAAGGATTGAAAGAAGGTTTGGAAAAGTTGCTAGAAGAAAGGTGTCCCATTGGTGACAAGGAAATCCATGGAAATCATGATGAAGATAAAAGAAATATCAATCACGATTTTAGAGACTCCCATGTGGGGTTTAAGAACCACCACATTTAAAATATATAGATGAGGAAGTTTGATGGCAAGGATCTAGTAACTTGGATACTAGAGATGGAGTAATATTTTGATCTACAGGATGTGCAACCCTCACAAAAGGTACGTATTGCATATTTACATTTAGAACACAATCAGTTTATATGGTATAGATGGCTTAGTTCTCGTAAACCACTTGTCACCTGGTCAATTTTTATGGAGGAAATGATAGCACATTATGAAGATACAAAGAGCAACACCTTCTTTAGCAAATTGATAAATATCAAACAAAAGGGTTCAATGGTGGAGCACATTGAAGACTTCCAAAAATTGAATATTAGGGTAACTAATATTCCACAGAAGTGTAGGATTGATGTCTTCATAGGGACTATGAAAGATAAATTCCAACATGAGGTTTGCCTTTGGGAACCTGATTCATTGGAGAAGGCATTCAGGGTGGCAAGAAAAGTTGAAAGCAAAATTATGGCAACAGGGAAGACTACCAATCATAACTATAAAGATGGTAGTGTTATTGGTACTAGCCTTCCACAATCTACAAGGTTGACACCACAAAAATTGGAGGAAAAAAGAGAAAAAGGGCTTTGTTATAGTTGTGATAGAAAATACACTAAAGGTCATAAGTGTGATGAGAAGAAATTATTCTACATAGATTGTGAAGAGGAGGAAGAAAAGGAAAAAGAAACATCAAAAGAGGAGGATATACACCAGGAATCAACCCCAGAGAAAGAATAAATGAATCTGACCATATCTTGTAATGCATTGGCAGGAATTACCACTCCTCAAACTCTCAAGATAGAAGGACATATCAAGAAGAAAAAGGTAATAGTGTTGATTGATTCAGGTAGTACCCATAATTTTATTTATTGTAAGATAGAAAAGGAATTAAATTGCTTCCTATATCCAGCACCAAATTGTCAAGTGATGGTCATAAATGGAGGAGCCATAAATTTCTTTGGAAAGTGCCATAATATCAAGCTATCCATGGGAGAATATGAATTGAATAGTCCAATTCTTTCCATTCCAATGGGTGGTGCTGATGCTGTACTAGGAGTCCAATGGTTACAATCTTTGGGTGCGATAGCTTTTAATTTTCAAGAATTTTTCTTGAAATTGTGTTGGGAAGGAAAGGAAGTTGAATTAAGGTGTATTGCAGGGAAACCAGGAAAGATAATCAACTCTAATAGCCTTGCCCCTCATCACCAGCACCACATAGAACCTCAACAGGATTAGCGACTCAGAGCTTGGGCCTAGCCCCATCCCATGGCCACATGTATTACACCGGACCCTATTCTATGGATGTAGAAGTTGACGCACGGGGGGTGGGATAAAGGCCCTAGACCATGGCCATATATGAGCCCACAAAACTAGGTAGAGGCGTGAACAGAGGGGGGTGGGGCTCTAGGCCCTAGCCCCAAGTCCTATCACTATTCCATCAAAAATTGGTGGATCAGTGTAGGTTCTAAATTGGAGGGTGCGGGAGTTAAGGAATTTCCCTAGTCCCGTGGGTAACCACCGATGTAATGGTAGAGAGCTACTCCGTTGGGGGTGGGCAGTTAGCCCCGACCCCCAGTCGCATGGCCCATGTGGCTAGATTATTTCGCACAAGGGTTATTGGGCAATTTAAGTATCCAAAAAATTGCACCTTTGGTGGGCGAATTTGTCACCTTCGTAGCAGAAAACAATGTGGATTTTTAGGACAATTAGACTCTTGGTCCAATTTTTAGGACATATAACAATAAAAACTACATGGAGAGCTTGTAGAGCAATATATTTGTGATTTTTTATCCTTTTGGGGCTCAAAAAGAGTTTACATAGGGGTTTGTGGACATTCTGGATCCAATGGTGACCTCTATTATCTGATTTGAGCACGTCTAAAGGAAGTTTTTGCAGGTTCAAGTTTATGGGTGTATGGATCAATTAGTGTTTTGGGGGATTTCTTGAAGGTGTTTGAGCATGGAGAAGGCCTTGTAGGGGTTTTCTTACCTTCAGATGTTTACTCTAGTAGTTTTTACTTGCAAGGTTCATCTCATTTATTATTTTCTCACTATATCTTGTTGAGGAAAGTTTTATATTTGTCCTTTAATGTGGAATTGAAGTGCTTATATGCTCATGTATTCTCCTTTTCAGATGGAGTACAGGGTCCTTGTTGGAGGCACCTTGTGTTGTTGATGTTTTCAAGACTGAATGTAGGTTGTCATGATGTTTATGTGACAGTTATTTGTAGGAGAATATTTCCTTAAAGGGGAAATAGCCACATGTTTTATCAATAAACTTTTGTGTACTCCTTTTCCAGTCAATATATGGAGCATTCTAGCTATGTTGGCAGGCCCGGAGATATAGCCCAGGAGGGGTGAACTCCATCACCAAATCCTTTGTTCTACTCTTCATGAATGCTTGTATGACTTATGTAATGTTGTGTTGCTTATGCTTAATTTTACATGTAAAAGCTAACTCATAACTTGAAGAGACCTTTTGGAAAACATGTTTTGTGTTAAGACCGATTTTTCCTTGCAAAGCGCCAGAGAACGATCCCTTCTTTTAGGGAGAGGAAATTGACCTCCTCCTCCATTTCATATCATTAATTAAAGATACCTCAAATCCAAATTGTTTCCTCCCTAACCTTAGGTAAATCCAATTGGCTTGTCATAAGCCTTTGATAAATCAAGTTTTAACACCATAGCCTTTAAATTCCTTAATCTTATGATGTGAACGTCGCTTTCAAAAACCGAAATAACTTCATGAATGTATGGACTAGCTAGGAAAACAAATTGTCTTGAACAAAAGTTTGTCACCCTATTTGCTAAAACCTTTTCCACTATCTTATACATACTACTGCACAAATATATCAGACAAATATCCTCAAATGAGGATGGATTATTTGATTTTAGAATAAGAGGATTGTGAACATTCTTCCACACAACCTTGTATCCTCTACCACTAGAAGAAATCCAGTTTCCAATAATTCTAGAAAATACATAAAAAAATCCATAGTTAAACTTTCTGGACTTGGAATTTTATCCTTCTAAAGACTACAAAGAGTGGCTTTTAATTCCTATAGAGACCTCTTCAATTAATGATATAATATCCTCTTCTAAGATGAGTGTAGTGAAGTATTGTGTCACTCTAATAACCATTGCATTTGAAACCCTCTTCTACCCTTGAAATGATTATGAAAATGTTCCACCCCTATAGTAGCTAACTCTTCAAATTTGATCAACTCCCCCATCTAACTACAAAATCTTAAATAGTATTAATATTTCTCCTTCCCTTTGCAAATTGATGAAAATACTCAGAGTTCTCATCACAATTTTCCAACTAAGGAATCCTAGCTTTTAGCCTCCAAGTAGACATTTTGTCTCATAAATTATTGCTTTTTTTTCTAAATTCGGAATTTCTAATTTAGTTTATTTGAACAAAAATACCACTCCATGTGATTCATAGATTCTAGCTAGAGATTCTTTCACATCTACAAAATTATGCTCATCTTTTTTGTTTTTGCATAATCTCGACTATTAATTTTCCTTTTAATTCTTTTCAAATTATCTTAACACTATAAAGTAGCTAATCTAACTCCACCACCATCTTGTCATATGGTCTCCAAAGTCTCTTAACCAAATCGATAAACTCCTCCTCCTTTATTGATATTGCATTGACACTATTCCTTATAGGAACCACCTTCAAAGTAGCTAGAAAATGATCTAATTCATTTGCAGAACCAACTCATTACGGAAATCTCATAGAGTCTTATGGCATTCCCTCCAATGTTAAAAATTGATCTAAACTTTTTTCCACTCTATCCTTGCTCACCCACATACTTTTTCATGTTAGTTTTAGCTTAATACTCATATTGAAGTGTTTAATCCCACTCATAATCATCAACAAAAAGCGTACATAGAGGCCAATATTTCTTGGAGAGCCAAAATTCTTATTTCTCAATTAAGGACTAATTCTCATCAACTCCATTGTGCAACAGGGGGCTAGAAAAGGCAAAATAAGTGTGGGAGGAAGGAGTATGTATTTTTTGTTCTTCCAGAAAAGTGGAAACATAAAAACATTTCATATTAGAATGTGAGGCCTTCAAAGACAACATGGAAAATTATGCAGATGTTCTTGCAACTAACTCTTGGGATAATCTATTCAAGGAGGGGTTTGTCGAGAAGCTGAGAGCGTGTATTGTGAGGCTTCACACGAAAAGATCCGAATACAAAATCAAATGAAGAAGCAATTGTCCCATAGGCTAGCTTTAACCTCTTAAACATTAAAATAATTTATTTCTTTCTTTCACTATAAATCAACACACCTTCAACTAATTTATAAATAAAATTGTTTAATAATTTGCTAAACAATTTGATTGGACTATAAAACCTAAAAAAAATCAATTCTCTTCCAAAAATAAAAGATTAAAATGCCACAACATTTTCACACAAACAACATCCGAAAAAACCACTCTATTAAATATTCATTAACATAATATCTTTAATAATCTCTTTAAAAAATAACACCAATATCTTGAGTCAACAAATCAAATATTAACATAGTTCGTAATCATACGTTTCATTGCAAGACCTCCTTTGCTAAATTCAAAGATGGTTGTGAAAATAGAACCATAATCGAAAAGAGATCCATAAATTCAATGATTGCTTATTTAAAATTCCTTGCGAAATTAAGGCAAAGGAAGAATTAATGTGAACAATTTTAAGGCAAAGGAGGGTGTGTAAAGTGATAGTAGCGAAATTGTGTCTTAAGGCAAAGGAAGGCGTGTATAGTGATAGTTGCAAATTGTGTTTAAGCAGATTATTTGATTCTATATTAATAAACAACCACTTAAAAAAGAATAAAAAATTGTTTTGCCAAATTTAAATTAAAAATCTCGAACCATAAAATAATTAGATAAGCATTGTATATTAATTTTGAAAATCTTATTTTTATTAATTAGATATATATTTTTTAATATGTAGTTTACAGATATTAAAAATTTTCTAAATAAATTATTTTAACAGATTATCATCTCCAACCAGTTTATTAGCATAACTTAATCCTAAAATAAAGAAGAAATAACTCTATAACTTCTCATTACCAAAATACTTTAAAGACTAGAACTCAATCAATTGAAATAATCCTTAAAATTCTCATTACTTAAATATTACATATTCAAACTTTATAATCTCTAAGTCAAAGCATAGACAAACTGAAAACAACAAAATCAATCTATACCTTTTGAAAAACATGAAATACATTCTCAATTTTAAAAACAAATTAGGCAATTTTATGTTTTCTTAGGGATTTTGATTTCTCCAACTTTATCCGTAGTATTTCAAATTCTAATTTAAATAAAATAATTATAGGGGAGGGACGCCATTACCTGTGTGCCCTCCCCTCCACCTCACATAAACCCACATGGACATCATGATTTCATGTACGACACCTGCCCGACGTGGACTGCCACGTGTTGTGGTGGGTGTCAAAGCTTGAAAACCAGTTTTTCGATCCAACGCCCGGTTGTTTTCGCCTATTCCCTGCGATGTGTGCTCTGCTCCTTGTTTTTCTGTTCGGGTCCTGTGTTTGGGAGAAGCCCTCTGCCAACGATGGCGCAGGATGGCTCCATCACCTATGCATACCATCTGCCATTGTTGCGCTGTTGTTTGCCATTGTTTGCTTGCATGCGTCCATTAACCGAACAGGGTTTCTGTTGGAATTGTTTCATTCTGCCTGCAATGGTCGTTCATTCTAGACCACCAGAGGTTTACAGTGTCCTTGGTGGTTGTTTCATTCATGCGACTTGTTGTTTGGGGAGGAGCCACTGTTGATTTCAGCCAGTTCGAGGTCGAAGGTAAATTTACAGGTAATTTCAGGTATTTTTGGTTTTTGTTTGGTTTTTTTGGTTTTTAGGTTTCTGCATTGGCTAATTTTCAACTAGTTGTAGGTGTGGCGAGCTCTGGAGAAGATCTGGTGAGCTCTGGACATGGAAGACTCTTCAACCTACCTTCTATCCGGTAGGATTTTATCCTACCAGCCATCAAACACTGTGTTTTTCAACACTTCACCTTCACCTTTTTTGTTTTTCAACACCTCAACTTCTATTGGAATTTTTGTTAATTTTTCTCTTGGAGTTTCAGGTAGGTTTAGGGTTTTGCAGGTTAGAGGTTTTGAGGGTTTAGGGTTTTGAGGGTTTAGGATTTTGCAAGCTTGGGGTTTTGAGGTTTTAGGGTTTTACAGGTTTGGCTCATGATAATTCTTGGTATTTTTCTTTTCTAGGCAACATAAAATTTTGGCTAAGCTAGGTAAATTTTGGTCATTTTAATCCTGCCAAACTCTAATAATGGAGGTTTTCACTTTTTTTTTTCTTAGAAGTTTGTTTTAGTGTTTGCTTATCATTGTTGTTTGGAATGGGTTGGGGTAATTTGTTGTTATGAGATCTGTTTTACAAGCATATTCTAACTAGTACAATTGTTTGGAATGGGTTGGGGTAATTTGTTGTTCTGAGATCTGTTTTACAAGCATATTATAACTAGTACAGTTGTTTGGAATGGGTTGGGGTAATTTGTTGTTCTAAGAATTGTTTTACAAGCATATTCTAACTAGTACAGTTGTTTGGAATGGGTTGGGGTAATTTGTTGTTCTGAGATTTGTTTTACAAGCATATTCATGCTACATAATAAGAAACATAGTATTGATGAAATGGGAAAGTTGTTCTAAATAGTTTTCTGCAAGGGATTTTTGGTAGATACCATTCAAAATAACTCTTATTTCTTGCATTCTATTTTCTGTCAGCCCTGGATCTTGGTTTGCTGGTTTTATGTTTCGATAATGTATTTACAATGCAAGATTATGGATCTTCGTCAAGTTTGTAAGTGTGAGCCGATCAGATTCGGGTCAAAAATTCATTGCAGGTCTGAATTGAGAAATCGAAACCTTAATTTCTTTTTCCTTTTAAATATATGTTTAAAATATAG